>JACGCM010000283.1:0-14869 GCA_014058105.1 Kingdonia uniflora | reverse complement strand
GTAGAACAACTTAGTATGATTGTAGACAGTCTACAAAAAACATTGAATTGAGCAAGAAATGCTTTGAGTTGCGCTCATCATGTAATAGCTCAATCTGAATACTAAATAAGGTATCATAAATCTCGATCAGATAAGCATTGGAAAGAATTGTGTGATATCCAGTTTAAGTTTTCTAAGGAAAAAATAGAGAAGAATAAATTTCTTAGGAAAGAATCTGATAGGTTTAAGATGCTCAAAAAAGCGTTGAAAAAAATCTCCTCGAAAGATGAATGTGAGAAGTCGTTGCCAACCTTAACGTTTTATTTTTAGGCGGAAGCTGATAGTGAAAGAGGCATAAAGGATACGTATATACATATATTAGAAGAGAGGGGTGTAGTATCAGATCCAACTTGTGCTCAATCTTTAGTGAATGCAGCCAGAATTTATCATAGTACAGAGGTGAAAGAATGTTCAACTCGAGTTGGTTTATCTATAATTTATAGGAAGTAGTGATATAGGGGTATGTCTATTTAGATGTTTAAACCTATGTATTCGATCTTTTTTGTAGGGTCGGAGATCTCTGAGAATATTTTTTTTCAAACTAAACAAAAAACATAAACACTTGCAAACTGATTTAGAGAACGAGCTGAAAATGGCTCAAGAGATTTTAAACCATTGCACCGACCAGAATGATTGGCTCACAACGCAAGTTTCAGAGGATATATCGCTAAGAAAAAATGAGGAAAAGAGACATGAAAATTATAGATAGAACAAAGGCAAACTCGTGATCGGCTAAAGAAATTGCCTGAGTAGATGAGGAATCTTTTGGACCCTAAACCAGAAAAAATTATTGCCAAAGACCCGGATGAGTTACATGTATAAACAATCATTGCCTTTTATGGTGAGGAGTTGAATAGAGTCGAGGGTGAGTTTAAGAAATATGTGGCTGGCTGCGGTAAGGACTATGATGTGGAGATTGCAAAGGTTGAGAATCTTTGGTTCTTAAATGAGAAGAACAAAATTGGTCGTACTAAGGATCATGTTCCTACAACTATGGAATATTCCTCAAATGATGACAAGGTCGAGGATCTAGTATCTTGTTCCCATCAAGCGCAACGTGAAGAAGATATTGTAAGATTTTGTCCTTCAGAAACTACTTCCAGTCATGTGGGTAGCTCGTTCAAAGGTGGGAGAAAGAAGCAGTCTACTCGGCAAGCAACGAGAAACGAGAAGGGGTAGAAAGTGATAGTATAAATTTCCTTGATCGTTCTTTATGGATATTCATTATATTCACTGTGCATTGTAATATAGTAGACGAAGTAACTTGTTTAATTCGTCTGATTTTCAAAATTATATTAGATGTTCGAAATTATATTAGATGTGTACGTCAACCAAACATAAGTATTTCATTAATGAAAAAGAGCAACGTACATAAAAAATGAGAATGATCCTTACTTTTTGAATGTAAAACATAGTGAACTGTAAAAGAATTTTATCGGCAATATGTCTTCAAACTCAAACTCCTTCTGTTATCAGGTCGTATGATCCGTTACTCCTACCGACCATAATGAAGGTCCTTCCCAATTTTCTGTAAGTTCCCATATTTAATTCCTTATGTGTTTGGGTACTTTTATTAGAATGAGATCTGGATGTCGAACTCCCTGTTGTGAACTCCTTTATTTAAGATTTACCCAATGTTTGATGATATCTCCAAGATTTGCAATTGCTCGATCTCTCTTCTTCCCGATCCAGTTCATATTGCTTATAACTGAAATTCATTTTCCTTATCTGTCATTTCATGATCGTGGACGGGTCAATAATTCGGTCAGGATAACATCTTCAATCCATAAGCTAAAGGAAATGGGTACACCCTGTAGATACTCGTAGGTTGTTCGATAGGCCCAAAACACCTGAGGTAATTCCTGGATACAATTTCTTTCTTATCGTTAGAGCACTTTTTTATCCCATCGATTATCATCTTGTTAGTGATCATGCCTGACCGTTACCTTGTAGGTAATAAGGGTTTGAAGGGGAGTGGATGATGTTATGTTTGTTAAGAACTCAATCACCTTTTGCAATAAATTGTGGCCTATTATCGATACTGATGAGGGTGTGGGAAGCCAAACCTGGTGATAATATTTCCCATAAAATTGATGACTTCCTATTTCCATGCTCGACATAAAGGGATTGCCTCTACCCATTTGGTAAGTAATCAGTTGCCACCAATAAATATCTCTTTTTCTGGAAGTATTTAGTAATTTTTCCACAAGTTAAGAGCTCATCTTTTAAAAGGCCAATATACTTTGTTCGTGTGAAGATCGAGAGCTGGAACTTGAGTCTTATTCCCTGTCACCGGCAGACGTCACTTTTCTTTGCGTATTCTTCAGTTTGAGTTCTCATTTTAGGCTAAAGAAACCCCTGAGTGATTGTACGATTTTTTCAAGGACCGACCCGTAGCATGCGATTCCTATATTGTTTTGTGTAATTCTCGTATTAAGCCATTGCCATCTTTTTTGGATAGACATTGTAAATAAGGACTCGTGTCTAATCTTTTGTAAAGTTCATTGTTTATAACTATGTATTTTTTGTGTTATCTATTAGTCTTCTCCTTTCATGATAGTTTCAGGGAGCTCACCTTAAAATCGTTCTGAAGGACCAATATATTTCAGAAAAGAACCTCCAATCGCTTTCTTGTTAATTATATTCGTGCTGAAAAGAGTATTACTGGGGGTAGAGAGTACTTTGATTTTTAGATATCGAACCTCTATCCGAGGATTCCTATTGGATAGCTAGGGAGTCTGCATGTTTGTTTTATCCCAAGGTAAGTACTTAATCGTGGCATTCTAAAATTTGTTCATTCTGTCGGCCACTAGGGCGGTACATTCCACCATCTTTCCTTTTTTTTGATATCGTTCTGTGTAATGGTTTACTATCAATAGAGAGTTGGTATATATATAAAGTTTGGTACACCGATCATCGTTTTTGCTTCAAAATTAGTTAGATCGACTTTGATCTTATCTTTCAAGGGTGTGATAAAATCGATCCCAATTCCCGATCCTATTGCCCACAGACCCATCAGTCAAAAGACGTCACCCCTTTTTTCGATACCCAGTCGGTCATTTCTTTGAACTGTTCTGTAACTATCTCAGGATCGTGCGCTCTCAATCTGGGTCTTCTATTGGGAATCTACTAGAAAATCATCTACCGCCTATCTCTTTTAAAAAGTCCTTATTCAAAGTGAATATCGCACTCACCCAGACAAACTGATCATTCTTCCACTCATCTAGATTTTTTATTTGATAAGACATCTCGAAGATGATAATGGCCTTTACTCAAATTGAATAAGGTTAAGGAGTAGCTTTTCAATTTTAGTGTACCGTGACACTGCCGGAGTAAGAGTTTTATTGATAAAATACATGAGTTTTTCAATTTTTCTATCAAGTCGGATGAGTACCGAACTGAGTAAGTTATTTGAACGGCAATATAAATTGTAAGTTCTCTTCCTTCTGTTAGGTTACTCATGATGGGAGGTTTTCCCAAATAATTGTTGAAGTCTTAGAATGTTGTTTCGTATTCGTTATTCTCAGTATCTTTCTTATTCTTCCCTCTTTGTGTCCCTTGGCTCAGTAGGTTAAATAACTATCTACACCCATCTAATGAATTTGACACAACAATTGATCGTTGCAATCTTTTCAGTCAACTTTTATACTTCTTTCTTAGGTTTTGGTGATGACATTGATAAGAGAGCTTGAATGCGATCATGATCCAGGAGGATAGGAGAAACTGGAGTTTTTACCAAAGTTGTTCGAATGAGGTTGAGAGTCGCTCGAACGACTTGAACCCTTGGCCAAAAGTTCCAGGGTGGGTGTTCGGTCGTTCAAACGACCTATGGGTTCGTTCGAACGACTATCGTAATTCCAGTTCAAGTATAAGAGTTTTAAATACCTTTTAGAGTTAGATTATAGTTAGAGTTCGAGTTGGATTGTAACTAGGACTTTTAACCTCTATAAAAGGGCAATCCTAGGCTAGAGTTAATTATCTAGGCGTAGATCATTGTATAGAGTTTCCTTTAGATCTGAGAGATTGTAATCTAGGGTTTGTAACCTACGATGAAGGGCAAGACTAGGCAAGGTTAGATCTAGGTTAAGCCCATTTTTTTTAAGTAATTGAAGCTTATTTTTCCCATTGAATTTGTATTCTCAGACTTTTCAGCTAACTAGAGCTTCTCATCGTATTGTGGATTAGTCATGATCATCTTTGATTCCCATTTTACTTATTAAGTGCCCCAAATTATTTCCCCGATTAGATCCAAACTGGCATTTATCAAGGTTAAGCTTCACTTTGTAAGACTGAAGAATTTTGGAAACTGTGTGAAGATCGGTAAAGTGATCCCTTTCTTGAGGCTTTAGCATAGCATGTCATCAATGTATACTTCCATTTTTTCCAAGGTGGTCTTGAACATTTGGGTCATCAATCTTTGATAGGTTGCTCCAGCATTCTTAAGTCTGGAAGCATGACTTTGTAGCTGTATAATCCTTGTTCTGTGATGAATGCTAATATTTCTTGATCATTAGGCAATAGTGGAATCTGATTGAACCTGATAATATTCATCATGGAGAAGTTTATGCCTAGCAGTGAATCCAGAAAATGATTGATTATTGGGAGAGGAAAACTACCTTTTGGTGTATGCTTGTTCAGGTCGGTGAACTCTACGATAACTCTGATATTGCCATTTTTATTTGGAACTGTTGCAATGTTTAAAATCCACTCGGGGTAATCTATTTTCTGGATGAATCCAACTTCAATAAGCTTATCGATTTCTTTGTTTACTTCCTCTTAAAGTTTGGGTATTAATGTCCTATATTTTTGTTTAACCATAATAGCCTTATCTTCTAAACACAGTCTGTGACAAGTTAAAGTGGGATCGACACCTGGTATTTTTTGAATATCCAAGCAAACACATCTCTATTTCTCTTCAAGAATCAATAAGTGTGTTTCGCTCCACCGAAGGTAAATGAGTTACTACAAACGCACCTCGACAAGCTCCGTCGATCTCGATGTACTCTGTGATTTCCACGGTTGATGCTAGTCCTCTGTAAATCTATTTTTCTGTAATTGCTATGCTTTAAACTCCTCAGAAGGATCTGTCATAATAGTTACAGTATTTTTGCACACTCAATCTAGCTTCGAGCTTCATAGATCCTACCATTCCAATCAAATCGTAATACTAGATAATAACTAGATGGGATGACCATCATATTATACAGCCAGTATCGTCCCATTATCCCCAAATATTTGACTTGCATTTACGACATAAAATGTCACGTCGACTATCATTGGGCCTATTGTGATAAGAAGCACAATTTTCCCCACCGGTACCTCTTTAGATCTATTGAAGCTACTGATATCCATATCACTAGTATCGACTCGATCTGTTAGATCCATCTTCTCGATTGTGCTCTTCATAGTATTCTGGTATCCCCATCATTGTGTGCATTACAAAGTTTTAATTTTTAACATGATAACTAGTACATTATGGTGAGGAAATTTTAAATGGCTGACGTCACAATCTTCAAAGGAGATCCCGACCCTCCTGCTATTAGATTCTATAAAAAGCGAGCTTCCTTTTCCACTACAGATAGGTCATGATATTGAATGAGTTGGCATTTTTTGAATCTGACTGGTCTATTTACTTTGTAATCTTGATAAAGTGACTGAGGCAAAATTGATAGAGGTATTTATCTTCAGTATCTTCTTCAATCTGGATAACTTAGTTTCTTTTTGTAGCTACAGTTCTTATAACTTTCTATGTCGACAATATACTCGTGCATTCCTCCATCTTTTAAGTATATTCATGAGTCTTTGTGGAGCATAGCATCGCTTCGTATCTTGATGTCTAACTTTGTGGTGTTACAGTACATTTTTTTGTTGATGGCTGGAGGGGTTGTGTATTTTTGAAGAACTTATCCTTCTAAAGTAGGATAGATGTTAGTTAACTTGGCAGTCAATCTCGGGGAGACAAGCTTTGGAAGATTGTTTCTTTTCCAAGATTGGTCTCCTTCGAACTTAACTCGCTTTCTATCACTTCCAGTATTTGTAGTGCATTTGAATTCTCATTCTGTGTTTTGCCTTTAGTTATGAGGATAAATTTTACAAGTTTATGCCTTTCAGAACATTCTTTTGAGATCGATGTAATTTTTTACGTTCTCGACTATATCTTCCAGAGTTGCTGGCTTGTTTAAGATGGGGTGCTCCGTTGTTCTACTTTCATGAGTGGAGCATTTGTAATGGCTGACACTGTGATTTACTGATCGAGATTGTCCCACTCTTTAGGCCAATCCAAAAATTTCTTGGTAAATGTTTTGAGTTTTTCTCCTAATATTTGTTTTAAAACTGATAAGGGTGTAATGATTCTCTGTCTTATCCCAGTTACAGGAATAGCTGTTGACGAAGAGTTTATTAGCTGATTAAAAGAATGGATCGATCCTTCGTCTAATGAGTAGAACCTGTGCAAGGGCTCGCCGTGGAGGTGGGGAAATAAACGGTATAAAATATGATTCAACATCGAATGCAATCCAAAAGAATCTTGGAATTCTTGCATATGTTCAAGTGGGTTGTCCCTTTATATTTTTTTTAATTTTAAGCGTATGAAAACTTAACGGTACATCGCTATCTAGCAAGTATTGTGCAATCAGACTCATCTGTAATCTATTAAGAATGCTTTTCCCCACGGTATTAGGCATCTAAAAGTTCTTCGATGTGTTTGTTTATGTGCTCCTGAGTAGCGAACTATCGAGTTGTGCTGTTTGACGTTGAAAACGTCCTTCCTTGGGGTTGTAATCTCCACTTCTCTCGCTGAACCTTTCCATATGGAATTCGAGTTCTTATCCTTAGTATGTCCTCAACTTGTCTGAGGTCTGCCAGACCTTTATCGACCTCTTGTAGAATGGCAGGAACAAAAAACCTTGGGTCCTCGTGGCTTTTGGCCAGGTCGAATATCAGTTCCTTGGTTACACCTCTGTAAGGTCCTAATCTGTTATGAGCATAAATTATGGATGCAGCAGGTTCAATGTCTTTGTTTAACTGAGTTGTTGCTTATTGCCCCTTTAGAACTTTCTAGGCATCTCGTATTTCCGCCATTATTGCTCTAAAGCAGTTTCTTCTTTCTATTTCTGAGTTGAGTATAGCCACAAATCTTCCAGTTGATTTACTCCCGTACATATTCCATCTGAACCATCCATTTTGGATCTTATTTCATTTAGTATCTAGAGTAGGTATCAGCACTATCTCTGGTTAACTGGCATCAGTAAGTACACGTGGAGCGACTACAGCTGGACTGACACTGAACAGGTAAGTGTGTTTCTAACTCCATGTTCTAGAATATCAAGCCATCGTATTTTACAGATTATGGAAAGGAATTAAGTATGTCTTAAGTAGAAACATATATTTATTCGAACAGGTCTATTCGAACATTTCCCTCGGTATTTCTTTATTCGAATAGATCATTTTCTGTTCAAATATTTCTAGGTTTATTCGACAGATTCTTTTTTTTCCAATATTCTAGGAACATGTCTATTCAAATAGCTTTTATGTTGTTCGAATAAAATACCTCAGCCTCTTTTTTATTCGAATAGATTTCTTCTTTATTCGAATAAAAAGGCTCAACCTTTTATTTATTCGAATAGATATATTTTAATTCGACAAAGGATGTATTTTCAATTTTTTTATTTAAGATAATTTTTCATTTTTCAAAATCACCTCATTCAAAACCTATTTTTGCAGAGCTTAATATTTAAAGTGAGGAGAGATTATTCTTGAGAGATTCACGAGATAATTAAAACACTCAAATTATGAATCAATCATCATTGATAAGAGACCCTAATCATTAATTTGTAAACTTTGAGCAATTCAAGCTTTGTAGCTTTGGTGTGTTATCCGAGGCTAGGCGTTGCGAGAACGAAGGAATTACGAGAATGAAGAATCGACTGCGAGGAATTCAATAGAATAGAGGTAACCACTGGATGTACTTATCGAGTCTATAAGTAATTGAATACTTAAAATTGATTTCAATAGTGGATTGTTTAGCTGTCAGGTGATTCGACAGCGACCTATAGATTTTTCTCCTGAGAAAGGTTTCCCACATGATTAAAATTGTTTGGCCTTGTGGTTAATTTTCAATTGCTTGTTGATACTAAATCATTGAACAATTTAAATTAGGTTAAGGTTAGAACATTAATTCAAAGGAATGCGGACCAAATGATTTTAAACTAAAATTGATCAAAATCGGTTAGTCTCAAGTAAATAGGAATTTCAATTGGTATTAGAGCAGTCACTCTTCGAGGATTATCAACCTGAGTGTGGATCCTGGCTTAATCGCTTGAGAATAATGGATTCTGAAAGATTTGGAGGTCCCATAAATCGTCTGCTCCTCTTCGATGGTAAAGACTATCCTTATTGGAGGTCTGAATGGTTACAATTCTGCAATCACTCAGAGAAGATGTCTAGATTGCAATCAAGGATGGATGGACACACCCTACCATGATGGGTGATAAATCTGAAGAGGTCCTTAAGCCCAAGAATCAATGGTCAAAGGATGAAAAGGAAGTTGTTAGTTATAATAATAAGGGTCGCAATATATTTTCATGGCTGTGGGTCCCAAGTGAGTTTCGACACATATCTGTTTGTACCACTTCGAAAGAAGCTTGGGACATATTAGTTCAAACTCATAAAACGGTGATACAGTTAAGGAAAGCAAATTGCAAATACTCACCTCACAATTTAAGAATATTGAATGGATGAAAATTACCCTTTGATGAGTTTTATGCATGACTAAGTGGCATTGCAAATACTAGTGCCACATTAGGAGCAGTGTACTCTGATGTTCAAATTGTCACAAAGTTCTAAGATCTCTTCCTAAGAGTTTTAGATCCAGACGTGATGCTATCGAAAAAGCACAGGATCTTAAGAAAATAAAACCTGATACATTGGCTGGAAAATTACGAACGTTTGAACTCGAGATGAAAATGGAAAACCCTGAGAAGAACAAGAATATTTCTTTTAAATGTTCATCTTATTCTTCTTCTTCTAAGGGTACTAAAGAAGCTGATAACTCATCTTATTCATGTAATGATGATGGGTCTGATATGGATTCACAGATTGCCTCTATAAGCAATCAGCTTAAAAACCTTGTAAAAACCGTCAATTTCAAAAACAAGGATAATCAGTGAATTATAAGTTACGACTCATGATTATCTTAATTAAATAATCAGCTTAAAAACCTTGTAAAAAACTGTCAATTTCAAAAACAAGGATAATCAGTGAATTATAATTACGAACTCATGATTATCTTAAATCAAATAACCGGCAGACCAACCTGACCTGACCTTAGTCAAGTTGAATGTTATAATATCACAGTTTGATCATTATGCCCATAGCTATCCTAATAAGAAATCTGGAATAAATCAGAAAGTTATGAATATCAATGTTACTTTGGATAACAGTGATGATGAACATGATAACAATGAGTATAATCCCCAAGTAGTTGATAATGGGCAATATTGTGCATATCCCGCATTTCTTAATTGTAGCAATAATAACTTTGACATTTTTAAACTTAAAAATTCTGATGAAAATCAGAGTAATCAAGAACAAAATGAGTTTGAGGACCCGAATCTTGAGGACATGTATACTCAGACTCTCGCCAAGTGTATGAAACTCGATAAACTTAACAAAGTCTTGAAATACCAAGTAATATACTTACGTGTGAACTTCAAGACAAAACTGAGAGTACAAGTCATGAGATAGAAGTACTTGAGAATGAGAAACAAGGCCTCATGACAAAGTTGAACTTTTTAAAAAGAAGATAATGATGCAAAGGAGAAAATGAAGTCAACTTTGGACAAACTTCATTCGACCAAGCTTGATGTAGTTCTATCTTAGCAGAAACTTGAGAAGTTTTTCCATGGGGCCAAGATCATTAAGAATATTATGCCTGGGAAAGACGGATAGTGATAAAAGAAGTCAAGAATATGAGGAACCTCTTCCTAATGCCAAGACTCCTCAAATCATAAATTTGTGAAAACAACTGCTTCTACTTCAGTGCCCAAACATAACATGATATCTACTACTCTTAATCACTCCAAACGGGTCTCGTACTCTCATATTTATTATTGTGGATTATGTGGTTGAAAGGGTCATATTGCATCTTATTATATATTTTTTGAACCCTATCACCATATGCTCACCTTTTTAATAGACAAAGATATAAGTCTAATGTGATTTTTACTATATGAAAATGAGAATGTGTCTAGATGGTTTGTACAGGAAAACTCAGCTCGAAGGATTCTTTAAAGAATTTAGGAATGAAAGACTGATTTGGCACCACAAATAAGGTACAATTTTGCTCTAATAAGGTAATGAATATTCACTGAGAATGGTTATAAGTATGCTCCATTGATTAGGTACGTTTCTTACCCGTTCTCAGTTTCTTTTTTTTTTTGTTTTTTGACATGAGGGTACTGCTTTTATTTTATTTATACTCTACACTTTAGAAGATTTTGTTTATAGAATATTCTTGCTAGACTTGGACTACACTTTTGTGTTTATATTCTTTCATGGGATAAGTATTTGATAAAATCACATTTCACTATAGTCATTATTTTCTTGCTTAAACTAAAAGCTCATTGTGACTAGAACTACCAGAGAGGAATTGTAGAGACTTCGTACCTAATGTTATGTGAGGATATAACCTTATTTTTGAGTTTCGAGTGTTATGACATATACTCTTCATTTTTGATCTCGTTATTTGTACACTCATTTCGTTTCTTGTACCCAATTATCAAATGGTAACATCAAAGTCAAGTTATACTAGTTATATTTTCCTACTTATACTCGAGGCGAAAAGGTGACAGTGTCCAACCGAAGGTGTGATAATAGGCATTTTTCCATTTTTGGCCCTCGCTATTTCTAACCATATTTGTATCCACTTGTAGCCATTTGTGCCTTAAAATATGCCTTTCTTTTTTCCTAATCCTTTATCCTTTTACCCATTTATTCTGAGACTTTTCAGTGAAAAGAAAAAAAAAGAAAAAATGTGTATTTGGGAAAAGATGAATAGAAGAATACAATGAGTCCCCAAATGACGTTTTTATATCTCAAATTAGAGTCATAAAAAAAAGGGGAAGAGATTGGTATTTTATTTTAATGTACTCAGTAAGAAGAGAATGACAGAAGGTAAATTTGGTTTCAAGTGAGAAGGGAGTTAGTGTAACTGTAGTCTCAGAATGCCAGCAAAAGACCTACTCTGTCATATGCCTACCCATGCTACATTATAATATGTTTTAAAGACATATTGCTCTTAAGTTAGGCGCAGTCAATATTAGTGGAGAGTAGATATAGGGAGTCTTTATTGTTGTAATTTACACATATATGATAAATGGGGTTCTTTCCCATGAGATCTTCTGCTCATAGTGCACAGTTTTTGATGAAATATGATTTTTCCGTTGCTTTATATTCATATTCATTTTATATTTCACACAGAGTATTTGCTAGTCAATTCTCAGTGATTTTGAGTGACCACCATGAGAAGCCTAAGTTAAAATAACTTTCCAATAAGTATTCTAACTGCGGCTGAGTATACGCTGAAATATGGGTATCTAATTGACCATGCACACACACACACCAAGTAATTCATTTAGTGATATTTTATAACACATATGCAATGTCTTGGTCTTTATTAAATTTTTTCGATTCATTGCCTTTCTATCATGCCTTGTGCTTAGGGGGAGTATTTCTTCTTTTGCTTACTTCTTTCAGAGATACTCCCCATGTGTGTTATCCTTTTATCTCATTTTACAGGGGTTACAATTATTTTGAGGGGAGATGCATATTATTTTTGGGGTATTGTGTGTTTTAGTATTTTCTTAACTACACTTTGTTTTACGGATTTATTTCTCTTTTTATTGGCTATTTACCCTTGTTCATTTGTGCCAAAAAGGGGGAAAGATGATCCTGACAGGTAAGTCAGGTAAGTTATGTTTTTTTTTTTGGATCTCTATATTATTTGAATGGCTGCGTGATGTATCCCGTTTAGTGTGCAGGGATTCCAGAGTATATGCTGTAAGATGAAAGTGGAGCTTTGAGTATGGATGTTCGGGATTGAGTCAGTCCATCGAGTTGTATTTTTATTTCTTAAAGTTCTTGTTTTGACACGAAATGAACCAAAGGAGGAGATTGAAACATCCATTTTGGAGTTTGTTTCATTTAGTATCTAGAGTAGGTGTCAGAACTATCTCGTGGTTATCCAGTGCTAGTAAGTGCACGTAGAGCGACTACAGCTGGACTGACACTAAATAGGTAAGTGGGTTTCTAACTCCTTGTTCAAGAATATCAAACCCATTGTATTTGCAGATTATGGAAAAGGAATTAAGTATGTTTTAAGTAGAAAAAATATATTTATTCGAACAGGTTTATTCGAACATTTTCCCTCATCATTTCTTTTATTCGAATATATCCTTTTCTATTCGAATATTTTCTAGGTTTATTCGAAAAGATCCTTTTCTATTCGAATATTTCTGGGAACATGTCTATTCGAATAAATTTTATGTTGTTCGAATAAAAAATACCTCAGCATTTTTTTATTCGAATAGATTTCTTCTTTATTCGAATAAAAGGGCTCAACCTTTTATTTATTCGAATAGATTTATTTCTATTCGAAAGGACGTGTTTTTTATTTTTCTATAAAAGACAATTTTTCTTTTTTCAAAATCACCTCTTCTAAAACCTATTTTTTTAGAGCTTGATATTTAGAGTGAGGAAAGATTATTCTTAAAAGATTCAAGAGATAATTAAAACTCTCAAATCTTAAATAAATCATCTTTGATCAAGAAACCCTAATCATTAATTTGTAAAGTTTGAGTAATTCAAGCTTTGGTACGCTATCCGAGGTGAGGCATTGCAAGAACGATGAATCGACTGTGAAGATTCAATTAGAAGAGAGGTAACCATGGATGTGTTTATCGAGTTTAAGTAATTGAATATTTGTAATTTGATTTCAATAGTGGATTGTTTAGCTGTCGGGTGATTCGACAGTGACCTGCGGGTTTTTCTCCTGAAAATGGTTTCCCACATGGTTAAAATTGCTTGGTCTTGTGGTTAATTTTCAATTGCTTGTTGACACTAGAAATGAACCATTTTGAATTAGTTTAAGGTTAGAACATTAATTCAAAGGAATTCAGACCTATTGATTTGACCTAAATTGATTGAAATTGGTTAGTCTCAAACGAATAGAATTTTACCATTTATCTGTAATACTGGGGGTATTTGACTGGGATCCAGCATACATTTTAAACTTGATCAGCACCTGTCTGATTTGAGAATGTAGTTAATTTCATCATTTCCCACAGACGGCGCCAAATGTAAGGCCAAAATTCGGAGCTTGAACTTAGTTTCCAACACCAAAGATGGATAGAATACTAGATAGTAAACAAGTAACATCAAATGAAAACAAGATCTAGCGTGGAAACCTTTGAATTAGTAAAAACCAGACCTCTCTGAGGATTTAGAAGCAATAATTTTATTGATTGAAGGACTACTTATTACAGTGAGTATTCTGGGTAATATTACTTAGAACTTCTAGGTAGAAAATCCGTCCAATCTGTCCTTCTTTGGTCATATTTATAGGTCTTATCTTATGACCATTTAATGGTCACTATCCCTTTTTAATTATGGATGTTACAAAACAGTTTCGATGAGTCTTCGTAATGGTTGTATAATGGTGTGAATGATTCCTATTAATTTCTTGTAATGGCTCTTAACGAATCACACTGTAGCATGCCTTCTTGTGGTCATTAGATCAAAGGTATTGCTTGAAGGTTAATTTGATACATGAGATCGAGTTCGGGAGTAGGTCCTCACAGTTCCCAATTAGTTTGAGTATACTTTTTATATGATCATTTTGCTTTGTTTGATGGATAAAGATTGGTTTTTTATGGGTTTTGCTAGTGGGTTCTTTGTTGATGGTGAAAGGATGGTTCTAGATTAACTTAAATTACATCTGGTACATCAAATCTAATTCATTTTTTTATTCGGTTCAGGTTGGTCTGGGTCACCGATGGCAAAACTAAACTAACCCGATTACAACAGGGTCAGCAAAACTAAAACCGAAAACCGAACTGGCTAACCATAAAGTCGGACAGAACTGGTCGGTTCGGGTAGGTCCAGATCAGTTTCCCAGGTTGACAGTTTGGTGTATAGCCCTAGCTGAAGGAATAACTACTATTACATCATGCTTAATGTAAAAAAAATTTATATTTTAATAGAAAGTAACTCGATTACAAAAGGATAAAATAATACATCATATTTGAAGTACCTTTAGAATTCTAATACTCAATACTCACCCATCTAATAGAAATCGGCATGTCCAAAAGATAGTAAAGAATAACCTAAGATCTTAAGATTTTGGGTGAGGATAAGTGATAGTATATTTCTTAAAAGAAATTGTATTCATGTTACATGATATTCTAGCCTTAATTGGAGGATAAGAGATATTACTTGAAAACTAATTAACTAAGGTTAAGATGTGGGATTAAATAGGACCATGTCGGATGAAGATGGGCCCAGAACAGTTCTCGGTCCTAAGCACTTAGAAGGGACTTATCTCTACCTTGGAACTCAACAGAAGTCAGGGATAAAACCATTCTTCTGTTAAACATCTAATATCCCCACATATTTGTAGTAAATCGGCATTTAGCTAGAATATATAGACCTTACAGAACTATGGGGATTAGAACACCCCTTGTAGTTAAATAAGGCTGCATCATCAAGTGGTTTTGAATAAACTACCTGATAAAGACCTATTAAAATGCACTTTTTATGTTAAAATCCCTAGTTT
>JACGCM010001695.1:0-34490 GCA_014058105.1 Kingdonia uniflora | reverse complement strand
TTTAAGGGACCACTGCTGTTGAATCCCGTCAAGGAGGGAGATTGATATTTAATGGTTGTGATTCTTGTGAACTTGTGATCATGTCATTCGAAATGCAATATTGATTGTTGTGGTGATGGTGGGTCATGGCCATTGTTTCTTTATCTTTTTTCCCCTTTTGAATCTCTATGAACTTTTTTGCATTTGTACTCATTTTGTATAGAACCTGAAATTTGCTTTTTCACATGATTAAGGGTTTGCTAGTTATTAGTAGGTTGTACAACATATGTGATTTTTCATGTTCAGTATTGGTTTGTTCTATGGTTTCTCCTGTGCATATGAGATCCATATCCATAGTCTTTTAGTAGTTTGTACATCTGCATTCAGAAAAATCAGAAAAAATAATCCACCCATATTGGGCATTTCGACGTGAAACAACCCTAATATGCAGTCCTTGTGTAAAGGTGTGTGATTACGAATGTAAATCTAAGCAAGAAGTCCTTGACCACCATCTGTGTCTAGCACGAAGGCATTATTGTCCTTTGAGAGCTACGAAAATAATGGAATCCTGTGTTGGCATTGGAATCATGGCATTAGATTAAACAATAGGTTTTTTACTATCAGATGGATGACACACCAAGATATCATTAGATGAGGCCTAAGAGAGCATCGGCTTTTATCTAGTCTGGACTAGCCAAATTTGAAATATTCCATAAGAAATCTTGATGACATTTGATACCGAAGCTATTGCCCAAATTTAAAGCACTAAAATCCTTGAAAAACTTCTACAAACTCATTCTATGGTATCATGAGTGCCTCTACAGAAATGTTTCTGAAGTTATGGTCAAGAGGTTAACTCTACATATGTGTTTTTTTTTTTCTAAATTTAAAGTGACCCTGTGTCTCTCACATGGATTCATGCTTGCAGAAAATGATTTGAGATCAACACACTAGTTTAGAAGATTACCATGATAGATGTTTCGAGCACAGACTTAATTATCATTACAAATCAATCACAAATGGGATGTGCAATACAAGAGGAATATTGAAGAATATATTTAATAGAAACTCAAGATATTTACGATTCTACATTATTAATAGTAACAACAAGGTATTTGGCATCATTGGCAGATTGCCTCAATGTTCCTATAACAATTGTTGTTAAACCTGCTATTATTGTGTTAAGAGAAGGCTATAGACGATCCCTCTACACAAGCTGATCTTCCATTCACGTCTCTCCCTTTATAATGCATTGAGAGAGCAAAATTAAACATCTCTCAACACAAACTACAAGCTGATCTTCTATTCTGGTCTCCCTTTCTACAATGCAGATAGGGAAATCATCTCTGCCAGTTCCTGTTAAATTGTAAAGAGAAATTCAGTTAGAATTGAAATATCTTTTTTTCAATTTTAGAACTGAGAAACTTTCAGTTTGAGTTACCTGTTTGGCGGAAGCAACCTTGGGTTCTCCCCACTCCATGGCCTTCTTTTCAAGTGTCTCAAAATCACCTTCCCAGCCTATTAAAGAAAAAACGATACATTATGTTAGTTATACAAACAAAGGAAACTGTAGGAAATTTAAAATGAAAATCCCAACCTCTATCTCACCCAATTCCGAGTCAAAGCTCTTGTACCGTTTTCTAACAAGCTCGTCCAAAGACCATCCTATTAATAAAAATAAATGGTCATTACTGAATTAACGTTCACAGGTTGACAAGTAAGAGTGGAAGGTTTCAATTTGCTTACTCCAATTAGTTTAGCAACATTTCGTAGTCCGCGTGCCATGGTGTCCATGCCGGACACATGAGCGATGAATAAATCCTCAACATCCGTACTCTCTCTTCGTCTGGAACCCAATTTGTCACATTAAATCAGGTTATATTTATCCATTAATACCGTCCAAAATATTGTCTTAAAAATAAGAACTCCGTTAGTTATGAAGTTCACTCACAATTTCGCGTCAAAGTTTAATCCTCCTGGTGCAATCCCTCCCTATATTAAGAAAATGTCGGCGTCAATGAAGTCCAAGAAGGAATTACAAACATTTAGAATGTCAAGTTTTCGCTCACATTTCTGACTACACTGAGCATGACCATAGTTGCCTCTCCTATGTCAGTAAGGAACTGATCAGTATCCCAACCTGCAGAGAAAACAATCAATCTTAAGCCTTAAATGTCATTTTGTTTCTTTATTTATTTAACGCCATATTAATGATTAGAAAATAGTACCAATCTGCGGATCGCCACTGTTAGCATCAATAGTTCCTAGCAGCCCATTGATCCTTGCAGTCTCTAGCTCGTGGTGACAGCTGAAAAAGTACACATATTTCAGTTTGCACACTAGAGAATTATTTATTTGAAGATTCTCACATCATATCGTCAAGAATTGCTTGTGAGAGAAGGAAAAAGAGAACATACCTGTGACCGGCTAGAGTGGCATGATTGCACTCAATGTTGAGCTTGAATTCTCCTACAAAAACAAAGTGAAGCAAGGAGGTTTGGTTACAAAACAGAATATACTCATCAATTACAAGCACATGGTTGTATATTTCAAGTTATTGTACGCCATCAAGAGTTACATTATTTCTTATTCACTAGCCAATTTGATGGGAAAATGGTAGAATCTTTTGAACCTTATTCATTAGTATGTTCCAGATTCATGACCGACAATTTTTACTTTTTTCATCAAAAAAAAATTGCATCAGAGGAAATGGGAAAGCCTAGATAGTGTTATCGAAGTAACAAAATTTGAAGAAAACTAAGTGATCAAACTAAGTGCTATCAGTGAAGAGTAAATGCAAATCAGAAAGTGTATTGCTTTGGTTGAGCAAGTTGTTTACCGAGTCAAACATAGAGATCATTGAACTATTAGATTCACAAGACAAGGTCAATATAACTGTCTCGCGTTATTCTTTTATAGAGTAAAACAGATTTTCTTTTCTAACAAAAAGAAAGTTGACATAAAAAAGTTCCAAGTTAACTACACCGACATCATCCAGTGTAGCTTTAAAATGTAATTACAAAAAATAAGGCAGACAAGTTCATAAAGACTTGAACCTAAAAGGTTACACACACACACACACACAAAAAACAGACAAGTTCATAAAGACTTATACCTAAAAGGCCATATTTATGAAGAAAAGCGGCAGTGGTTGCAGCATCCCAATCATACCTATCATTATATCAATCAGATAATACCAATAAAAATAGCAAAAAAGTTGTTAGTGAATCATCCATAAAGAAAGCATACTGGTGCTTAGTAGGTTCTTGAGGTTTGGGTTCGATCAGTAGAGCTCCTAAAAAAGGAGATCGGGATAAGTAATTCGAAGACAATATGACAACCAAAACTGAACAAAAAGAAAAGACAGATCCGCTCAAGCTAACCATTGAATCCAATCTTTTTCTTATAGGCAACTGACGCTTCAAGAAATCTTGCCTGCGAAAGGAATAGACTGATAAATAAAAAGGCAAGCTTATAAAGAACATAAAAGCACATGAAAAAACGCATCTTAATTTAGAGGCCAAGTAAGCTGAAGTAGAAAACAATAAGCAGCAAAAAGTAAAGATGATCTACCAGATGGTCAAGTTCTCTTTCATATCTGTGTTCAAAAGGGTCTGATAACCTTCCCGACCACCCCAGAAGACATAATTCTCTCCTCCTAAATAATGTGTGACCTGTTAATATGTTTACACCACGGTTAGTGTAAGGTCGATTAAGGACTTGGAAGATGAAATTGAAGCTGTAAACACATAAAAAGCTACCTCCATGGCTTTCTTGACTTGAGCTGCGGCATATGCGTAAACACTAACTTCAGAGCTGCAATATAATTTTTCAAAAATTTTTAAGGTATATATTAGGGATGAAATGGTTATATGAGAAGGGATTAGCAAACACAATACCTGGTAGCAGCTCCATGCATGTATCGAGGATGCATAAATAATTGAGCTGTTCCCCACAATGGTCGGATCTTTTTCCCCTGTATATTTGTAGCCCGTAGGAAGTTTAAGTTAGAAAAACAGATATTCAGAGTAGATCATAAAGGGATGACACACTATTTCACAGTTCAATAGTACCTGGAGGTCTTTCGCCAGGGCTACAACCTCGTCCAAGTTTGCATTAGACTCCTGAGACAAACATTACATACCACAATAGATGAGCTTATGTAAGAAAGTATGCTCACCCACATAAACATACTACTATACTGTATATATAGGGTAAAAGTAAGATAATAAATAAGTTCATTACAAGTTTATGCTGTTATGCAGATATAAAAACCAAAAAAATCAAAGTTTGAAGCTAATCGATTTTGTTTTAATGACCAAGAACATTACATTATAGATTAACAGCTTCGAGTTGGGGACTTCAGTGACTGTGGTTATGTGGTATGGTTGAACTCTTTTGTAGATTATTGGAGCTAAAGAAGATTTCGACAGAGAGGAAATGGTCCATGATAAAGCTGTCCCAATACTTCTGATAGAAAAAAGGTATGAAGCTGTCCGGACGAGAGGACATACTCATGTAGGGAAAATGACCTCTTTCACTTACTCTTGATTCAGATGTCAGTTCTCTCCTCTTCCATACCTATTTTTCTAGGATATTCAGCTAGTGAATATTAATAAAGAAAACTGGTTTTTTAGCCTCTATAAGATTTGTTTTCTAGGACACTCATAGTTACGGGCAAAATCATACTACAAAAGGTATAGAGTGGCATTGAAACTTAGCTCACCTCTAAGGTTTTACCGTCAGGGGCAATATCCCTGTCATGAAAGCACCAGTAATCTACACCAAGCTTCTTTATAAACTCAAAGTTTGCTCGCACTAAGTGAAGCCAAAAAACATAAGCTCCATCAACAAACTATTGAACAAAAATACTATTTAAAGGATGTGAAAAATGTAAAACCAGATCTTACTTCTTCTTTTGGCCATTGCCACTGAGTTAGTACCATCTTCCCAAGGCCAAACCTTTGTTCCTACACCAAAAGGGTCTGCTCCTGTCCCACGGAAAGTGTGCCAAAATGCAACACTAAATCTCAGCCAGTCCTATAATTATTGAATGGTTTTATTAGTGCCAATTCCTCATACCTGTTTTTCAAAACTTAGAAAATATAGTATGAAAAAACCTTCATTTTCTTCCCCAGAATCTCTTCCTCGGCATTGTACCATTTGTAAGCAAGTGAGTTCTTGCTCGAAGGACCCTAGAAGAAATTAACAAATTTCAATAAAACCCCAATACTTAGATTATATTCCTTCAACTCAAAAGATTTACGCTTTATACCTCATACTTAATTTTGGGAATTCCAGGGAAGAACTCTCCTTCCCATTCACCCGAATCAGCACATTCGCTATCCAAATCAGCAGGGCAAGTAGATGGTTCAGCAAAAACCTATAAATAAACATCAATTAAATCAAGGGTAAAACCAAAGGATAAAACCAAAAGAGAAGGAAGGCACTGTCAACTTACAACTGCTAAGGAAACCACATTCAAACAAAGAAGAGTCAACAAAACCTTTCTACTATTCATATTGCACTTCACCCAAAATAACTCTGCAATTCATAATATAAGATATCAAAGTAATCACAACACCCCTTATTGATTGAGTAATCCCAAAACAGAAACAAATAAAAAAAAGAAAAGGAGTTGTGATTACCAGCAAAGAGAGAAGAGAGAGTGTTGTTGTTTCTGAATTCTGACCAAAAGATAGAATAAGAAGAGAGAGAGAGAGATTTGGGGTTGAAGAAATCAAAATGAACACAATTTCCTCCCTTCTTTATAAAAATGGAAAATTTTGGATAAAATCCAAAAATATTTCTTTCCTAATTATGTGCTTAATTGGATCATTAGAGATCATTATGACGTGTAAAAGGATAAGCTCTCCTATGTAATCTCACGTCATTGAAACATTTGTTTGGATTTTGTGGGGTCTTTACTGACGCTTTTAATACGTCATTTGCAATAAAGATTCGAAAGAAAGTTTTCCGTGAGCTATGATGGTGACAGATTTCGACATTAAATAGGTTTAAGACAGTGACTCAGAAATCTGAACCGATTTTAGAAGATCTAGATCAGAATTTGATCCAGGGTGCTCTATGAAATTAAAATGTTTCCCCATAAGGATTAGGCTCACGTCCCACAAATACGCAGGTGGTAAATCGGTGACCTGTGAAACTAAAATTTTCAACACGCCCCCTCACGTGTGGAAAGGTGTAATTTTTTAGCTCAACACGTGGACTAATATATAGGTGACACTGTGTAGCACGTGGGCCGCTGGGCTCGACACGTGGAAGAGATGTCCGCTCTGATACCTTATATTCGTCCCCGTTATGTATGACTTGGAATTCTTGTTATTGCTACTCAGGACTATTACACTTGATCCTCGAAATTACTAATTATGTAAAATGGAGGCAAACATAGAAATATGCATCATATCTATACTACTAGGAATACAAGTGATCGGCCAATTCCTACAACTCTTCGTTCCTCCTACGCTTCTAACCCTCAAACCCTATACTCCTCTCAATGTAACCTCTCTCCACCTACGTTTACAAATTCTATCTCTCTCTTCCAAGGTACGAATTAGAGCTATTTTAATAGATTTAATTTCAAAGTATTGATAGTATTTTTACTATTATTGTTTTCAAATAATTCTAAGGCACAAAAAACTCCCTACCAACCACAACTACCACAGAAATCAGGATCTATCTCTTTCTAAACATTGATCATATGATGTGATAAGACCTTTAATATTTCTCTTTTGGTTTCATCTACTTTAGTTTCTCCTTGAATATTTATTTGTTTGGATTCTTTAATTGTGTAGGTCAGACCTTTAATTGCATGTATGCCTTAATAAAAACATCTACTTATAAACCCATCAATCCTAGAAAGTGAGATACCCAGAGAAATCGATAATGTGGGTTTACGTTACGTTCTTTTGTTAGCTACGACGATGCTGGCAATCACATTCATGTTTGCAGCAACAAAGGCAGATTGTATACAAGAAGACTATCACTTAGTTTTGTATAACAAAGACCAAGCCTTATGAAATGATAAAACTCAAAGATTGATTTCCTTGAAGATGTGTGTTGGGCCTTTTAATTGTATTAGTCAAACATTTGGTTGTTGTACAGTTTTTCATGTATTTTGGTTGTTTAATTACTTGTAGTAACGCGTTTTGCATTCTTTTTATTGGCGAACTAGGTACTCAACTCAAATGTTCTAATTACTCAAATGGCGAACAACGTAAATCTTTTTGAGGTAAGTATGGATTACAATCATTTTAATTAATCGCATATTCGTCGCATATGTAATTTAAACTTTACCGAGAAATCTTCAATAGTACGTGACCTGTTATAACTATATTATCTTTGATAATTAGCCCTTCTCTCTTTATTAGTTGCTCATCCTTCCAATGAAGAGCAGAACAATGCATACATACAACATCCATTTGGCCCAGAAAATGACATCCCAATTGAACTTCAACTTGGTTAACATTAACATGTACTTCTTCATCATTATCACTTGAATCATATTACTCATCTACGTAATGATGAATTATGTAGTAATTCCATATTTGAAAGTAATTAGTATTAAATCGGTGTTAATTTTGCAATTTTAGAAAATAGTTTAGTTATTACACTTACACATTTGCCAGATCTGAAGATGACTCCCCAATTTCAAATGTACTGGATGGAAAATTGAAGAAAGTCTGCAATGTTGGATTCAGTGGAATATATAGGTGTTTCTATCGTGCAGTGTTGTTGTTTTGAATACGTCGTTCTCTCATTTGCTAGATTATGGGGTATTTTATTTTCTACAATCTTCTCAGGAGCTTAAGAAGTATTGGCTTCAATAGAAGTAGATTCCTTTCTAGAATTGGTGTGCATTGTTTGATTGGGTAGGTTAGACGCCTCATATTCCCATAGTTGTATCTTGCGTTCCCTTCTAGCATGTTGTGCAATCGATCGATTAGAGAGATTTGAATGGTTAGGTGCATCCGTCATGTGAGATTGTTCTTCTGACTTTGTGACAATGTCAGGTACTAAAGATGGGGGGACATTGTTGTTGTAACATTAATATGAGCTTGAGGATGGTCTGCTTCAAGCGGTAGAGCTACTCTATTAAATTCATCATTTAAATTATGAACAATAGATTCTAAGGGACGACTTGACACCACAGGTTCCCTTTGCTGTCTCTCACATTTTCTCCTAGCACGTTGTGCAATCGATCGTCTAGAGAGACCGAAATTGGTGTGATTTGCGAAAACGTAGTTGTGTGAATCCAAATTAATAATTAATAATTAATAATTAAAACATAATAATTTTGGGGGAGAGAAGGGTTAATTATCAAAGATAATATAGTTATAACAGGTCACGTAATATTGAAAATTCTTGACAAAGTTTAAATTACATATGCGACGAACATGCGATTAATTAAAATGATTGTAATCCATACTTACCTCAGGAAGATTTGCGTTGTTCGCCAATAAAAAGAATGCAAAACACATTTCTGGAAGTAATTAAGCAACTAAAATACATAAAGAACTGTACAACAACCATAGATCTGACTAATACAATTAAAGAGCCCAACAAACATCTTCAAGGAAATCAATCTTTGATTTTTATTATTTCATAAGGCTTGGTCTTTGATATACAAAACTAAGTTATAGTCTCCTTGTATACATTCTGCTTTTTTTGCTGCAAATTAACATTACAAAGATTGCGAGCATCGTTGTATCTAATAAAAGAACGTATCGTAAACCCACATTATCAATTTCGCTGGATATCTCACTATTTAGGATTAATGGGCTTATAAGTAGATGTTTTTATTAGGGCATACATGATCCAGGAAGATCTGGGGTATTTTATGAAGTTTTTGACCAAGTCGTTCGAACGAGATTTGGAGTCGTTTGAATGATTTCAGGCCTATTCGAACAAACTTGATTTCTATTCGAATAAATAAAGTTTGGAGTGTTCTGTTCGAACAGACTTCGAATACATTTTTTTCTGTTAGAATAAAGACTTGTTCTGTTTGAAAGAGGCACCATTCAGCCTATTGTTTAGGCGTTTAAGAGCATTATTGTCATATTTTGTAACTAGGAACTTGTAACCCTTATAAAAGGGTAAGGCTAGGCAAGATTAGATCATGTTAGATCAATCAAAGTTCTGAGAGAAAAACTTAGGGTTTGAGAGTAAATCGATTGTAATTGATTATTAATTAAGCAATTGAAGCTCTAAAAGGAATATTTCCCAACCAATTTGTGTGTTTTGTACTATTCTTCTTTTTAGGGTTTTTCAATTCGTATTGTGGATTAAGTGGTATCAGTTATTCAGTAATGATTCTCGGGGGTGATTGCTGTTTATGGTCTCTACACGTGACCGACTCAAGCAAACGAAAGAGAAGTTAGTGAGTCCGTTCAAGATTTACCAAAACCTAACTCGAAGAAGAAGACCAATTTAGAGATGGGCAATTTTGAGATCGACTCGCGACTTTAGAAATGAAAGTTTTTTACCTAACTACTATTCTAAGGGAGTTGGAAGAGCAATTGCGTCTCACGAACCTTGCAAAAACTTCCACTTCGGTGAAACAACGAGGCCACTTGAAGAAGAAAGGGGTTGTGGAGGAGAATAGAGACTAGGGTACTGAGGAGATAAATAGCGATTCTAGTGATGCCGAATTTGTCAAGGAGCGATCGAGTATTGGTAAGTCATCGAATCCTATACGTAATCTTCACACCAATTTTAAAATTAGAATTTTGGTATTCAACAATTCAATCGATGCCAAGAAGTTGGATAATTGGTTAGATAGGTTAGACACCTATTTTTACATTTATGAATACTCCAATGCTCAGAAAATTTGTTTTTCTATATTGAAATTCGCAAGTCATGCACTCACGTGGTGGAAGTCCTATCAAAAATGCCACGAAGTAGAAAGTTTGAGCTGGAAAGAATTTAAGGTGCTAGTGAGGAAGCAATTTTATCCAATTGGGTATGAACATTAATGATGGTACAAATGGCTCAATTTTTGCCGAAAGTTTGAGCAATCCGTACAGGATTACACTACGACATTTTATTACCAAGCTTTGGTTTTGGGCATCGATGTGGACGAGTGTGATGTGTTCATGAAGTACACGAGAGGTTTGTTAGAGTTTATTAGAAGAGAGTTGAAGCTCTTTACTGTAACCAATATCGAAGATTCTATTGTGAAGGCAATTGCTATTGAAGGCAAGTGCTTGAAGAGTGACAAAGAAGACGACAATAACAAGTCGGGGTACAAGTCTAGTTGGAAATACGAGCATAAGGGAGAGTACAAAGAAGAGGGGTTTTCATCCAAGGAGAATTATTGTAATAATTGTAAGGCGAGTGGGCCTATTTCAGATAAATGCTAGAAACTTCACCTGAAGCTTAGGCCGAAAGAGGAGAAGAGCAAGAAAGAAAAATATGCACTAGCCGCAGAGGTTGTTGACCTCCCAGATTTAGATAAACTGAGCCTTAAGCTTACACTTATGTTTCAGCAGTGTTTGGCTACCGAGGATAAGAATCAGAAAGAACTTTTTCATGTTAGTATTCAGGTGAAGCAAAGCTTAGTCGAGGCCATTGTTGATTCGGGTAGTCAAAAAATTTTGATTTCTAAGGAGTTGGTGAAGAAGATGGGTTTGATTAATACAACTTATCCCAAGCCGTATGGTTTGGGTTGGATTCAGAAAGATGCATATTTGATAATCATGAAGCAGTGTACATTTAAGTTTGCGATCACTAAATTTTTATTGATGAGGTGACGTGTGAGGTGGTCCTTTAGATGTGTATCAGGTCATCTTGGGTAGCCCTTATCTTTGGGACCGAGATGCGATTCATTACCGTAGAGCTTGCAAGTATCATCTTGTGAAGGAGAGAAATGAGTTATATATTAATGCTTGTAAAGAGCATATCACCACGAATAATTAAGTAACGACGACTCAGGTAAAGCGGCTGGTTAATGCGAGCGACAAGTTTATGCTATTGGTTCGACCGGTTTAAGAGGGTACGTCAGCTAGAGTGTTTTTTACAATGACAATATCTCACAGGCGACAAACCAAATGGGGAAGTTACAAGAGGAGGTTGTGGTATATTCTGATCATAGACCGTTCTAGTTTTTAGCTACACAGTCCAAGCTACATCAAGCTTGCCAACTAAAGGGGATATCGTATCTCTAACAATTCCCTTTGATTATCAAGTATAAGAAGGGCGTGGATAACAAAATGGTTGACAGGATATCTCAACCTCCATTACCAACTACTTCTGCTATGTTGATAGCTATACAGATACAACCTATTATTTTGTCAGAATCTGTAGCAGGATAAGATGACCATCAAGGGCGTAGTGTGGATCGTCAGTAGTTACTGCAAGGCAAGACATGTGTGTATAAATTGCATAATGGTTTGCTCTACAGGGGTACTCTTCTATGAGTTCCTGAGAGGGATGACCGTTTGCATTAGATTAGAGAGACTCATTTTTCCCAGGTTGCCAGTAATTTTAGGGTTGAGCAGACTCTTTTGGATTTGAAGTTGTTTGAGCCGTCTCTTTTAGATGAAGACTCTATAATCGATACTCGCTACCGTCGGTTGATGACTTATGGATGGAAAGATAAGATCCATTACAGGATGATGGTATTATTGAGAGGAAAGTTCATGCTACAAAACGGGGTAGCATTGAGTCATTCCGAGTTGGGAAGAAGGGTCAACTACATAGTAAGTCGAAGTTATACAACAGGGAAATGGGCATGGCCACATTCTTACATCTCCAGTTCTATCTTGAGCAGGAGCTCAAGGCTTCTAAAAGGGAGAGCCATGATCCAGGAAGATCTGGGGTATTTTTATGAAGTTTTTGACCAAGTCGTTCAAACGAGATTTGGAGTCGTTCGAACGACTTCAGGTCTATTCGAGCAAACTTGATTTCTATTCAAATAAATAAAGTTTGGAGTGTTCGGTTCGAATACACTTTTTTCTGTTCGAACAGAGGCGCAATTCAACCTATTATTGATATGTTTAAGGACATAATTGTCCTATTTAACTAGGAACTTGTAACCCTTATAAAGGGGCAAAGTTAAGAAAGATTAGATCAATCAACGTTCTAAGAGAGAGACTTAGGGCTTGAGAGCAATTCGATTGTAATTGATTGTTGATTAAGCAATTGAAGCTCTAAAAGAGATTTTTTCCCAACCAATTTGTGTGTTCTTCGTACTATTCTTCTTTTTAGGGCTTTTCAATTCGTATTGTGGATTAATACATGTACTTAAAGGTCTGACCTACTCAATTAAAGAATCCAAACAAAGAAATATTCAAGGTCTGACCTACACAATTAAAGAATCTAAACAAATAAATATTTAAGGAGAACAAAAGTAGATGAAACCAAAGGAGAAATATTAAAGGTCTTACCACATCATATGATCAATGTTTTGAAAGAGATAGATCCTGATCTATGTGGTAGTTGTGGTTGGCAAAGAGTTTTTTGTGCCCTAGAATTATCTGAAAACAATAATAGTAAAAATACTATCAATACTTCAAAATTAAATCTATTAAAATAGCCTTAATTCGTACCTTGGAAGAGAGAGATAGAATTTGTAAACGTAGGTGGAGGGAGGTTACATTGAGAGGAGTATATGGTTTTAGGGCTAGAAACATAGGAGGAAGGGAGAGTTATAGAGAAATGTGGAGTGTGGAGTTGTAGAGAGATGTTGAATGACTAAATTTCCTTGGCTCATTATGGTGTGAAATATACTATTTAAGGGTAAACTTGCCCTCTCTTGGGGGCAAAGTTGACCATATATTAAAAACATCACTCTGTAATGTAATATAGACTAGTTGTACCCATGACACACCACGACAGCACTCGTCCTTTGATAACACTTTGTATGCTGATGTAACCCTATAAAAGTATACCAAGTATATATACCCATAGTTCGCCACACATTGAAGTTTTCCTAGATCACACTCGATATGCTATCAGTACCATAAACACATTTTGATGCCTAAGTGAAGAAGATAATATGAGTTATATTGTCCCTTACCCTACTCAAAATATACACATTTTGATGGGAGATAGATATTTTCATTTTTAAAATTTATCTTGTGAATTTTATTTTTTAACATAATAAAAAAATCATAGTTAGATCTCATTGATTTCTTTATTTTGATGTAGTAGTGTTCTTTCAAAGTTTGTATGCACTTCTTCGTCAATCAAGTACATTAATTTTCTTTATCCATTCTATAATGGGTATGATATCAAAGCCCTACGTATAATATATGAATATAAGCTAAGAGACTGTTTGTTCTTTTAAGAAGATGAAGCTGAATACTTATTCTAAATTCTAGGCGTTATAACCAATGTTGAATGCTGAACAATGAATCTAAAGACCTGATAGATAATAAAAAGTCTAAACTATAACTCTCAATCTTTAATGCTTGACGTAAAGTGGCGGATCTTGGAGGGTTTGAACCGCCATTACTTGAGATATTTGGAACTTTAATTCCATTCCCTAAGAGCTCTACCATGTGAGCTAAAGATCCATAACATTGTTTTGATAACAAATAAAAACTAAAGACCCAATATGCAAAAAACTGAAAAGTATAACTATCTTCCATTGGGGCCCTCAAAATAATCAAAATCATTACAACACAATGACTACTAACCAATGAAAGATAAAACTTCTTTCACAACATATGAAGTTGGGAAGTTGGGAAATAGAACATGAAAATGAAAATGCTGGAAAATATAAGTTGGGAACTCATTGATGTGATCTTAGTCGAGAAGTTTTTGACATTTACTCCACTCCATGAAGTTTCTTCAGAAATTTTAGAATTATAGAATTCAATTCCTAAGAAATTAACACATATGGTGTAGTAGAATATAACTAGCGTAAAAATATGAAGAAAACATACCATTTAAGGAATTCAGTTTCTTATCACTTGCTTTTGTGGAAGCTATGGAAAAACCAATGATTGCAAAATGATGTGGATAAAACCTAAAATAACAATTCAAAGTAACATATTAATGCTTAAAGCTATGATAAATAAGAACTTCAACACCATTGTAAAGATTTAACCTATACTATTCTTAAGAAAGTCCACAGATTTACTTATATGGAGATGTTAATGCTTACATATAGTCTTAGTGTCCCATAATAGATAGAAGAATAAAAGGCTAAGATCTTGATACGAAGTTCCAATCTTTGGTTGAAGAAACTTCATAAAGACGGAACAATAAAAAATTGAGTATTTTTTACCCAAGTATAAGCAAAAACCCAGAAGTTTTGCAAACCTTATTTACAAACTTTATAAAATTGCTCGCAACAAAACATCCAGCATTCTTCAAATTCTACAGTAACACTTTATGTAAAATTCTCATTTCCATTACTGAAAAAAGCAATAAAAAAAGCTTATATTTATATTATAAATTATAGGAAATACTTTAACGGCATGAGCGCAAAGTTGGTTATACGAGTGGTGGCAAAACCACGTTAGGCCCGTACAACTTATAGAATGTGATATATGTATGGTTAGCTACTATTTATATCAAATAAAGGTGAAATAGGTTAGGTACTAAGACAAAGTTTTAAATAAAAAAGGTAAATAATAAATAAGTCTTGATGAAATTCTTATAAAAACAAAGGCTTCTTTTTAGGGACCAAACCTTACCCATTACAAATAAATATAACGTCAAATAGAAAAAGTAAGAAGAAAAAAAAGTGTGCCTCATATTTGATTTGTATTGACAAAAACAACCTTAATAGAGTTCATTCGAAAGTAGACAAAGGTTTCGAAGCAACTTTCTTAACTAAAGGTAAAGGCGGAGACCAAATTGGATCTAGCAATCTCATGCTCTTCTCTATCCACTTCTCAAGTTAAAGAATAATATTTTTCTTGAAAGAGATAAATGATTGTTAGGCTTGCAATGGTTGATAAAAGGCCCAATACTTAAGGATACAAACTAACTTTTATATATTCAAGAACATGCGAAGTATAACCTGTAGTTGGGCTTTTCTTCCCAAGGATATGAGATTTTATTTATATATGTATCACATCATCAATGGTAAGCACCTCTATCAAACAACAGGTTCAAGAAGAAACTTATGCATATGCGAGAATGAAGTATTCTTTTGCAAACATTTACTTAACGCTCTTTCGATGCATTCGAGCCCTACTAATGGGTGGATTGAAATGGCAGAGCTCGAGGGAGTATTTTTGAATAAGTTAGGATATTAATAATGAAGTATACATATCTTTTAGAATCAAGAGGTGTAATGTAGGATTTATAAATTCTTTAAAAGAATCAGTCTTAAGATCCTAGTTAGTTCTAAGATCACAATCAGCCTAAGTTAACAATGATATTATACTCCCACAAAGTTACAAAGACTAATGAAACAGATGGTGTTAGGAGCCAAAAACTGGAACTGATCCATGAAAGCATACAAAGAACGAACAGACAATAGTAGATTCAGTACTCAAGTTCAAAAAACTAGTAATCTTTATACTAATCGCAATAAAAAAAGGAGAAAAAAATAAAGAGAAAAAAAACTATTACAATTACAAAACAAATTACACAAAGATCCACTTAAACTTGAAGAAAGATAGTGAGAATGAGAGATTCACCATGAAAGCAATGTGATCCAGGATGATCAAGAGTTATTTAAAGATTTTTCAAAGTCGTTCAAACAAAGTGAGTGTCGTTCGAACGAGTTGTCATGTCCTCTAGAATTTTGGCCCAGAGCCATATTTCGTTCGAACGAGTTGTGTTTCGTTCGAACGACCAGTCAACTTTTCTAGGGTTTAGACCAATTAGTCATAAAGTCGTTCGAATGACTCCCTATCGTTCGAACGACTCTGGTGGTGTTTTGATTCTCAGGCATTGTTTTGTCTCGAGATGCGTTCTATTTTGTAATTTTGAGTTCCTTCTATATAAAGGGGACTTAGGTTATCTTTTTTATCTTATGTTAGATCTGAAATAGTTTTGAGAGAAGCCTAGAGTTTTGGAGTAATTCATTGTAATCTACTTCATTTTTTAAGCAATTGAAGCTTTATTTTTCCCAATTGGTGTTCTTTGTATTTTCTCTACTAACTAAAAGCTTTTCAATCGTATTGTGGATTAAGTGGTATCAGTTTTCCGATTACGATCTTTGGGGGTTGATTGTGGTTTATGGTCTTTACACGTGACCGTCTCAAGCAAACGAAGAAGAAGCTAGTGAGTTTGTTAAAGATCCATCGCAAACCTAATTTGAAGAAGAAGGACGATTTAGAGATGGGCAATTCCGACGATCGACTCACGACTTTAGAAACGACAGTTTCTAGCCTAACTTCAACTGTAGGGGAGTTAGTTGAACAATTGCGTCTCACGAACCTTACGATGGCTTCCGCTTTAGGGAAACGGCAAGGCCGCTCGAAGAAGAAAGGGGTTATGGAAGGGGTTGGTGACAAACGTACTACGGAGATCGATAATGATTCTAGTGATGCCGAATCCGACGAGGTGCAATCAGTTATTAGTAAGTCTACAAATCATATGCGTAATCTTCGTATTGGTTTTAAGATTAAAATTCTGGCATTCGACGGTTCGATCGATGCCAAGAAAGAGAAGAGCAAGAAAGAGAGATATATACTAGCCACAGAGGTTGTTAACCTTCCGGATGTCGATAAATCGAATCTTAAGCTTATACTTATGTTTTAACAAACTTTGGCTGTCGAAGAAGAGAGTCGGGAAGAGCTTTATCATGTCAGTATTCATGTAAAGCAGGGTTTAGTCAAGGCCATTATGGACCTGGGTAGTCCGAAAATTTTGATTTCTGAGATGTTGGTGAAGAAGATGGGTTTGACGACTACAACTCATCCTAAGCCGTATGGTTTGGGGTAGATTCAAAAAGATGTGGATTTGATGATCACGAAGCAATGTACTTTCAGGTTTACAATTTTTGAGAAGTTTATTGACGAGGTGACGTGTGAGGTGGTTCCTTTAGATGTGTATCAGGTCATCTTGGGTAGCCCTTATCTTTGGGACTGAGATGCGATTCATTACCGTCGAGCTCGTAAGTATCGTCTTGTGAAAGAAGGAAAGGAGTTTCATATCAATGCTTGTAAATAGCATGTCACTACGTTAAATTTAGTAACGGTGACTCAGGTGAAGCGTTTGGTTAATGCGAGCGGCAAGTTTGTGTTATTGGTACGACCGGTTCTAAAGGGTACGTCGGCTGGAGTGTTGTCTCCAATGACAATGTTTTTTAAGTAACAAACCGATACGGGGAAGTTGCAAGAGGAGGTTGCGGTACATACTGATCACAAACCATTCCAGTTTATAGCTACACAGTCCAAGCTGCAATAAGCTTGCCAGATGAAGGGGATGTCGTATCTCCAACAATTTCTCTTGATTATGCAGTATAAGGAGGGAGTGGACAAAAAATTGGCTGATAGGTTATCTCGACCCCCATTACCAACTACTTCTGTCATGTTGGTTTCTATGCAGATACAGCCTTTTGTTATGACAGGATATGTTGCAGGATATGATAATCCTTAAGGGCGTAGTGTGTTTCGCCGAAAGTTGCTACTAGGCAAGACATGTGTTCGTTTTGAGTCATTTCGTATTAGGAAGAAGGGTCCGCTACCTTGTACGTCGAAGTGGTACAACAGGGTAATGAGCAGCGCCGCATTCCCACCTCTCCAGTTCCAGCTTGAGCAGGAGCTCAAGGCTTCTAAAGAGGGGAGCCATAATCCCGGAGGATCTAGAGTTATTTGAAGATTTGTCAAAGTTGTTCGAACGAAGTTGAATGTCGTTCGAACAAATTGTCATGTCCTCTGGAATTTTGGCCTAGAGCCATATTTCGTCCGACCAATTAGTCGTAAAGTCGTTTGAACGACTCCCTAGTTTGTTCGAACGACTCTTTAGTTTGTTCGAACGACTCTCTAGTTCGTTCGAACGACTCCCTAGTTCGTTCGAACGACTCTGGCAATGTTTTGATTCTCAGGCATTGTTTTGCCTCGAGATGAGTTCTATTTTGTAATTTCGAGTTCCCTCTATATAAAGGGGACTTAGGTTATCTTTTTTTCATATGTTAGATCTAAAAGAGTTCTGAGAGAAGCCTAGGGTTTTGGAGTGATTCATTGTAATCTACTTTGTTTTTTTAAGCAATTGAAGCTTTATTTTTCCCAATTAATGTTCTTTGTGTTTTCTCTACTAACTAAAAGCTTCTAAATCATATTGTGGATTACAATGACCAGTAAGTACTATCTCCACTAGAATTCCCATCGCCACCCCTAAAACCACCAGCATTCCCCATTACCACCATCAAAAACCGCCAAAACCCTAGAACAATCAATCCCCAATTTTTTGAAACTATATCCTTGAAACTCAGTTTAAAACCAAAATTCAAAGTGCGCATGTGATAATTCCATGAAGAACATAGCAACACTTCTACTTTGTAGATTGCAAAACGGGAGTTTGGATTTGAAAGAGTGAGAGAGCTCGCAAAAAATTACTGCACTGGGTTTTTTCGAAGGTTAGAGAAAAACAAAGACCTACGCTAGAAGAGAAAGATATAGATTGTATGGTGTGTGTGTGTGTTTTTTTTTTTGGAGGAGAACGCAGGATTTGTTTGTTTGTTTGTTTGTTTTTTTTTTTTAGGAGATCAGAAGTTTAGTTTTTTTTGTTGGGCTTGGTGCTTTTGGTTTTTTGCGTTAAAACTTCAACTTCCACAACAAACCTGTATGTGTGAATCTTAAGGCGTTCAAGCTCATCCTGACCCTCTTTGTCTCTAGACATAAGGCAGACTTGTCTTAGGCGGCAAAAACACCGCCCCGTTTTAACACAGAGATGAACAATTTTCCCTTATCAATAATATTGTATTCCACCGCATAAATATGAAATAATGTAAATTTATTAACTTCCAATTTAGTACAGGTGTATACTTATATAGAATAGAATATTCTATTGAACTCGTAAAAAGAGCCATCCCTTTTCAAAAAGAGAGAAGAGAGACTTGTTTGTTTTTGTTTTTGTTTTTTTTTGAATAAACACAATTAGGGATGGAGAGAGAGAAAGAGAGATTTGGGGATGAAGAGATCAAAACAAATACAATTTCCCCTACTTTATAGAAGTGGAAGTGTTTTTGGATAAAATCCAAAAATATTTCCTTCTTCTAACCTAATTATGACGTGTAGAGGATAAGCTCCTATGTTTCCACGAACATTGAAACATGTTAGTTGACATTTGTTGGATTTTGTGGGGTCTTTACTGACGGTTTGCCCTTCCGTTTCAGTAAATACCCTCTCAAATTTGAGAGGGTTAATACGTCATTTGCAATGAAAATCCGAAGGCTACCCGTGACGCATGAGACAGTGATTAGGTTTAAGTCGGTGACTCAGCAGTCTGAAACGATTTTAGAAGATCTAGATCAGAATTTGATCCAGGGTGAACTATGAAATTAAAATGTTTCCCCCTTAAGATCGGCAAATACGCATAGATCAAGAAATATTTTGGTGGTAACACGGTGACATATGAAACTTAATTTTTCTTCTTCTTCTGTTAGGATTAGACTCCCGTTAGATGAAGATTTATTTTGCTGGTAGCTCGGTCATTTGTTTCGTTGATATTTGATAAACTTCTGTGTTTGTTTTGCACCAATTAAGAGACTAATATGTCACCTTGTTGAATTTTTTCAAAACTTATAGGGACAAAACAAATGTTTTCATCAAAACCAGCTCATATGGGTTTGAACCCTTGACCTCTTTGTCATTTCTTAAAACTTCTCTTCATTCACCTCTTTTAGTTATGTAAGTCACTAGTACTGCACGTTGTTTGCTACGGTGAACAACGTCGACGTGTCTTTGGCTCTACATAACTATCTATTAACGCGCCTTCGGCGCTAAAACTACCAAAATTACAAATAATACAAAAAATTGTCCAAATAATCATACATAAAATAATAAAACAAAGTAATATATGATTTACCTGTCTTTTAATAACTTGTATGACAATACATGCAGTTCGAGCAATAAGATTTTCGAGGAAGTTTAGTCTGGAAAGTCACCTGAGGAAAAACTAAACCAACATAAGATATATAGATAGAGTTATAAAGAGGTGAAAATCAACTATTAGTGATATTTAGACAAACCTAGCATTTGATGGAGGCATCTTTTACAACCATGAATCTAATTGGAAGAAACTCTTAAGAGATGACCGAGTATAGATTTAAATACAACATAGTAAATATTATTTAAAAGGAAATCATACGTAAACGGAAAGAATTAACTATTGATGAGTCTTGGTCTAATACTATTATGAAAAGAATAATTTTGTCTAAATACATTTGGGAAATATAACATAAAAAAAATCTAAGTCTATTCCATTATTTGATTAGTCATCAAATCTTGAAGATCAATTTTCTCCATTAAGGTTAAAAATTGAGTAAGCAATAAGTCCTAATGTCTAATTTAAAGCAACTGTCAAGCTTACAGCTAATGTGGTAGAGCTCGACCCATTTCTGTTTAAATAAAATAATTTTGCAAAGAGAAATTATAAGGTTAAAGGAAAATTTGTTATTTAATAAATTATGTAGAAGTTTTTTTACCGAATTTATATGCAAAATTTCTCTAAACTGTGCTAACTTTTCCTTAACTTGAAACCTAACATTGCAAATCCTAGAGTATGTAGTAGATATATAAATTAGCATCATGAAAGATATAGGAAAAATAAGATTTATGAAAGCAAGTAAGGGATACATATTTGAATTACAATAAGACTTTGGGGTAAACAATGTTTGTAATAGAACGTGAAGTATTTAGAAGCAATAGTGTAGTGATTTTGTTTGCTGAAGTGCATCTCGACAATGCCACATATCGTTGTCCATGAGAGAAAACTTATATCCGCAGATCTATCCCCACATATTTGAACGATTGTCCTTGTGATTTGTTAATTGTCATTACATATGCTACTCGTATAGGAAATTGTCACCGCATCATTTCAAAAGGCATTTCTCTTGTTGACCGTGTCAAAGAAATCCTTGGAATAAAGACCAAATTCTAAGAATGCTCACCAGTCAAGATCTTAACCTCAATTATGCGTGTCACACATCAAACTACCATAGTCGTATTCTATTGCAGAGTCCATCTTTTGGAGTAAGATTTCTAAATAACATTATCAGACATCCTACTTTCAGTTTTAACTTGAATGGTGGCAAACCAGGAGGGTCGAGGCTATTCAAGTACTCACTTGGATAACGATCATTATATGTACGATCAGCTGACTCATCTTCCTCAATTTTATTTGCAGCTAAATACGTTATTATTTCTCCTGAAAGCATATTCAAAGCCTCGTCATTGATAGTGTTGACATCATCATTTCTTGTAGACAAAATTGTTCTCTCAGTTATAAAACCTTGCTCTCTTTCGGATGGTTCAATCAAGTTGGGGTAGATCGAAAGTATAAGGTCGTGAACAGTTGCACAATTATGAATTGTTGAAGGCAACTGAAAAGTTTGTTCGGGGTTGCTTCCAATCTATTAAATTTTCGAAGTAACAAAATAATGTTAATATCTAAATTACTAAACTAATGCATGAATAAATAATTTTAAGGTATTAATAAGAATTATTATCTCCTTCAAAAAATCTGTGAATCGTGCATTATCAAGGTTTGCATAATCAAGACGCATGTTTTCAAACAATAACAAAATCCATACATATCTTTATAGTGGCGATCGTCTTAACAATGCGGCGACAATTTGCTCACGGGCACCTTTAGGTACAACTGGTAGTATTTGACAAAATTTTCCACCAAGGACAACTATAACTCCACCAAATGGTCGACTATCATCACGCATGTCTCATAAAATTCGTTCCACGGCCTCAACACAATGCTTGTGCTGCATCGAAACTTCATCCCATATAATTAGTTTGGTTTCCCTAAACAACTCTGCATAAATAGATTACTCAGTAAATCCACACTTTGAATTCTCCAACACATTTATTGGGATCTTGAATCTTGAATGTGCAGTTCTACTATCGTCAAGAAGTAATGATGTAATCCCTGAGCTTGCTACCATAATAATTATATCCGCGCCCTCCCTTTAGTAAGTAGTGGTAATAGTATTGTAGACAAATGTCTTACATGTACCAGCTACTTCATTCAAGAAGAAAAAATGTCCCTTATTGTTAGTCACAGAATCTATAAAATAATTATAAGCCTGCGCTTGTGCAGCATTCAAGCGACTCACATTAACAACGACATGTATAAATTGTAGGTCATATTGGAATTGTCTTCGCTCCCATATGAGTATATTCCCATCAGTGGTACTCCAATTTCTTACCAGTAATGGCATTGGTAAAAATTGGGCAGAGTTCTTCCTGATTCAAATAGCAATTCATCTAATAGATACAGACCATAATCTTTAACCTAATCTTTTCTTGGATGCTCAATGTTGAATTAGATTCGAATTTTGTAGGCGAGATCATCACAAATATTTATCCATAACTTGTTCCATAACACTTTTGGTTCTATTGGATGACTTTCTGATAGAATAATACTAAACAATCTTCTCAACTGGTATTCGGTTTTCATAACGGCTGCTTCCTCTAAAGAATCAACCCACTCTTCATCATCTTCAAGTAGTCCTATCGCAACACATGTTACTTTGAATGTGTCATACAAAATGTCGTTGCGAGTACGCAAGCATTGAAAAGATGTTGAGCCTTTCACAATAGTTAGAAGCAACCGTAAGTAGTACCTCTCTCCAGAGTTTGGACTTGCATAATATATTCGACCAATTGCAAACTTTATTCTTTGACTTCTCTCTGTCCAAATCTTTAGACCATCATCACCATGCCAAACATAATGTTGAGGAAATTGTTGGTATGTAAATTGTCGCGTTGCATCATGTTTAGCACAATATTTAAAAAATGTTGTTAGAGATGTCTTTTCATTAGTTGCTCGAGCACGAATAGAGTCCATGCTCTCGCTTATGTTAAAAACAACGTGATTCATTCTAGGTTAATGCAAAGTTAATCGTACGATATTAGGTTTTTCATAATGGGGATTAAAACTAAAAATATGCCAAACTCCTTCTAGAGGTCCAATATATCAAGAATCAAGGTACTGCTAAATTTTATCTCAAGTGATGACCATAATTGCCCGATCATGACCTTTGTAAATGTACTTGACTACTTGTGAATGTATTTCACACATTGAAGACCCGCACATATTTCGACCTGACAATCAAATAGTTCAGACATGTATGGGTTATATGGTACAATATTCCTATTATCAACTATTTGTCCTTTAACGATGTACATTTTTCAAGAGTAGGTCGTCGTCTATAAACAGGATAACCATATGGACCCATGGTTGTTTCTTCAGCATATTGTTTAAGATATCACTTTATGCATTTACCATCCATACAAGAAGAGTTTATGTTAGCATGTCCACACGGCCCAAGAATTATACACTTCATTACATTCGTAAAGAGTGCGGGACGTACGTTTTCATCAGGAATTGTGGTGCTTACAATATTATCAACTTGTGATATTATTCAAATTTTATCCTTACAACTCAGAAATAACAATATACGCATATGTGGTAAACCACATTTTTGAAATTCAATGGTCCAAATATGTGCGACACATGTTTCAAAAATGTGATTATGCTTAACTTCCTTCAATAAAGCTTTCTTCTTTAACTCGAATACACGGGCTACTAAATCGGGCCGATCATAAATTGTCTGATTTTGCAATAGTGCATTGATAATCTCAGGCCATTTTGGATTAGTTGTCATTATAAGAAATATATCAGGATGATTATTGAAGTGGGTGATTGCCAACGAATCCTGATAAATTTCATACATACTCCTTGCACTGCCCAATATGCGAAGATGACAAAATAACTCGTTTTCCAACTTGATTAGGATCCAAACCATGTGTCACAATATCAGTCAAACCACCATATAGGTTAGAACAAAGATCATGTTGGCTTTATCTGACATATCTTAATCGATTTTCTCAGTTGAGGCCAATGCATTTATTATAAATTGCTGGAATAATTTTTAACCACGCAAGATTGGCGAATATTCTGTTATACGTTCAAATAGACAATAACAATGAAAATTCCATTGTGTAAGTTTCTTAGTGGAATACCATACATTACGTGCAACATTTCATTGTTTTAAGTAAACTGACCACCCAAGTTCTTCTGTAGGAAAGAGAAAACCATAATGCAAATAAAGGTAAGCAGGATGGCATTCACTAATCTGAATTAACCCCTAATTTGCCTTACGATATATAATGATATCTCATACGCTACTTATTTGTGTCCCATCTACCGACAGTATAATTACAATCTCATCAGCTGTAGGTAAGTTATATGTACGACGATCTGTCGAAGCACTATAATGTAGGTATGCTGGCACATTGAAATTTTCATCTTAGCCCGCAGCATCTTCTAAGACATCATATGCATGACGATTTTATTCATAGAATGGGTTACATTGTTGTAATGTGTCTTGTAACTTTTAGTACATCTCTATTTAGACGCAGGTTTATCTTATGACGGGTATTAAGAGCTGCACCGGGGTTGTAAATGTATAATTGTGCATAAGAAGCTTCTTGTTCCTGATTAGGAACTAATGCATCTATTTTATGGTGAAACTCTCCGTGTATAGCAAAAGAAGATGGTGTTCGGCCACGAACTACTCAATCATCCATATGAACCCCAAGACTCATAAATGTATTAGCTGCATTATATTATCGCATATACATGCGAAATGACCTTGAATGTGGGCCATTACCATCATACAATACTTGTAATGCATTAGGCAATGGATGGAGATTTGGGAGTTTAATTATACCTTACATACAACATTGACCAAATCAAGGGTTTAAGATGGAAGATTTCGTTAGTTGCTCATGATTCCAATGAAGAGCATAACAATGCATACATACAACATCCATTTAGCCCACAAAATAACGACTCAATTGGACTTCAACTTGGTTAACATTGACGTGTACTTCTTCATCATTAATTACTCACTTGAATCATATTGTTCCTCTACGTAATGATGAATTCTATGGTAATTCTATATTTGAAAGTAATTAGTATTGAATCGATACTAATTTTGCAATTTTAGAAAATAGTTTAGTTATTGCATTTACACATTTTCCCGAGCTAAAGATGACACCCCAAGTTAAAATGTACCAGATGAAAAATTATAGACAGTCTACATTGCTGGATTCAGTGGGATAGGTGTTTTTATCGTGCAGTGTTGTTGTTCTAAATACGTCGTTCTCTCATTTGCTAGATTCAAGAGTATTTCATTTTCTACAATCTTCTCAGGAGCTTCAGAAGTATTAGCTTCAATAGAAGATGATTCCCTTAGTTGTATCTCATGTTCCCTTATGTTCTGCTGTACAAGCGATCGCCTAGAGAGTCTAGAATTGGTGCTCATTGTTTGATTGGGTAGGCTAGACGCCTCATATTCCCTTAGTTGCCTCTCGCGTTCCCTTCTAGCACGTTAAGCAATCGATCGATTAGAAAGATCTGAATGGTTAGGTGTATCCGTCGTGTGATATTGTTCTTCTGCATTTGTGACAATGTCAGGTGCTAAAGATACATGGACATCTGCTGTTGTGGCATTATTATGAGCTTGAGGAGGGTCTATTTATGTTGGTGGAGCTACTCTATTAAATTTATTATTTAAATTATGAACAACGGATTCTATGAGACGACTTGACATCGCAGGTTCCCTTTGCTGCCTCTCACGTTCTCTCCTGGCACGTTGTGCAATCGATCGTCTAGAGAGACCAAAATTGGTGTGATTTGTGAAAACGTAGTTGTGTTAATCCTAATTAATAATTAATAATTAATAATTAAAACGGAATAATTTTAGGGGAGAGAAGGGCTAATTATCAAAGATAATATAGTTATAACAGGTCACATACTATTGAAGATTTCTCGACAAAGTTTAAATTACATATGCGACGAACATGCGATTAATTAAAATGATTGTAATACATACTTACCTCAGAAAGATTTGCGTTGTTCACCATTTGAGTAATTGGAACACTTGAGTTGAGTACCTAGTTCGCTAATAAAAATAATGCAAAACACATTACTGGAAGTAATTAAGCAACCAAAATACATAAAGAACTGTACAACAACCAAAGGTCTGACTAATACAATCAAAGAGCCCAACAAGCATCTTCAAAGAAATCAATCTTCGATTTTTATTATTTCATAAGGTTTGGTCTTTGTTATACAAAACTAAGTTACAGTCTCCTTGTATACAATCTGCTTTTGTTGCTGCAAATTAACATTACAGAGATTGACAGCATCGTTGTATCTAACTAAAGAACGTATTGTAAACCCACATTATCAATTTCTCTGGATATCTCACTTTCTAGGATTGATAGGTTTATAAGTAGATGTTTTTATTAGGGCATACATACACTTAAAGGTCTGACCTACACTATTAAAGAATCTAAACAAAGAAATATTCGAGGTCTGACCTACACAATTAAAGAATCCAAACAAATAAATATTTAAGGAGAAACAAAAGTAGATGAAACCAAAGGATAAATATTAAAGCTCTTACCACATCATATGATCAATGCTTAGAAAGAGATAGATTCTGATCTTTGTGGTAGTTGTGGTTGGTAGAGAGTTTTTTGTGTCCTAGAATTATCTGAAAACAATAATAGCAAAAATACTATCAATACTTCAAAATAAAATCTATTAAGATAGCCATAATTTGTACCTTGGAAAAGAAAGAGAGGGTGAAAGAATTTGTAAGCGTAGGTGGAGAGAGGTTATATTAAGAAGAGTATAGGGTTTGAGGGTTAGAATGTAGAAGGATGGGAGAGTTGTAGAGAGATGTGGAGTGTAGAGTTGTAGAGAGATGTAGAATGACTAAGTTACCCTACCTCATTGTGTTATGTAATATACTATTTAAGGGTAAAGTTGTCATCTCTTGGGGGCAAAGTTGACCCAATATAAAAAACACCATTTTGTAATGTAATATAGATGTGACCCTTAAAACTAGGGCTGAGCAGGGGTAGGGATTGCAATGGGGCGGATTTAGGGCGGGGGAGCCAATACCATCCCCATCCCTGCTTAGGTTCCCACCTCTCATCCCCGCCCCGATCCCTATTAAAATTAAGCGGGAATCCCTGAATCTACCCAACATAGATAAGCTCAATACCATCCCCGCCCCATTTAACTTATGGATATAATAGTAAAAACATAGTCATAAGGGGTATAATAGTAAAAACATTAGTTGATATTAAATGGGGCGGATAACGGATTTTATGTTAGCAGTCTCAAATCTGCCCCAATCCCCGACGAATTTTGGGCAGCACATACCATCCCCACCCCCATACCCGGTTAGCTCATACCAAATCTGCCCCGTTCGGGGCGAGGCAGGGCAAATTGCCATCCTTAAGCATGGGTTAATTTTTGGCCTGAACCAAAACCGAACCGATCTAACTCGGTTCCTAAAATTGATAATCGGAACCAAACCGCTTTAAGTCTTGAACCGATCCGAACTGACCCAAAATTTAATATGATAAACCGCAACAAACCGAAACCAAACCAATTTGAAAGGAAATAATTTATCTCTCTAAAGAGGCCGCCATTACAGATATGCAAAATCTTTTCGTTGCTTTAATAGAAAAGTCATTGGTTAATGGTGAGATGTTTCCTCTGTAAAACTTCATCCTAAACCTTGAGCCACCATTCCAGTATAAACCCCAACCAAGAGATGCGACCTTCTCTTCAAATCTTCATCCTAAACCAACACCCAAAATCATGAATCCTAAAGCAACACCCAACACCTAAAGCCATTAATGCCACATAGATCAACAACTTTTAAGGTAAGAATTTCAATTACAACACACAATGTCATGAATTCTCTCGTTCTCTGTTTGTGGTGGGTTGTAGGTATGTGTTAGAGAAGAGGTTTTGTTTTGAGGGACTAGAGAGATAGAGGGGGGTTGTTGCCTTATTGGGTATTGCTAAAAGAGTTTTTACAGACAGAGAGAGAGAGAGATGAAAGAGACAAGAATCGAGATAGATGGTTTGACAAGAGATGTGTGTTTAGAGAGGTGTTTCTCGATAAAAATAATAATAATTAAGGAGATATATCGGTTCAGTTTCTTTCGGTTTTCGGAGTACATTAACCGAAATCGAACCGGAACGCTTTCAGTTCGGTGTCTTTTAAACTGAAACTGAACCGGAGCTCTTAAGAACCGAACCCTTTTACATAATAATATGCTTCGGTTTGATTCAGATTCTACAATTTTTTGCTCAGCCCTACTTAAAACCCATATAATAGCCTAAAACTTAGTCTCATATTGTATAGAAAGTTAGGAATGTATATTCATATAACCTATTGTTTGTATGATATGTATGTACATGTGATTAATAGAGAGTGTACATGTGTGTGAGTGTGTATGAGGGCTTTTAAAACCTTTACATACTTGGATCTCTCTCGGGTAGCCCAGTGCGGGAAATGGGCTCTTCTGGCTCGGGAGGGCTCTTTGGGCTAGGCTTAACCCTATCTTTTTAGAGAAAAGTTCTAGAGTCATTCTTGAACTTTGACTTGGGTTGGTCTACAACTGTTGTACACTTCTCTCTCAAACGGCTAGTAGAGACCTTGGAGTAAAATGAGGAGACGTTGTAAAGTGTATTCTCTCAAAATACACATAACAATACAATTCAACCATCTCTAGTAGAGACATGTTGGAGTAAAATGAGGAGACGTTGTAATGTGTATTCTCTCAAAATACACATACCAATACAATTCAACCATCTCTCTCCCTGTTTTGAGTTTACTCATTTTCGCTCTCATTTTCGATCTCTCCCTGTTTTGAGTTTACTCTTTCTCGCTCTCTCATTTTCGAACACGATTTCGTTGAGGTGCAAATTGTTGTACGTAGTCTGCTCGTTGTATCCTGGAAGAGATTCGACGCCTCGAGCTATTTGGTTCGTTACTGGTATTACTGTATTGTTTACCAAAGTAATACTGTTGTGTTGCTGTTGTACTAATTACTAAAGTGTTGCTGCTATGCTGTACGTAATACTAATTACGAAAGTATTGCTGATGTTTTACACTTCCAACACTGCACCAATATCAGGTCCTCTGCTTCCTGGAATTCTGAGTTGCGATTCAGATTTAGGGAAAGCTATATCAGAGGCTCTTTATATTTTCAACACACCTAATGATAAACCTTGTCTTTTCAAGAGCATCTTCATTACGTAAACGAGACGGCTGTTGTTCGTGAATTTTGACCAAAAGAGAGAATAATAAGAAGATGAGGTTTTGGAAAGAGAGATTTGGGGATGAAGAGATCAAAACGAACACAATTTCCTCCTACTTTATAAAAGTGGAAGATTTTTGGATAAAATCCAAAAATATTTCCTTCTTCTAATCTAATTGAATAATTAGAGATCATTAAGACGTGTAAAGGATAAGCTCTTGCGTCATCTTGCATTGAAACCTTTGTTGGATTTTGTGGGGTCTTTACTGACGGTTTTACCCTTCCGTTTCAGGAATGCTCGTCAAATTTGTGAGGGTTAATACGTCATTTTCAATGAAGATCCGAAAGTTATCCGTGAGCTATGACGATGACAGTTTTCGACATAGATTAGGTATAAGTCAGTGACTCAGCAATCTGAACCGATTTTAGAAGATCTAGATTAGAATTTGATCCAGGGTGACCTATGAAATTAAAATGTTTCCCCATTAGGATTAGACTCGTTCGACAAATTCGCATAGATCAAGAAATATTTTGAGTGCGCTAAAACATAAGAGTCTGACATGGAAGCCTGATTTCAAGCACCAAACACCGAGCACCAGCAATATGCAATTGCTGGAGATGGTCTAACAAAATACTATATCATCGACTAGAGGAGCCTACAGTGACGAGTGATGACTCACTCTGGCCGAGACTCACTTTGTACAATTATTCCAATGTAATTTTGATAGTACCCCCAGAGTCTCAGTGCACAAAAAATTTAGCTACCGAAAAAGAGATGTGCAAAAGTTATTGGGTACAACGTTTTAACAATCTTGGTTTTCAATAAATTTTGACCAATGCGCATCGTGTGTGCCATAAGGATTAAGTATGTTTCCGTTTATTACACAAAAAACTAGAATTCAGGAAAACTATTATTCCAATTTCATAATTTTCTAGGACTTTTAGAATCCCGGAATTCCTTATCTGATGTTTGGTTACAGCTGCACCATGCAAAAGTCTTGAGTTTTCAAGAATTTATTTTTATGCCGTTGTTTGTTTGACATGGAAATAGGGGTAGAACAATGGTGGATGAGAAAAAAAATAGATTTGTAGTTGAGAAATAGATTGCGAAACCTAGAAAAAGGAATAAAAAGAGTCTGGAAAACCTGTAGACCTTCGTTTTGGTATTAATCACATTTTCCTCCTTTAGGTGGGTTTTAAGCAGTTATGAAAAGATACAATTCTGGAATTTCTATTGTTCTTTGTGAAAGAAACAACCAAATCATCATTTTCAAGGAATTTTTAAATTCATAATAGATATTTTCCTGAAACAAACGGAAGAACGGTACAAAGAAATATCAAACCATTATTATCAATTGTCAAGAGCTGCAAAGAAAGGGAGGAAAAAAAAATCAAACTCGATGACTTTGAGAAATTCATATTTTCAAATATAGATTGATTACTTGCAAGTGGCTACCTACATTAGGGGATCAGGTACATGTAATTCAACAACGAGGCCCCGAAGGCTTAGAATTTAAAACCATAATACTACAATGACAGATTATCTCCTATTGGGTTACAAATTCTTCAACTGATAAGTCAACTTCTTCCCCGTTATGTATGACTTGGAATTCTTGTTATTGCTGTTCAGGACTATTATTACACTTATCCTGAAGATTACTAATTATGTAAACTGCAGGCAAACATATAAATATGCTTCATATATAAGTTAGGAAAAAATAACAATCATATGCATGCTTTAATAAAACAAGAGAAAAAAAAAAGGAAACCAACATACTTTGTTCCCTTCAAGTGACGGAACAGTGAATTCGTGCATGAGCCAGTCTGTTGGTGTATCAAGATTTGTTTCCCTTGTTATCTTTTCGGTCCTGTAAAGGTGGAACTTAAGCCCCTTCTTGTGACCGGTGAGCCTCATTTCTTTGTCCTAATAAATTTCATGGTTTATCATGGTTTATTTGGGAAGCCTTCCAATACCCAATTTTACATAGATCTCTTGAAGGTCTAGAATCGTTTGGCAAACGCCTTCTACGATAAGCATAATACGAGTACTCATCTGTTTCACCACCATGGTTTTCAAACCCTACAGTCAAAAACTCGTAAACATCAGTCAAGAAAATTCAAGAACATAATCAATATATTCATGCAAAAAATTAAGATACATAAATCAATATATATATGAAAAATCAAGAACATATATAACAATAACAACACTTCCCTTGGAAGATTCACGGTAGTTTTTTTATATATGTCATAATCCTGAATTGGGTCTTCTTTGACAGATTTTCCTTGAATTTTATTTGAGAGAAACCAAATAAGGGTTTCGTCCGTAGGGATGAACCTGAACCCTAGAAGAAGTTTTTCCTCCATCCTTATGAGCTTCTTCTTCTTCAAACTTCAAAGACAGATTGGGATATCACAAAGTACAGTCTACAGACAGATATTTAGCAATATAGTGGATTATGTTGGGTAGTCCAACCCATGATGAGGCCCGTAAGACTAATGGGTTTAGTTCTTACCTTAAAAAAAGGAAAATGTAAACTTCTAGAAAAGCCCTGTATTTTATAATGTGGTGTGTGTTCTCTTGGAGAAAGTTCTAGAGAAAAAGAAAGAGAACTTTGAAAATCCAACTTGAAGAAAAGAAATGAGGTGTGAGAAGAATCAATCCAAGTGTTTTTTGTGCTCCGATCAAGCAACAAAAGAAGGTGTTTTCCGATGAGTTTGTCGACGGAAAGGAAATTGAATGTGTTTTTTCAAGTTGAAGGTAAACAACATTTAGTAGCTCTGGTTTGGACATACAAGGTGCTGAATTTTATTGTAACCCTCACGATTGAGGGCGTTTGTAATCCGTTTATTGATATAGTGAATTCGGATTTGACCCTTGGTTTTTTTTTTTTCACGTTGAAAGGTTTCCACGTAAAAATCGTGTGTTGTCTTTACTTGCTTGCTTGCTAGTTTATTTGTCGCTAAATTTCTTTTGCTTATCGTCGAATTACACATACTGGGAAAGTCGTGATTTCCCAACAAGTGGTTTCACAGCGAGGTTGGTGGCGTTCGTGTGTGATTCGTGATGGATGCAAAAATAGTTAGTCTCAACGGCAACAATTGTTTGATTTGGAAGCCGAAGATGGAAGACTTGCTTTATTACAAGGATTTCTATGTACCCATTGAAGAGGTCAGAAGCAAGCCAAAAGATATGTTCGACGACGATTGGAAAAAGATGGATAGAAAAATAATCGTTACTATTCGATAATGGTTGGATGATATTGTTTTTCACCATATGTCAAATGAGAGTTTTTCACAAGCTTTGTGGAAGAACTTACACATTATGAACGGAAGACGACCGGGAACAAAACTTTATTGATTAGAAAGCTAGTAAATTTAAAGTTTAAAGAAGGTTCACCAATTGCAAAGCATCTTAATGAGATTCATAGTATGTGAATCAATTGACATCTATGAAGATGGTGTTGGAAGATGAGTTGCAAGCTTTGTTGTTACTTAGTTCACTACCAAAAAGTTGGGAAACGTTGATAGTATGTGTAAGCATTCGGCACCGAATGGTATTGTCACGATAAGCCAAGTTACTAGTAGCTTGTTAAATGAAGAAGTGAGAAGAAAGTTGTTAGGTCCTTCTCAATCACAAGTGTTGGCTAGTAGAGCAAAGAAGATCTACTAGGAGGTATGATCAAAACTGTGACAAATCGAGAGGAAGATCTAAATCAAGGAATAAAAATATTGAATGCTACTATTGTGAGAAGAAAGGCCATATGAAGAAAGATTGTCGAAAATTCCAAAGGGAGAAGAAAAATGGGAAGAACAATGAAATGACTAAAACGATATTTCGGTTGTTGCTACCGGTGATGATGTCGTGGTACTTACAACATATGAGGAAGATTACTTTGGTATTACAAATGGAGATATGGAATGGGTGATCGATACAGGTGTTTCTTACCATGCTACTCTAAGTAATGAATTGTTTTCATCTATAACTCTGACGATTTTGGTATGGTCAAGTGGGGGAATAATAATATCTCCAAAATTATGGACATTGGTGATGTACTCGTTGCAACTAGAAGCGGTCAAAAGCTTATGTTGAAAGATGTAAGGCATGTTCTGGATCTTCGCTTAAATCTTATTTCAGGTAGAAAGATTAATGATAAAGGATATGGCAACCAATTTGGGCAAGGAAAGTGGAAATTGACAAAAGGTTCTCTTGTGGTAGCTAGAGGTAAGAAAATCGGTGCACTTTACAAGATAAAGGGCGGTATGTAAAGGCGGGTCAAATTAGGCCTTGGAGATTTTGTTATCGGTTTTATGGCATCGAAGACTTGGTCATATGAGCGAAAAGGGTTTGCAAATTTTGGCCAAGAAAGATCTTATTCCAAACATTAAAGGTACACCTTTAGATTCTTATGATCATTGTTTAGCGGTAAACAATATAGAGTTCAATTTCTTAAAAGTGGTGGTTCAAAACATGAAACTAAAATTTAGATGTTGTATATTCCGATTTGCTCACTTGATGTCAAGTCTCTTGGTGATGCTTCCTATTGTGTACATTTATAGATGATTCTTCAAAAATGGTAGGGGTTTATGCTATGAGAACAAATCTGAGGTGTTTGGTATTTTCAAGATGTTTCAAGCCATGGTTTAGCGACAAACCGAAAAAATCTCAAGTGTCTTCATACCGACAACAGGGGTGAATATAATCCAAAGAGTTACAAATTATCTTGGTGAACATGGGATTAGGCACTAATGTACGGCTCCACGTACTCCTTAACATAATGGAGGGCCAAAGGATGAACCGAACTATCGTGGAGAGGATTAGAAGTATATTAGCCTGTGCAAAACTATTTGGGGGGAAGCTATGCGCACCGCTTGTTATATAATCAAAACGTCATATTCCGTACCACTTGGAGGAGAAGTTCTACTTAAAGTATGGAGGGGGAAAGATGTGTCATATCACATTTGAAGATATTGGTTGCAAAGCCTATATGCATATTTATGAGAACTTCGTTCCAAGTTAGACTCCAAGTCTAAGCCATGTATCTGCGTGGGATATGGTGATGATTGAATTTGGGTATCGGTTATGGGATCCAATTGGCAAGAAGTTACATCAAAACTGGGATATGTTTTTCGCAAAATAAAAACATTTGAAGACTTTGAGAAGGATGATACGGCAATGAACCTCAAAGAGTAGTTGCTGATTTTTCACATCATATGCCTCCCGAACCGCGTGCACCATGATAATTATGATGATAGAGACGAAAA
>JACGCM010001642.1:0-13668 GCA_014058105.1 Kingdonia uniflora | reverse complement strand
AAACCGGGAGTATTGCAATACCTTTGGTAACAATACAAGCCCTTTATCTGTCGAAAAAGACACTAAGAGCGATCCAACCTCGTAAACGATATGCCAGCTGCATAGCTTCATATAATTGTTGTCAAAACCATCGTAGAGGTACGAAATCCGTATTCCACAAACATCAATCCGGGAGAATTGCGAGTCCTTTGCAACAATGCTAGACTTTTATCAATCAAATAGGCATTTTTGAGAATGATCCATCCACTCAAACGGGTTGCCGGTGGCATAGCTTCCTGGAATTGATATCCAAACCTTTAGAGAGGTACGAAATCAAAATCAGTCAAACCTTCAAACTGGGAGTATCGCGAGAAATTTGGCAACAATGCAAGTCTTTTGTCAGTCTAATATGAACTCTTAACCTCGATCCAACTTTTCAAACGTTTTTCCGGTAACACAGATTCTCGGAATTACAATTATACTATCGAGTGGTTCGAAATCCATTACGGCCAAAACTTCAAACTCGTAGTATTGCGAGTCATTTGTAGCATGTCATTTATCAGCCAAATATGCACTCTTAATAACCATCCAAGAACTCAAACGAGTTGATTGTAGCATAGCTTCCGGAATTACAATAAAATATAAGAGAGGTGCAATCCATATGGTTGAAACTTCAATACGGAGTAATGCGATACTTTGGTAATTATGCTAGCCTTTTATCTGTCGAAATATGCACTCTTAATATCAATCCAACAACTCAAACTAGATGATTGTAGCATAGCTTCCCGGAATTACAATCTAAATCATCAGAGAGGTGCAAAATCCATAATGGTTGAAACATCAATCCGGGAGTAATGCGATACCTTTGGTAACTTTGTTACTATGCTAGCCCTTATCTGTCAAAAGAAACTCTTAAGAGCGATCCAACCTCTCACACGAGTTTATGGTAGATTTGCTTCCCAGAATTACAATCAAAATTTAGAGACGTGCAAAATCCAAAATGGTTGAAACTTCAAACCGGGAATATTGCGATACGTTTGGTAATTATGCTAGCCCCTATCTGTCGAAAAGAAACTCTTAAGAGCGATCCAACCTCTCACACGAGTTGCCAGTTGCATAGCTTCTCAGAATTGTTGTCAAAACCATCGTAGAGGTACGAATCCGTATTCGTCAAAACATCAATCCGGAAGAATTGCGAGTCATTTGGCAACTATGCTTGCCTTTTGTCAGGCCAATACACACTTTTGAGAATGATCCATCCACTCCAACGGCTTTTTGGTTGCATAGCTTCCTGAAATTGATATCTAAACCATTAAAGAGGTACGAAATCCGAATCAGTCAAACCTTCAAACTGGGAGAATCGCGAGACATTTGGCAACAATGCAAGTCTTTGTCTATCAAATATGAACTCTTAAGAACGATCCAACTGTTCAAACGAGTTGCCGGTAACACAGAATCTCGGAATTACAATCTAAAACATCAGAGTGGTACGAAATCCATAACGGTCAAAACATCAAACATGGAGTATTGCGAGTCATTTGGTAGCAATGTCTTTTATCAGTCGTACATGCACTCCTAATAACAATCAAGCTACTAAAACGAGTTTATTTGCATTGTTTCCTGGAATTTCAATCTAAATTTTCAAAGAGGTCTAAAATCCATAATGGTTAAAACTTCAAGCCGGGAGTATTGCGATACATTTGGTAACTATGCTAGCCCTTTATCTGTCGAAAGAAACTCTTAAGAGCAGCCAACCTCTCAAACGAGTTGCCAGTTGGAAAGCTTCTCAGAATTGTGGTCAAAACCATCGTAGAGGTACGAATTCCGTATTGGTCAAAACATCAATCCGGGAGAATTGCGAGTCATTTGGCAACTATGCTAGCCTTTTGTCAGTCTAATAGGCACTTTTGAGAATTACCCATCCACTCCAACGGGTTTCCGGATGCATAGCTTCCTGGAATTAATATCCGAACCATCAGAGAGGTACTAAATCAAAATCCGTCAAACCTTCAAACTGGGAGTATCGCGCGACATTTGGCAAGAATACAAGTCTTTTGTCTGTCAAATATGAACTCTTAAGGACGATCCAACGGTTCAAATGACTTGCGGTAAAACAGATTCTCGGAATTACAATCTAAACCATCAAAGTGGTACGAAATCGATAACGGTCAAAACTTCAAACAGGGAGTATTTCGAGTAATTTGGTAGCAATGTCTTTTATCAGTCAAATATGTACTCTTGATAACAATCCAACTACACAAACGAGTTGATGGTAGCATAGCTTCCCGGAATTACAATCTAAATCATCAGAGAGGTGCAAAATCAAAAATAGTTGAAACTTCAAATCGGGAGTATTGCGAAACCTTTGGTAACTATGCTAGCCCTTTAATTGATAGTCAAACATCAATACGGGGGAATTGCGAGTCATTTGGCAACTACGCAAGCCTTTGTCAGTCAAATAGGCACTTTTGGGAATGATCCATCCCCTCTGACGGGTTGCCGGTGGCATGGCTTCCTGTAATTGATATCCAAACCATCAGAGAGGTACGAAATCCAAATCAGTCAAGCCTTCAAATTGGTAGTACCGCGAGACATTTGGCAACAATGCAAGTCTTTTGGATGTAAAATATGAACTCTTAAGAATGATCCAACTGTTCAAACGAGTTGCCGGTAACACAGATTCTCGGAAATACAATCTAAACTATCAGAGTGGTACGAAATCCATAACGGTCAAAACTTCAAACAGGGAGTATTGCGAGTCATTTGGTAGCAATGTCTTTTATCAGTCTTATATGCACTCTTAATAGCAATCCAACTACTAAAACTAGTTTATGGTAGCATTGCTTCCATGAATTACAATCTAAATTGTCAAAGAGGTCCAAAATCCATAATGGCTAAAACATCAAGCCGGGAGTATTGCGATACATTTGGTAATTATGCTAGCCCTTTATCTGTCGAAAAAAAAACTCTTCAGGGCGATCCAACCTCGCAAATGATTTGCCAGTTGCATAGCTTCCCAGAATTGTGGTCAAAACCATCGTAGAAGTACAAAATCCGTATTCGTCAAAACATCAATCCGGGTGAATTGCGAGTCATTTGGAAGCTATGCTAGCCTTTGTCAGTCCAATAGGAACTTTTGAGAATGATCCATCAAACTACACAAACGAGTTGATGGTAGCATAGCTTCCCGGAATTACAATCTAAATCATCAGAGAGGTGCAAAATTCAAAATTGTTGAAACTTCAAACCGGAAGTATTGCGATACCTTTGGTAACTATGCTAGCCCTTTATCTGTCGAAAAGAAACTCTTAAGAGCGATCCTACTTCGCAAACGATTTGCCAGTTGCATAGCTTCTCATAATTGTGGTCTAAACAAACGTTGAGGTACGAAATCCGTATTCGTCAAAACATCAATCCGGGAGAATTGCGAGACATTTGGCAACTATGCTAGCCTTTTGTCAGTCAAATAGGCACTTATGAGAATGATCCATCCACTCGAACGGGTTGCCGGTAGCATAGCTTCCAGGAATTGATATCCAAACCTTCAGAGAGGTACGAAATCCAAATCAGTCAAACCGTTAAACTGGGAGTATCGTGAGAAATTTGGCAACAATGCAATTCTTTTGTCTGTCTAAAGTGAGCACATAAGAACGATCCAACTTTTCAAATGAATTGCCACTAATACAGATTCTCGCAATTACAATCTTAACCATCAGAGTGGTACGAAATCCATAACGGTCAAAACTTCAAACAGGGAGTATTGCGAGTCATTTGGTAGCAATGTCTTTTATCAGTCAAATTTGCACTCTTGATAACAATCCAACTACACAAACGAGTTGATGGCAGCATAGCATCCCGGAATTATAATCTAAATTATCAGAGAGGTGCAAAATAGAAAATGGTTGAATCTTCAAACGGGAGTATTGCGATACCTTTGGTAATTATTCTAGCCCTTTATCTATCGCAAAGAAACTCTTAAGACCGATCCAACCTCTCAAACGAATTGCCAGTTGCATAGCCTCTCAGAATTGGTGTCAAAACCATCGTAGGGGTGCGAAATCAGTATTCGTCAAAACAGCAATCCGGGAGAATTGCGAGTCATTTGGAAACTATGCTAGCCTTTTGTTAGTCCAATAGGGACTTTAGAGAATTTTCTATCCACTCCAGCGGGTTTCCGGTAGCATAGCTTCCTGGAATTGATATCCAAGCCATCAGAGAGGTACGAAATCTAAATCATTCAAACTTCAAATTGGGAGTATCACGAGACATTTGGCGCAATGCAAGTCTTTTGCCTGTCAAATGCGAACTCTTAAGATCGATACAACTGTTCTAACGTGTTGCCGGTAACACAGATTCTCGGAATTACAATTTAAACTATCAGAGTGGTACGAAATCCATAACGGCCAAAACTTCAAACAGGGAGTATTGCGAGTCATTTGGCAGCAATGTCATTTATCAGTCAAAAATGCACTCTTAATAACCATCCAACCTCGCTAACGACTTGCCAATGGCATACCTCCTCAGAATTGTGGCCAAAACCATCGTTGAGGTACGAAATCCGTAATCGTCAAAACATCAATCCGGGGAATTGTGAGTCATTTGGCAACAATGCTAGCCTTTTGTCAGTCCAATAGGCATTTTCATGAATGATCCATCCACTCCATCGGGTTTTCGGTTGCATAGCTTCCTGAAATTGATATCTAAACTATTAGAGAGGTACGAAATCCGAATCATTCAAACCTTGAAACTGGGAGAATCGCGAGACATTTGGCAACAATGCAAGTCATTTGTCTATCTAGTATGAACTATTAAGAACGATCCAACTGTTCCAACGAGTTGTCGGTAACACAGATTCTCGAAATTACAATCTAAACCATCAGAGTGGTACGAAATCCATAACGGTCAAAACATCAAACAGGGAGTATTGCGAGCAATTTTGAAGCAATGTCTTTTATCAGTCAAATATGCACTCTTAACAACAATCCAACTACTCAAGCGAATAGATGGTTGCATAGCTTCCCGGAATTTCAACCTAAATCATCAGAGACGTGCATAATCCAAAATGGATGAAACTTTAAGCTGGGAGTATTGGGATACCTTTGGTAACTATGCTAGCACCTTATCTGTCGATAAGAAACTCTTAAGAGCGAACCAACCTCTCAAACGAGTTGCCAGCTGCATAGCATCTCAGAATTGTGGTCAAAACCATCGTAGAGGTTCAAAATCCCCATTCATCAAAACATCAATCCGGGAGAATTGCGAGTCATTTGGCAACTATGATAGCCTTTTGTCAGTCCAATAGGAACTTTTGAGAATTATCTATCCACTCCAACGGGTTTCGGTTGCATAGCTTCCTGGAATTGATATCCAAGCCATCAGAGAGGTACGAAACCCAAATCAGTTAAACCTTCAAATTGGGAGTATCGCGAGACATTTAGCAACAATGCAAGTCTTTTTTCTGTCAAATATGAACTCATAAGATCGATCCAACAGTTCAAACGTGTAGCTGGTTACACTGATTCACGGAATTAAAATTTAAACTATCAGAGTGGTACGAAATCCAAAACGGCCAAAACTTCAAACAGGGAGTATTGCGAGTCATTTGGTAGCAATGTCATTTATCAGTCAAATATGCACTCTTAATAGCAATCCAACAACTTAAACGAGTTGATGGTAGCATAGCTTCCCGGAATTGCAATCTAAATCATCAGAGAGGTGCAAAATCCATAATGGTTGAAACTTCAAACCGGGAGTATCGCGATACCTTTGGTAACCATGCTAGCCCATTATCTGACGAAAAGAAACTCTTAAGAGTGATCCAACCTCTCAAATGAGTTGCCAGTTGCATAGCTTCCCAGAATTGTGGTCAAAACCATCGTAGAGGTACGAAATCCGTATTCGTAAAACATCAATCCTGGAGAATTGCGAGTCATTTTGAACCTATGCTTGCCTTTTGCCAGTCCAATAGGCACTTTTGAGAATTATCCATCCACTCCAACGGGTTGCCGGTAGCATAGCTTCCTAGAATTGATATCCGAACCATCAGAGAGGTACGAAATCAAAATCAGTCAAATCTTCAAACTAGGAGTATCGCACAACATTCGGCAACAATGCAAGTCCTTTGTCTGTCAAATATGAACTCTTAAGAACGATCCAACTGTTCAAGCGACTTGCCGGTAGTACAGATTCTTGGAATTACAATCTAATCCATCAAATTGGTGCGAATCCATAACGGTCAAAACTTCAAACAGGGAGTATTTCGAGTCATTTTGTAGCAATGTCTTTTATCAGTCAAATATGCACTCTTGATAACAATCCAACTACACAAACGAGTTGATGGCAGCATAGCCGCCCGGAATTATAATCGAAATCATCAGAGGGGTGCAAAATCAAAAATGGTTGAATCTTCAAACCGGGAGTATTGCGATACCTTTGGTAATTACTCTAGCCCTTTATCTATCGTAAAAAAACTCTTAAGACCGACCCAACCTCTCAAACGAGTTGCCAGTTGCATAGCCTCTCAGAATTGGGGTCAAAGCCATCGTAGGGGTACGAAAATCAGTATTCGTCAAAACAGCAATCCGGGAGAATTGTGAGTCATTTGGAAACTATGCTAGCCTTTTGTTAGTCCAATAGGGACTTTAGAGAATTTTCTATCCACTCCAGCGGGTTTTCGGTAGCATAGCTTCCTGGAATTGATATCCAAGCCATCAGAGAGGTACGAAATCCAAATCAGTCAAACCTTCAAATTGGGAGTATCGCGAGACATTTGGCACAATGCAAGTCTTTTGCCTGCCAAATCGAGCTCTTAAGATCGATCCAACTGTTCTAACGTGTTGCCGATAACACAGATTCTCGGAATTACAATTTAAACTATCAGAGTGGTACGAAATCCATAACGGCCAAAACTTCAAACAGGGAGTATTGCGAGTCATTTGGTTGTAATGTCATTTATCAGTCAAATATGCACTCTTAATAACCATCCAACCTCGCAAACGACTTGCCAATTGCATACCTCCTCAGAATTGTTGTCAAAACCATCGTAGAGGTACGAAATCCGTAATCGTTAAAACATCAATACGGGGGAATTGTGAGTCATTTGGCAACTATGCTAGCCTTTTGTCAGTCCAATAGTCATTTTCTAGAATGATCCATCCACTCCATCGGGTTTTCGGTTGCATAGCTTCCTGAAATTGATATCTAAACTATTAGAGAGGTACGAAATCCGAATCATTCAAACCTTCAAACTGGGAGAATCGCGATACATTTGCAACAATGCAAGTCATTTGTCTATCAAATATGAACTATTAAGAACGATCCAACTGTTCCAACGAGTTGTCGGTAACACAGATTCTCGAAATTACAATATAAACCATCAGAGTGGTACGAAATCCATAACGGTCAAAACATCAAACAGGGAGTATTGCGAGCAATTTTGTAGCAATGTCTTTTATCAGTCAAATATGCACTCTTAACAACAATCTAGCAACTCAAACGAGTTGATGGTAGCATGGCTTCCCGAAATTACCATCTAAATCATCAGAGATGTGCAAAATCCGTAATGGTTGAAACTTCAAATCGGGAGTATTGCGAAACCTTTGGTTCCTATGCTAGCCCTTTAACTGTCGAAAAGAAACCTTAAAAGCGATCCAACCTCGCAAACAATTTGCCAATTGCATAGCATCTCTTAATTGTGGTAAAAACCATCGTAGAGGTACGAAATCCATATTCTTCAAAACATCAATACGGGAGAATTGCGAGTCATTTGGCAACTATGGAAGCCTTTTGTCAGTCAAATAGGCACTTTTGGGAATGATCCATCCCCTCTGACGGGTTGCCGGTGGCATGGCTTCCTTGAATTGATATCCAAACCATCAGGGAGGTACGAAATCCAAATCAGTCAAACCTTCAAACTGGTAGTACCGCGAGACAATTGGCAACAATGCAAGTCTTTTGTATGTCAAATATGAAATCTTAAGAATGATCCAACTGTTCAAACGAGTTGCCGGTAACACTGATTCTCGGAAATACAATCTAAACTATCAGAGTGGTACGAAATCCATAACGGTCAAAACTTCAAACAGGGAGTATTGCGAGTCATTTTGTAGCAATGTCTTTTATCAGTCTTATATGCACTCATAATAGCAATCCAACTACTAAAACGAGTTTATGGTAGCATTGCTTCCCAGAATTACAATCTAAATTGTCAAAGAGGTCCAAAATCCATAATGGTTAAAACATCAAGCCGGGAGTATTGCGATACATTAGGTAACTATGCTAGCCCTTTATCTATCGAAAAAAAACTCTTCAGGGCGATCCAACCTCGCAAATGATTTGCCAGTTGCATAGCTTCTCAGAATTGTGGTCAAAACCATCGTAGAAGTACGAAATCCGTATTCGTCAAAACATCAATCCGGATGAATTGCGAGTCAATTGGAAGCTATGCTAGCCTTTTGTCAGTCCAATAGGAACTTTTGAGAATTATCCATCCAACTACACAAACGAGTTGATGGTAGCATAGTTTCCCGGAATTACAATCTAAATCATCAGAGAGGTGCAAAATCCAAAATTGCTGAAACTTCAAACTGGAAGTATTGCGATTCCTTTGGAAACTATGCTAGCCCTTTATCTGTCGAAAAGATACTCTTAAGAGCGATCCTACCTCGCAAGCGATTTGCCAGTTGCATAGCTTCTCTTAATTGTGGTCTAAACAAACGTTGAGGTACGAAATACGTATTCGTCAAAACATCAATCCGGGAGAATTGCGAGTCATTTGGCAACTATGCTAGCCTTTTGTTAGTCAAATAGGCACTTATGAGAATGATCCATCCACTCCAACGGGTTGCCGGTAGCATAACTTCCTGGAATTGATATCCAAACCTTCAGAGAGGTACGAAATCAAAATCAGTCAAACCGTTAAACTGGGAGTATCGTGAGAAATTTGGCAACAATGCAAGTCTTTTGACTGTCTAATATGAACACATAAGAATGATCCAACTGTTCAAACGAGTTGTCGCTAACACAGATTCTCGGAATTACAATCTAAACCATCAGAGTGGTACGAAATCCATAACGGTCAAAACTTCAAACATGGAGTATTGCGAGTCATTTGGTAGCAATGGCTTTTATCAGTCAAATTTGCACTCTTAATAGCTATCCAACTTCTCAAGCGATTTGATGGTTGTATAGCTTCCCGGAATTACAACCTAAGTCATCTGAGACGTGCAAAATCCAAAATTGTTGAAACTTCAAGCTGGAATTTTGCGATACCTTTGGTAACTATGCTAGCCCTTTATCTGTCGAAAAGAAACTCTTAAGAGCGATCCAACCTCGCAAACGATTTGCCAGTTGCATAGCTTCACAAAATTGTGGTCTAAACCAACGTAGAGGTACGAAATCCGTATTCGTCAAAACATCAATCCGGGTGAATTGCGAGTCATTTGGCAACTTTGCTAGCCATTTGTCAGTCAAATAGGCACTTTTGAGAATGATCAATCCACTCCAACGGGTTGTCGGTAGCATAGCTTCCTGGAATTGATATCCAAACCTTCAAAGAGGTACGAAATCCAAATCAATCAAACCGTTAAACTGGGAGTATCGTGAGAAATTTGGCAACAATGCAAGTCTTTTGTCTGTCTAATATGAACACATAAGAACGATCCAACTGTTGAAACGAGTTGTCGCTAGCACAGATTCTCGGAATTACAATCTAAACCATCAGAGTGGTACGAAATCCATAACGGTCAAAACTTCAAACAGGGAGTATTGCGAGTCATTTGGTAGCAATGTCTTTTACCAGTCAAATTTGTACTCTTAATAACATTCCAACTACTCAAACGAAATGATGGTTGCATAGCTTCCCGGAATTACAACCTAAATCATCAGAGACGTGCAAAATCTAAAATGGTTGACACTTTAAGGTGGGAGTATTGTGATACCTTTGGTAACTATGCTAGCACCTTATCAGTCGAAAAGAAACTCTTAAGAGCGAACCAACCTCTCAAACGAGTTGCCAGCTGCATAGCATCTCAGAATTGTGGTCAAAACCATCGTAGAGGTACAAAATCCGTATTCATCTAAACATCAATCCGGGAGTATTGCGAGTCATTTGGTAACTATGCATGCCTTTTGTCAGTCCAATAGGAACTTTTGAGAATTATCTATCCACTCCAACGGGTTTCCGGTAGCATAGCTTCCTGGAATTGATATCCAAGCCATCAGAGAGGTACGAAATCCAAATCAGTCAAACCTTCAAATTGGGAGTATCGCGAGACATTTGGCAACAATGCAAGTCTTTAGTCTATCAAATATGAACTCATTAGATCGATCCAACAGTTCAAACGTGTTGCCGGTAATACAGATTCACTGAATTACAATTTAAACTATCAGAGTGGTACGAAATCCATAACGGCCAAAACTTCAAACAGGGAGTATTGCGAGTCATTTGGTAGCAATGTCATTTATCAGTCAAATATGCACTCTTAATAGCAATCCAACAACTTAAACGAGTTGATGGTAGCATAGCTTCCCGGAATTGTAATCAAAATCATCAGAGAGGTACAAAATCCATAATGGTTGAAACTTCAAACCGGGAGTATCGCGATACCTTTGGTAACTATGCTAGCCCTTAATCTGACAAAAAAAAAAACTCTTAAGAGCGATCCAACCTCTCAAATGAGTTGCCAGTTGCATAGCTTCTCAGAATTGTGGTCAAAACCATCGTAGGGGTACGAAATCTGCATTTTTCACAACATCAATCCTGTAGTATTGCGAGTCATTTGGCAACTATGCTAGCCTATTGTCTGTCCAATAGGCACTTTTGAAAATTATCCATCCACTCCCACGGGTTGCCGGTAGCATAGCTTCCCGGAATTATATCCGAACCATCAGAGAGGTACAAAATCAAAATCACTCAAACCTCCAAACAGGGAGTATCGCGCGACATTTGGCAACAATGCAAGTCATTTGTTTGTCAAATATGAACTCTTAAGAACGATCCAACTGTTCAAACGAATGGCCGGTAACACAGATTCACGGAATTACAATCTAAACAATCAAAGTGGTGCGAAATCCATAGCGGTCAAAACTTCAAACAGGGAGTATTTCGAGTCATTTTATAGCAATGTCTTTTATCAGTCAAATATGCACTCTTGATAACAATCCAACTGCACAAACGAGTTGATGGTAGCATAGCTTCCCGGAATTACAAGTCTTTTGTCTGTCAAATATGAACACATAAGAACGATCCAACTGTTCAAACGAGTTGTCGCTAACACAGATTCTTGGAATCACAATCTTAACCATCAAAGTGGTACGAAATCCATAACGGTCAAAACTTAAAACAGGGAGTATTGCGAGTCATTTGGTAGCAATGGCTTTTATCAGTCAAATTTGCACTCTTAATAGCAATCCAACTACTCAAACGATTTGATGGTTGCATAGCTTCCCGGAATTACAACCAAAATCATCAGAGACGTGCAATATCCAAAATGGTTAAAACTTCAAGCTGGGAGTATTGCGATACCTTTGGTAACTATGCTTGCCCCTTATCAGTCGAAAAAAAACTCTTAAGAGCGAACCAACCACTCAAACGAGTTGCCAGCTGCATAGCATCTCAGAAATATGGTCAAAACCATTGTTGAGGTACAAAATCTGTATTCGTCAAAACATCAATCCGGGAGAATTGCGAGTCATTTGGCAACTATGCTAGCCTTTTGTCACTCCAATAGGAACTTTTGAGAATTATCTATCCACTCCAACGGGTTTCCGGTAGCATAGCTTCCAGGAATTGATATCCAAGCCATCAGAGAGGTACGAAATCCAAATCAGTCAAACCTTCAAATTGGGAGTATCGCGAGACATTTGGCAACAATGAAAGTGTTTTATCTGTCAAATATGAACTCTTAAGATCGATCCAACTGTTCAAACGTGTTGCCGGCAACACAGATTCATGGAATTACAATTTAAACTATCAGAGTGGTTCGAAATCCATAACGGCCAAAACTTCAAACAGGGAGTATTGCGAGTCATTTGGTAGCAATGTAATTTATCAGTCAAATATGCACTCTTAATAGCAATCCAACAACTTAAACGAGTTGATGGTAACATAGCTTCCCGGAATTGCAATCTAAATCATCAGAGAGGTGCAAAATCCATAATGGTTGAAACTTCAAACCGGAGTATCGCGATACCTTGGTAATTATGCTAGCCCATTATCTGACGAAATGAAACTCTTTAGAGTGATCCAACCTCTCAAATGAGTTGCCAGTTGCATAGCTTCTCAGAATTATGGTCAAAACCATCGTAGAGGTACGAAATCCGTATTCGAAAAACATCAATCCTTGAGAATTGCGAGTCATTTTGAACCTATGCTTGCCTTTTGCCAGTCCAATAAGCACTTTTGAGAATTATCCATCCACTCCAACGGGTTGCCGGTAGCATAGCTTCCTAGAATTGATATCCGAACCATCAGAGAGGTACGAAATCAAAATCAATCAAACTTCAAAACTGGGAGTATCGCGCGTCATTTGGCAACAATGCAAGTCTTTGTCTGTCAAATATGAACTCTTAAGAATGATCCAACTGTTCAAACGACTTGCCGATAAAACAGATTCTCGGAATTACAATCTAACATTAAAGTGGTACGAAATCCATAACGGTCAAAACTTCAAACAGGAGTATTTCGAGAAATTTTGTAGCAATGTCTTTTATCAGTCAAATATGCACTCTGATAACAATCCAACTACACAAACGAGTTGATGGTAGCATAGCTTCCCAGAATTACAATCTAAATCATCAGAGATGTGCAAAATCCACAATTGTTGAAACTTCAAACCGGGAGTATTGCGATACCTTTGGTAACTATGCTAGCCCTTATCTGTCGAAAGAAACTCTTAAGTGCGATCCAACCACGGAAATGATTTGCCATTGCATAGCTTCTATCAATTGTGGTCAAAACCATCGTAGGGTACGAAATCCGCATTCGTTAAACATCAATCCGGGAAATTGCGAGTCATTTGGCAACTATGCTAGCCTTTTGTTAGTCAATAGGCACTTTTCTGAATGATCCATCGACTCTGACGGGTTACGGTTGCATAGCTTCCTTGAATTTATATCTAGCCATCAGAGAGGTACGAAATCCAAATCAAGTCAAGCCTTCAAACTGGTAGTATCGCGAGACATTTGGCAACAATGCAAGTCTTTAGTCTGTCAAATATTAACTCTAAGAATGTTCCAACTGTTCAAATGAGTTGTCGGTAACACAGATTCTCGGAATTACAATATAAACTATCAGAGTGGTACGAAATCCATAACGTCAAACTTCAACCAGGGAGTATTGCGAGTCATTTGGTAGCAATGTCATTTATCAGTCATATATGCACTCTTAATAACAATCCAGCTACTCAAACGAATTGATGGTTGCATAGCTTCCGGAATTACAACCTAAATCATCATAGACGTACAAAATTCCAAAATGGTTGAAACTTCAAGCTGGGAGTATTGCGATACCTTTGGTAACTATGCTACCCCTTATCTGTCGAAAAGAAACTCTTAAGAGCGAACCAACCTCTCAAACGAGTTGCCAGCTGCATAGCATCTCAGAATTGTGGTCAAAACCATCGTAGAGGTACAAAATCCGTATTCTTCAAACATCAATCCGGGAGAATTTCGAGTCATTTGGCAACTATG
>JACGCM010001618.1:0-15723 GCA_014058105.1 Kingdonia uniflora | reverse complement strand
GTCCGTGAAATCTACGCATACTTTAATCTTACCCATTTTTCTTTGGTACTCTGCTACAATGCTCGAGATCCATTCTGGATAATGGCTTTTCGGATAAGCCAACTTTAATGAGTTTATTCATCTCTTTGTTGACTTCTTCTCGGAGTCTTGGTGCTAAAGTTCTCTGTTTCTATTTAATGGCTTTAACATATCTTTCAAATTAAGCTTATGGGAGGCCAGATTGGGATCGATGCCTGGCATTTCATGAAATGTCCTAGCGAATACATTACTATTGTTTTAGAGGAACTAATAAGAGCATCTTGTTCTGCTGTGGGTAGAAGATTGCCATGAATGTACCTCGCTTATTCCCCACTTGATTTTGACGTAATATGTGATTTTTGTACTTGGCAGCTGGTTCTCAATAGAATTCCTATAAAGTTTTCTGTCATGTTCCCTGTTATTTTCTGTAATTGATATGCGAGCTATGGTATCGATGGATCTGGTACTATGGTAATAGTATTTTCACATGCTCGAGCTAGCTTATGACTTCCCTTTATTTCGTAAATGCCACCATTCTATTCGAAGTGCAATGCAAATGAAAGGTCGACGGAGTAACTCGCATATATGTAACCAGCAATGTCCCATTATCCCCAAATAATAAGATTTTGTATTGATACCAATAAAATACAACATCAACTATTGTTGTCATACCGCAATAGGAAGTATGATCTTTCCTACACGTTTCTCTCTAGAGCCGTTGAATCTACAAATATCAATGTCGTTGGCTGTACCCTGTCGCGAGCCCCCTTTGATCAATCGTGCTTTAAAAAAGTAGTTCAATACTACTACCAGTATCTACCATTATTGTGTGTAGTACAATATTTCATATTTTCACATGATCATCAAAGCGTCATGGTGAGAAAGTGGACGTGATAACATTCAGTCTCGTCGAAAGAGATCCTTGTGCGTTGGGAGCTATATACGTGAAGTAACCGCATCTTTACCATTCATAGACAAGTCGTAACATTGGCCGACTCATTGTCTTTTGCTTCTATTCAAGTGCTTAATAGTCTGAGTGTCACTAAAGTACTTTTCCTCTGCCATTTCTTCGACCTGTACACATTTATGGGAAGTCTATAATTCTCGTTCTTGTAATTTTCAACGTCCATGATATATTCATGCATTCTTTTCATCCTCAAAAATATACTCCAACAGTCATTGCAGAGCGAAGCAGTATTCTGTCTCATGATGTCAGACTTTGTGGTGATACAATAGGGTCTGTTATCAATAGGTTGGAGATACTGTGCATTATGAAAAAAACTTATCCTTCTGAAGTATAGGTTAAATGCTGGCTATGGTAACATTCATCTTGGGAAGATGGGTTTTGGCATATTACTTCCTTTCCGAGGTCGATCGTTATTAGATTTTATTCCCTTCCTGTCTTCTCCTTGATTAGCAGCACGATTTAAATCTTGGGCCTCTAGATTGATCTCTAGCTGCATGTTGATTTTTGAGTTTTCTATCTATCAGACACTATTCATATCGAGATCGATATATCCGTTGAATTTTTTTGATTATTTCTTTTAAACTCGTAGGTTTGTTTAGAACAAGCTACTCCTTTGCCCTTCTATTGATGAGTAAAGCATTGGTGAAGGCTAAAATAGTATCTTCTGATCAAGCCAATCCACCTTTCGAGCCAACTCGGGGAAATTTTTAGTGCAGGTCTCGAGCTTCTTTTCCTGGCATTTGCTTAAGGCTGAATAGAGAATATAAATTCTCCTCTTTGTCCCCTATTGTGCGAATAATTCTTGACGAAGAGTTCTCTCTATTACTCGAAAGTTGAATGGACCTTTCGGGTAGTGTATGGAACCATCGTAATGGTTCACCTGATAAACTAGTATGAAATAGTCATCATAGAATATGGTTAGATGGGGAATGCAAGCCTAGAGCATCCTGAAACTCTTGGACATGCTTACTGGTTCAGTCCCTTGTACTTTTAAAACTTTTAGAGTATGGAAACCAGTGGGAACCTCACCATCCAGTAGCTCCTGTGCGATCGGGGCTCTTCTGTAATCTGTTATGGATTCCTTTAGTATCTAATTTTGAGCATCGAAACAATTTTTCCGATGCGCTTTCGACATGTTCTTGAGTCACGTATTGACGAGTGTATGGTCGTCTTAGGATGCTTCCTTCACGTGGGTTTATCGCCACTTCCTTCATTTAGTCAATCTAATGCTGGAATACAAACTCTTTCTCATGGTGTTCCTCCACTTGTCTGACTCCTATAATTCCTCTATCAACTTCTGATGGTTTCTTGTATCAAAGCAGGTTTTCCCCCTGTTGCCTCCAAAACTTTAACTCCCAGATTGTTCGGGTGAGGTTTTCTTATCGAGAGCAAAAACTTGTGAAGTAGCTGGCAGCAACGCCTTTGTTCTTCTAGGTTGTGACCTATTGACTTTGCAGGATCTTTAACGTATCTTCTACGCCTACCTAGTGTTGCTCTAGAGCTGTTCGTCTTTCAGTTTTGGAATTGAGATGGCCCTCATTCTGCGAGTACAACATTTTCACCTTCTAGGGTAATCGAAGTACTTTGTTCTGGAAGTGTCATTCCGCAAAGAAATAATCAACTATTTTTTTTAGACAATGAGTTTTAGATTTTGTTCCCACAATGGCGCCAAATGTAATATCCTATTTTGCATATCGAACTTAGTCTTTATACCAGGATATTCAGAGCTCCCTAGAAGAATAATAGAGGAATTGTAATACACACACTTTGCGTGGGAAACCTTTGAATTGGTTAAAAACCACGACCTCTCTTAAGGATTTAGAAGAGTATATTTATTTATAGCTGCTAGATTATTACAAGAGAAGCTCTGAATATTTTGTGTAGAGTTTGAGTGAGTATTCCTCTGTCCATTGTCCCTCATCTCGGATTCCTGTCTTATTTATAGGTCTTATAATATGGCCATTTGATGACCATTATTATCCTTAATGATGGGCGTTACAATATATGTTTGATATTCTTTGACCAGATTGTGTAATGTTATAATTTTTATGCTTTTTAGCAGCTTCATTGATGACTGTACGTTTGCTTAACTTGAACTGTTAATGTAGAGGTCAAAAATGATGACTAGAACTCTATAACTTAATGTGTCTTTAGTAGTGCCACACAAATGTTGGGAGTTCGAGTGGTTGTATGCTTGCCGAAGATGAAGTATGAGTACGAAATGCGAAATAGGCTGATACAGGTAGCACTAGAGAAGCATTTTGCTTCTAAGTCAAGAGTACGTATCCTGCAGATACGCCACAAACTTCGACCATAAGGAATGGTAACCAAACCATGGCTAAGTATTTTCTTTATGCCAAGACTATGCGGAATGTCTTGTGGCTGCAGGGCAATCCTTTTCGGATTCAATTTACAACAAATGATCCTTAATGGGCCCGACTCCACCTATGACGCTATCGCCAATACTCTTACAACACAGAAGATGATGTTTTAATGGATGGCTTCCATGCCCATCTGCTCTTTTTTATATGGGGTTGAAGCTTAAAGTCTCGCGCTATAACCCCTATTGTTAATGTTGTAGTTCATCATCACAACATCTCCCCATGTTTGGTTTGACACAGAATAGGCTCCATTCTAACTACAGTAATTAGAACTACAGCCTTGTCATGGTAATAATCAATTTCAGAATCGTCCTCAATCCTTCCAAAATGGATATGGACCATGTACTATATATGTGTTGGAAAATCATGTTGCCACTGATTGTTGGTACCGTTCTGATAAGAAGTTCCAAGGTTTCTTCACTGCCAACGACATATGTGTTACACACTGGATCAATTGATGATTGTAATTGGATACCAGATAATGGTGCTACTCAATGCTTTACCTCAGATTTAATAATATCCATCTCTAGGCAGAGTACGATTATCTTGATCAATTCGTGATGGAAATGGTACCGATTTTCCGATTCTCACATTGGTATTGTTTGATTTACTCATAGCTCTAAAAAATACGGGTACTTAGGCACGCGCTAACATGTATGCTAGACCGTTATGCTCATAAAATATTTAGGCTTTAAGTCTGAATAGTATTTATATTTATGGAGAATGACATTAAGTGTTGAAGGTATATTTGAAGTTGGTTTTGGTTTTTAATTTTTTATCTAAACAAATATTAATTGAGTATAATATTGGTTATATATTAATTTTTACATGAAAACATTATTATCGAATAAGAATTGTTGTAATATAGAACATGAAGAAATATAGTTAATCTTTGTTGGAAAAATATATAGATTATTTAAATTGCAACGCATAATAAATCATAAAATATGAATACAATAAAAATAATATTTAGTTTGTTCTCATCTTCGCTTATGTTTTTCTTCCTTATTATCCTTTTCATCATTTTGTTGGATCTATCGCTTGAGGTATCATCATTAATATCTTTAACATCTTCCATTTATCAAGCGCAGTTGTACCAGACTTTTCGGTACGCTAAAAGTTCACGATTCACATACTTTTGTAAGATAGGCTTTTATTTGTAGGTTCTCTCTCTGAAGCAACAGTGTTGTGTCATTTTCAACCCATTCCTAGTAAGAATTTACATATAAATATAATAGTTAGTAGTGTTCTAATTGTAAAATTGTAAGTAACAAAGTGAATAATATGTGTATTATTTATATTGTATACCCTAGTAGGAACGTCTTCCAAAGCTGCATGGTTGGGGATCTAGGACTATTAAGTTCATCTTCTTGAGACTATAAAATAAGAAAAAATAAAAATAAAATGTTTATGATATATAATTATTTTGTTAATAATAATCTAGATTATATTAATAGGTAACATGCAATTAACCTTATCTTTGGACGGTTTTTTGGTGAGTTGTTTTACTTTTCTTCGACTTTGCATTTGTAGTTGTAGTTTTTAACATGAATATCATATAATTCTGACATTGTTCGGGACTTCAGACTACAAGAACCAACATCTCTTAGCTGTATGAAATAATATTATGGTTGTTAATTATATAATAATTATTTATTTTGTATAATGCCTATATATCAACTTCTATTTTAGGTTGTGTAGTGATTCTTTATTTCTTGTTTTTTCCCCTTTGATTTGTTGTAGGAGCTTTTCCGCTTAGTTTTAGCAAGAACAGGCTAAAATAATTTTCATTTTACATTTTCTTTAGGTTTCCTTTTTCTCTTTCGAAAATGTAGATATGTTATGCACTCTATAAGTTACTACTATTAGCTTACCAATGTGTATATAATCTATGCGTATTTGAAATAGTCGTTTTTTGCCATAATAGTTCTTCTCTAAATACATCGTTTGAGTTCAGTCACCGAGTCCTGTACATATTAGTAAAGTATACTATTTCCCTACCATAAATTTAGCCATGTCCAACAGCTCTTGCATAGCCTCTTTCACAAGCTGATATCATTTTCACGCTAAGACCATTTCAATTAGCATGAAATTTCTAGTTTTTGTATCCACAGGTTATTCTTCATGTCCACGCCCAATTATTTTTAAACCTATAATTACAAGGAGGTTTCCCACGACTCTAGCATTTGTTCATAGGTCTGGCTTTTATCTTTCCTTGTTAGAGCTCGCTGGCAAAACACATGATCGTAGGACAAATTATCTGAAAACTGATCAAGTGGAAAATCATTCTTCAAAATCTCACTCTGCACTTCAGAGATTACTGATTCAATGCTAATGCCTTCCTCTTCAACCAATGCCAGTTTAGATTCTAGTTCATCAATATGTTTTATTACACCCTGAACTTTGTTAATGGTGTGTAATTTTTCCTGTGTTGTATGTTTCTTCTTTTCCATCAATGCATTTTTAAGAACTTTAACTCTAGCTTGCAGCTCCTGCATGCCTAAAATTGTATCTGGCCCATTGGGAGTTTGTTTCTCACGGGATTCTTGACAGCTCTATTCTTGGAAGACAATGAAAACACCAATTAGGGAACATCTTCAATATGTAAATAAGTTCAAGGACTATTTAATTGAAACCCAGTACTGCAATCTTATCAATTTCAATTGTGTTTACACATTGAAAAATAGAGTACCTAAGTCAGACAGATCCCTTTCCATTTCTTTTGCTCTTAACTCCTTTGAAGTTGATATGTCAGCAAATCAAACACAGTTTTAACTCCCGACGTATTCTCACAGGTACAAATATATAAGTTTAAGATCAGAAACCAGTTCACTTGTGACTCTACCTAGATAAATTTTTTGAGCTGAGGTATTAAGTACCAATTCAAAAAAATATTAGAGAATATACATTTTTTTTTATTGTCACCATTTTCTTTAACCTCTAGGTGGGAAAGTACATGTTCCTCAAGAGATTGTATATTATCTTTTAAATAGTTAACCACAGGATAGTATGCTGCCAGCGTTGATTTCATTCCATCATTTACACCTTCCAATAAGACTAGTTTTTTCTTTCAATTGTTCAAACTCTGCATCTTTTCAAGTTTTTTCACCTTTAAAGCTTTCACATGCTTCAAGATATTTATGCACTTTCTCTTCGAACAAAACTGCATAAATATTGGCGATTTGAAGGTCCTCATATAATGTTGAAGCCCTGGCCCCCCATTAGTTAACCTCATTTCCTTTTTTTAGGATCTCAGACAACACCTTATCTTCTACATTTTTTCTTTCTTCAACTTCTTCACGTAACTTAGCCAGCTGTAATTCAAACGTCTCATTAGTTTCAGGAAGACACGCGATTTCCATGTTGTGACGAGTATTATCTTCGGAAAGCCTAACATTTTTCCTCGCTAATACTTCTCTTTTCACCTTTTTATCTTTGATATATGTAACAATCAATAATAGATGGACTTTTTATTTTGGCAATTCTTTCAACGCTATTAGGATACCCGTAGCAAGCATCAATAGTGTCAGATAGATGTAATTTATGATGAATTATGCTATTCTCCTTGATTTTGTTAAAAAATTCAACTGTTCAAGTAAACCCTTGTTGTAGCTTTGATGAATGAATAACATTTGATAATGATGTTCTACCATATGAACTTGTAGAACTTGGAATTATCTCCTCCTGTAAAAATTGTATTCGCAACTATAGGGGCATATCATCTTTGTTGTCATCTTTTATATGTATATCAGCCATGAAATCTTCATTAAAAATTGATTGTGATCCTTTAAATATTTCTTTGAGTTTGAAGTGATCTCTCCCGAGGTCAGGTAGGAAGGACAATTACTTGAAGGTATTATAGTAGCCCACTCGTAGCCTTTGAACAGACAGCCAAAGCCCACTTCATAGCAGACTCAAATATATCAAAGCCCTCTCAACCCCTAAAAAAGGCTCCTCAGAGATCCCCCAGAGACAAACCTTCGACAATGGACAGAACTTCGAGAATAGATCAGTACATTGCAGCAGACATCCTTTGACCATGTCTACATACGGTCGAAGTATGATAAGACAAACAACTAGCTCATCGGACAGAACTTCAAGAATGGATCAGTACATTGCAGCAGACATCCTTCGACCATATCTACATACGGTCGAAGTATGATAAGACAGACAACCAGTTCACCGGACAGAACTTCATGAACAGATTAACGGCCTAAAAGCAGATATCATTCGACCTCACTTTCACATGGTCGAAGAATGATAAGACAGACAACTACCTCATCAGATAAGACAACGCATTGATTGGCCCGTACATCTACAGTGACAAGCCCAACCACTGCGCCATTCAGAGCCATCACCAATTAATGCAGCAGTAACAGTACCGACAAGACCGGTGTCAGTCACACACTGGGATTTTTTGACAACATAATCATGTAAACCGGACCCACGCCTGGTGACTCAGCTCCCTATGCTTCTATAAATAGAGGAGAGGGGAAACCGGATAATGGTTAGAAAAATCTCCTCCGGCCTTTGCGTCTTTACCTTCGACCACCCATAAAACCTGTACTCGAACCCTCAAATTTACTCATCATTAATATAATCTGTCTTAAAAATCCTCATCAGAGGTCGTAGAGAGTCACATTCGGGCCTCTACGCAAGTATTTGCTTTTAACTTTATCATATTATTGGCCAATTGCTTATTACCATTGGTTGAGGATTGAATTTACTTTATAAGAACGACTCCCCGTCCGAACGGAGTTAGGTCCCTAAATTTTTGTCGTCTGTGCTTCCCACCCTACCAATCTCCCTTCCTTGTTCCAATCCCCTTGTTTTCCACACCTGCAGATCATCCTCAATGACACCCATACGCCGTTCCAGCTCCACCCAGGCTAGAAATTCCATCGACAGAGTCGCTGCTCAAATAGCATTACTATCTTAACAAGTCACTCAGGCAGAGGAGCACCACCAGAACCAACTGAATCAGGAACATGAAAGTAATCGTTTGGCATTGGAAACAGAGCGGAATCGCCGTTTGGATGACGAAAATTGACAAAATAGAGCAATCGTTGAGCTGCGCAACACCGTCTGAGAGCTACAAAGATTACAACCCTTTGAACCTGCTCGTCCATCCCAGGCACCCGACCCATCGCGCATTTCTGCCCGCATTCGCCTTGGCCCTCTTCCAAACCTCGAGTTACCCCCAGTTAACACTAAGGCCGAAGGTATCCCCCGTAGTATTCCCCCACTGGCTCAATCTACCTTGGGATTCATCCCACCGAAGACTCTTTTGACTCAACCCTTCGCTCCTCCAGGCAACCTACACGCTGTTCTACTCGAGAACGGCTTGGGGAACATAGTGTTGACTTTATACCACATACTCGACCTCACAACCTTCAACTTCACCAATCGCCCCCTCATCCTCCATACGTTACACAACAGGAATTCGACCACAAATATAACCAGTCATTCGTGTTACCACGAGTCTAGCTACAGACTCCTAGAGCCGCTTCAATAACCCGATTTTCCCTAAACATTGGCCATCGAAATACCCTTTAACTTTTTACACTGCTAAACTCAGCAAATATCGTAATACAGACCCTAAATCCCACATCCTCGAATTCTAAAATTCCCTGAGCCTCTACTCCACGGCTAATTATCTTTTATATCACCTTTTTCCAACGAGCCTACTGATAACCTCCTTTGATGGCACCACAACCTCCCAAATGGTGTGATTCATAACTTTGAGCAACTTTTATAACTTTTTATCGCCCAGTTCGCCTTCAACAAAGACAGAGAGGTCAGAGTTGACGCACTTTTCAATTTTGGAAAGTCTGGCAATGAAACCCTCGAAGCCTTCACCCAAAGATTCCTCGATGAATCTCACAAAATTGAAAACCTCGACTGCTTGAATGTTATTTTGGCCTACTAGAATGCTCTGCCCAATCATAGCCTGGTAAAAGAACATCTCGTTTTCCACAAACCTAAAACACTCAAAAAATGCTCTCGAAAGTCAACAGCTATATCGAGCTCGAGCGCCTTCAAGAGTCCCGCAAACAGAGCCAACCTCTGCAAATAGCAACTTTTAATAAACCTTGGCAATATACCCACTCTGCCCCATGATTGATAATAGCACCGAAGTGCGCAGGAAGCGACTAAAGCTAATTTTACCTACGCTCACTGCTCCCCTCAGCACCCTTCTACCATACATATAGGCAGACCCCATTTGGTGCATTTCTTTCCCCATCGAAGTCCGACCAGGTAAATCTATCTATGACAACCACAAATGCAATTATCATCATACCAATAAATGCTTCGCCCTTCAGCGCTCTTTCGAACTTATCTTCAAAGCAGGACATTTGTACCAATATATTGCCGACCTGCCAAGCTACCTTGATGGGTCCTACCTCAAATCCTTATCCTCCCCTATTACTGACCCAGTCGGGGTGCACATCTGTAGAGGAATGTTACAAGCTCACCTATCAGGAAAAATTCCCCACCCTCTGGCCAGAAACTAGCCATCACCTTCAACTTGAAGGAATCTCTTTCATCGACTGCGATACTTCACACGTCCGTTTTCCCCCATTCCGATCCATTAGTCATCATGGTTAAGATAGAGAACCTCCTTCTCCATACAATGCTCATAGATACTGGGAGCGCAGCTGACGTCCTATTTCTCTAAACAGTCTAAACTATGAAGAAAACAGACCTAATAACCACAGCTAACATCGACCTAAAAGGTTTCAATGGATCAACAGAAGTCGCTATTGGCCGTATCAGTCTACCCGTCACTACAGGTCCTATTACCCTTTAAACCAACTTCATAGTCATTGACCAGAAGTCCGAATACCTTGGTCTACTCGGACGAGACTGGCTTCACGCCATGCGAGCTATACCTTCGACTTATCATCAGACCCTTCGATTCAACAATTACGAGGGTACTTAGAATTTGAAAGATTCTCAACGCCTTGCCCGCTCATGCGAGCACCCAGAGATTGACCAAACACAAAACTTGTCAACCGCCCATAGAAATCACATCATCTTCCTATTCCTTCAACTTTGATAGATACCACATAACCCATCGAACCCACTGTTTCTATCAAACTCGACGGTCCTGGTCGGGGTACATTTATTGGAACCCTCCTTAACGGGTCAGAACACCTCAAACTTTCTGAGTTCTTTTGAGCAAACAAAGATATCTTCGCCTGAACATTTCAGGAGATGCCCGGCGTCAACCCCAACCTGGCGTGCCATCGCCTTGATCTCATCCCCTATTTCTTAGTATTAAAGCAAAAGAAACGTACACTGGCACTACGACTTCGAGAAGCTGTAAACCTTGAAGTTAACAAACACATAGCCGATGGGTTTATTAGAGAACTGAAGTTCACAGACTGGATATCGAACATTGCGGCAGTACCTAAGAAGAATGGAAAATCAGAATCTACGTCGACTTTACTGACCTCAATAAGCATAAGCCGAAGGAAAGTTTCCCCCTCCCAACTATCTCAGCACTCCTTGACACCACCGCTGGGCATGAATGCCTATCTATGATGGACGCGACTTCGGGCTACAATCAGGTGCCCCTCCTTCCTGAAGATCAACTTAAAACTGCATTTATAACCGAAAAAGGCCTTTACTGTTTAAATGTTATGCCCTTCGGCCTTAAAAATGCCGGTGCCACCTACCAACGCCTCGTCACAACTATGTTCAAACCCTTACTTGGCGAGTCAGTCAAAGTCTATATAGATGACATGTTATGCAAAAGCCTTCACAAGAATACACATATCCAAGACCTAACAAAAATCTTCTCAATACTTCGCATTTATAACCGAAAATGGCCTTTACTGTTTAAATGTTATGCCCTTCGGCCTTAAAAATGCCGGTGCCACCTACCAATGCCTCGTCACAACTATGTTCAAACCCTTACTTGGCAAGTTAGTCAAAGTCTATATAGATGACATGTTATGCAAAAGCCTTCACAAGAATACACATATCCAAGACCTAACAAAATCTTCTCAATACTTCGCATTTATAACCGAAAAAGGCCATTACTGTTTAAATGTTATGCCCTTCGGCCTTAAAAATGCCGGTGCCACCTACCAACACCTCGTCACAACTATGTTCAAACCCTTGCTTGGCAAGTCAATCAAAGTCTATATAGATGACATGTTATGCAAAAGCCTTCACAAGAATACACATATCCAAGACCTAACAAAAATCTTCTCAATACTTCGCAGATACAATATGAAACTCAATCCAGATAAGTACCAATTTGGCGTGTCATCCAGAAAATTTTTGGGTTACCTTATCAGTAAACGCGTGATAGAGATCGATCCCACCCACATTCGAGCCCTCATAGACATGCCTTCGCCCCGAACAAAGAAAGACGTCCAAAAAGTAGCTGGTAGGATAGCAGCCCTTAGCCATTTCATTTCAAAATCATCTGACCGATGTTCTTGGTTTTTTCCCTCCTTCGCGATCAGGGTACCCACAAAAAAAAAAAAATGACCCTGAGATCAATTGGACCCCTGAGTGGGAACAAGCCTTCCTTGAACTTAAAACTTTTCTTGGCTGTCCACCTATTATCAATACCCCTATCGAAGGTGAGACACTCTCTTTATACCTTGCTGCCACAAAAACTTCCATCAGTTCAGTGCTCATTCGACTTGATTCCCATATCAAAAACCTATATATTTCATCAGCAAAACCCTAACCCCTGCAGAGACCCGGTATTCAAAACTTGAACTTTTACTCCTCACACTTGTCTATTCAACCCGTAAACTCAAATCATATTTTCAGGTTCATCCCATTCGTGTTATTACTAGTTATCCCCACCGAGAAGTACTCAGCAAAAAGAAAAATCTAGACGAGTACAACAGTGGTCCATATACCTTGGTGAACACGACATTACATTCGAGAAACAAATATCCCAGAGAGGCCAAGCAGTAGCAGATTTTCAAGCCGAATGAGCACTGAACTGACCTCGCAGACTATCAGCCCGAAGAAGTAAATTTGTGGGACCTTCTCACTGGTTGGCGTTTATTCACAGACGGATCAGCAGGACCTAATGGTTGAGGTATTGGTATTGTTCTAGTAACGCCCACTAATGATCGAATAGAGAAAGCCGTCAACTTGCCCTTGAATGTTCTAATAACGAAGCAGAGTATGAAGCCTTGATTTACGGCCTCGACCTCGCACTCGACCTCGGCATCCCCAAACTTGTAGTCTTCACAGATTCCCAACTTATTTAGAGACACTACACAGGAGAAAACCAAGTAATGGTCGCATGGACGATTATTCCCTCTTTGTGCGACAGCGAATGGATCGATTCCCCAAAAATCCACAATCACACATTACCCTCGCAGAGAAAATTGACATGCAGATGGCCTTAGCCTACATAGTAGCTATGCTCGGCCACTCAGAGTCGCGGACACTCCATATCGAAGTACTCGAATGCCCAAGTATCGACCAGATGGAAATCAACACCATCAATACTGGGGGCGAGAGTCACAATCAAGATAATTGGCAAAAACCGTTCCTTCACTATTTCAACAATGCTACTCTCCCAGATGATCCCGAAGCTAAACGCTCTATCTTAGAAAATTGCCACAGATATATAATCCACAAAAACCAATTACATCGCAAATCCCCAAATGACGTCCTCCTTCGATGCGTATCCCAAACCGAAGCCTCTCAAATCTTAGCCAAACTTCATGATGGAACCTATGGTGCTCAACTCCTGGTCACTCTATGGCCCTTCGAGCTGTTGCCCAAGGATTAATTTGGCCCGATATGAAGAAACAAGCTTCATACTATGCAAAACAATGTGACAAATGCCAGCGTCACTCCCGCGACATCTATTTCCCCTATAAAGACCTCCAGGTCAGCCAAGTTTCCTGGCCATTCAATTGATGGGCCATCGATGTCATTGGACCCTTCCCAAAAGCCTCAAGTAGCAGAGAAAACATCCTTGTTGCAACCAACAACTTTACTAAATGGGTCGAAGTTGTTCCTCAATGCCGAACCAGAGAAGAAGAAGTAATCAAATTCTTGTGGAAAAATATCATCACTTGCTTCGACTGCCCCCATATGATCCGGTGCGACAATGGTCCCCAGTTTATTGGAAGCAAAGTTAGAAACTTCCTCAAAAAATGTAATATCATTCTCTCACCATCAATACCTTACTATCCTCAGGGAAACGTTCAAGTCGAAGCAATCAACAAAGCATTATCGACGGTCTTAAGAAGAGAGTCGATGCAAAGAAAGGACGATGGGTCCAAGAGTTACAACACGTTCTCTGGGCTTATCGCACAACACCAAGAAAATCTACAGGATGCACCCCTTTCCTCCTGACATATGGGACCAAAGATGTGTTGCGAACTCAATTCGATGTACCCACCCGAGACCCTAACCTCTCAGACAAAGATAATGAGTTCGAACTTGCGTGCAACATGTTATGTATTGATGAGACCAGAGACCGAGCTATCGCCAACCTTGGCCGCTACCACATTTTACTTCAAAAATCCTATAACAAGAGAGTTCAACCAAGAAGTTTCAACATAGGAGATCTAGTACTTTGACATGTCAATTAATCTTTGAAACCTCGGAATGCTGGCAAGCTAGCCAAATCTTGGGAAGGACCCTACATCGTCTACGATGAAACAGACAAGGGTTCCTATTACCTAATGACGGAAGACGAAGAGCCCCTACCATACCCTTGGAATACAATGCAATTGGCCTCCTACAACAGGCCATATCTACAATCATGTACAACTGATGTAACCAAGAATATTCAATAAACAAGTTGTTCCATTCCAACTTTGTCTACTGTTTAATTTTTTAATTCTTGGTTGAACCTAGGTATCATGCCCACCCTCGCCCCGCCTGATACTTGGGGACGACCTTGAATTGTTCAAAGTCTCCAATTTCGAGCAAACTCGAGGGGCAAGGAAGGTCGAAAGACCGGACCCTCGGGGATGCATTGGGGGCAATAAGATATTGTTTCGCTGTGGCTTAAGCCTTCGAAATCCAGTCCTCTTCTTGGTTGAGTCTGGGTATCATATCCACCCTCGCCCCGACTGATACTGGGGGCGACCTTGAATTGCTCAAGTCTCTAATTTTGAGCAAACTCGAGGGGCAAGGAAGTTTGAAAAACCGGACCCTCGGGGATGCATTGGTGGCGATCAGATATACTTCGTCCCAGCTATGAACCGTTGAAGTTCAGTCCTATTCTCGTTTACCCTGGGTATCACGTCCACCCTCGCCCTGACTGATACTTGAAGAGACCTTGAATTGCTTAAGTTTTCAACATTCAAACAAACTTGAGGGGCAAGGATGGTCGAACGACCAGACCCTCGAGAATGGGTTGGAGGCGATCAGTTAATTTTGAGTTTCCTCCAGGTATCACGTCCCCTCGGCCCGACTGATACTCAGAGGCGACCTGGAAGTTGTTCAAAATTTTAACATCGCTGTGGCTTCAGCCTTCGATGTCCAGATGAACATTCAGAATTTGATCTATATATCTCCGATACTCTTCAGACTTCGATCACACTACAGTCAATCAAACAGATCAACTTCCTATTTCGAGCAGATCAAATGCCTACTTCAAAAATTAAAAACACTAGCTAATGCCATCAAATACAGTAATACTCATATTATCCGTCAGAAGAAATAGTTGCAGTACAATTCAAAAATCAATCAGCAAAAATCCAAAATAAGGAAAATCAACAGCATGTGTATTCAAATTACAACAATTCAAGGTTAGACTACATTCGCATAATTCATCAGCAAATCAGATTTCAAGTCAGAAGCTCAAAATTAGTATGTTCAGGAAATAAACATCAATATGTTCAGCATCAACTACAGAAGTTCAACAGATAACAAAAGCAAAAAAGAAAACCCCCCTACTGAGTTCCAATACCAACAGAAAACCACAAACATTGTTCACAATATTTCAACTTAATATCACAACCAGCAGAAGAGGACATGAGAATCCTACCTCAAAAACCTTATATGGGCGTGGTTACACCCTCTGGTTCCACAGTCGCCCCAGCACCACCAACCTTAGCAGCTTCATGCGACCCTTCGATCAGACCATCAGCAGTTCCACCAATGGGCGCTACACGAAGAGTACTCTCAACATCACCCCCAATACCCCCAAGTGCTTCCTCAACAGTGTTCACCTCCCCTCCCTTCATCTGCAATTCATCCCCCTCCAGAAGTCCCGGAGAAACAGGATGAGGCTGCAACGTATCGATATCATACCCCATACCATCGATAAACTTTTTCAACCTCACATTCTCCATGCATTCCTTATCATACTGCCCCTGGAAACCCACCTTCTGTTCCACTTTTGCCTTC
>JACGCM010002592.1:0-49561 GCA_014058105.1 Kingdonia uniflora | reverse complement strand
AAACCAGTCATAAATTCACTCTAGCAAGAGAGCTAATGTTCAAATTAGAGAATTTATAGAGAAATTGAGTTAAAAAACTTACTTTTTCGATCAACCTTGGAGATTATCAATATCATAATAAACAGGTATCGAGAGAATGCAAGTTAAAGGAGGCAAAACCCAATTGAATCTCTTTTCCTCTTATTCGATCAATCACTCAATGTCGATTTCAATTTAGATTTGATTGTGGAACAAAAAATAGGAGAACCGAAGAAGGCTCAAAAGGAGATTGAAAGGGAAACTGCGATCTCATTGGGCACCTTAGGTTGGACGGCCCAATGAATTCTTCCTTGCATAAGTACCATGGAATTGATCAAAGCCTCCTACGCGCGCCTCGCAATAACGCGTCGGTGAATGGACTTTTGAGAATGCAAGCAAAGGTTGGCTGTTTTTTTATTATTATAGATAGATATATTAGGAAACCGATATTATTGAAGTGAAACATCCCTATTACTCGTTAACAGCATTGCGAGAAGTGGGAATAAGTAGCAAGTGTTAGCCCTTGGCACAGCTAGCAAACTTCTCACTCATATCTAAGTTTTTAGGCGACGTTCCTTCGGGGAGCTCCCAATTGAAACAATGCAAGAGCTGTGCAAGCACTATCTAACCCTGCTAACCCATTTGCATTCCCCGGCAACTCCGACACCTGAGCCGAACGGGATCAGTTGGAAGTCACGCCCTCGAAAATCTATATTAGTACCAATAACCTCTCAGGTAAATTCCTCGGTATTTCCGACCAAGCATTAGGATCGCGTCCAATGGCAAAATGTTTTATAATTATCCTCGACTTCTTTGGTATTAAGTATCCGTCAATCATGATTTCCTCAGTCGATTCATGGGGATGAGCAATGGGGCAACAGATGCAGCCTCATGGTTTCCTTCACAACCATATCCAGTAACTCAACTTGGAGAAATCCGACTCATCTACCAGCCGATTTCCAACTACTTTTGTAGTTCTTCTTGACGTGGTCATGACTCGCGGATGTCTCATTAGTTCGAGAAAGTCTTCGATTACTGTTTGAGGACGTGTCTATCGCGGCTAAGCACGTCCAAGATTATTGCCTTGACATTTTTCTCGGTCTAGACTGTCATTTGGGACTCCATCAATGATAACATCACTTGGATGAAGTCTATATTTTTTGTAGCCCGTGTTTCTCTAGCATCTCGTACATGTTCTTCGATGATCTCTTCCAAGTATGTGGTCCAAACCTTGCTAGTAGTCTTAAATCGACGATTTAGTCCCTGAAGACAATATAACTTGTAATAAGCTTAGTGGTTTTTTAGTCATAGAAAATACAGGGAAACCTAATCCGAACGCATTTTTAGGCATCACCAACTTTTTAGAAACAATTGTTGTTGCAAAAGAGTAAGAAACCTTGCCTGAAGTTAGTGCTCGGATATATGGGATATAATCAGCCACATTGAACGTTCCGGCTAGCCTTATGATCTCCTCGATTACGGGCTTGAAGTCAAACCGATCATCTTTCCTCCCAAACAACATTAGGAATGTCATGTCTTCAATGACTGATCGCACCATAAAACTAAGATCTACCACCGTCTGAGCCTTGGCTGCAACTCTAAGCGACTTAACAAGATTTGATACCTCTCCTTTTCTCATGGCGCTGAAGTATCAACCTTATGATTAGTAAGAAGCTCTAAAAATATATTTTACGAATGTTACGCCAATACGGACCATAACGCGAAAATGCCAACCCTTGTTTCCATAAGCCAAGCACTCCGCAGCCTGAGCATTGGGGCGGCTAGCGAAAACATCGTCATGAGTCTTGAGGAATAACTCAGCTGCTTGAGGAGATGAGACAACACTGTAGGTACTAGACCAAGTCGCATGAACATGATTGAACCATACTCTTGGACAACCGATGGAGACTACGGTGAGGAAGATCTCCCAGTTTGTAAAGATTGCCAATAACTGGTAACCCATTGACCTGGTGGCAATCTCCGAGAGCCGGTGTTTTACCTCTCAACGAGACCATAATAATCCTGCAAGGATTGCAAGGACTAGAATCCAGAAAGACATTTTCTTCTATATCTCTAAGATATGAAATTGTCCCCTATGAGTAGCCTTGTGATATAAATAGATTTTGATTCTAGTTAATACAATCATGCGCCATCGTGAAACTCGTTTATAAAAACTATCATATTTCATGTAAGTGGCTATGTGACCCCTCACCCCACCCCAGAGTGGTCATGAATTCGAACCCCTATTGGTGAGAAATGAGGACAATCCTTTGTGTGTTGTCTTGTGGGCTTTGTGCTTGGTTACTTTGTGGTTCGAATTCATCTAAGTTATAGACCACAAAGTAAAAACCCGGCTTACCTTCCAAAAAAACATAAAATAAATATTTCTCTAAGTTATAGACCAAACATCATATTAATTTGTATAATACTATATTGATAAAAATTGAGTGGTTTTAGTTTTAGTAACCATCCCGTCTTGGTCCAGCAAATTAATTCATCGAATCATTTCGTTTTCCGTCAACATCATTTGATGGCACAAAATAAGTCTTAGTTTGCATTAAGGGCGCCACTAGGAGGACCCTAGGGCCATAGAGCATAGTGACCACGAATGAAAGTGCCACCTAGCTTTTCTATAACCTGAAAACTTTGTTAGCAGGTTACCAATTTTTCCCTTTAAATTATATTTTTCCAAATTAATTACTTTATCCATTAGGGGAGTTAGGATATGAGCTAGGTAAAATTTGTGTTACCGCCTTTGGTGCAAGGTGTTTTTTATCACACCCAAACCTTAATCAGTCTCCCCTTCATTATTTACAATTTAACATTGATTCTTTTTCATGATAATATTTTTCGGATGATATATATATCGTTGTATACAATTCGTTTAAATACTTCATTACTTAATCACAAATGTTTTTAGACCTGTGAAAAGTTCTACAACGATTTTCACAAGAAATTCACAGCAATACAACGCCCACAACATTAAAAAAATGTTTTATGACCACCATTACAATTATTCATAAAAATATACTTAACTCACTAAAAAAAATCGAATAGTGTGGTCTCTAATCATTCGTTCTCAATTTTCCTCTTATTAATAACCTTTTTTTTATTATTAAAAAAATTATATTTAATTTATTAAGTTTACTTGTTGAATAGGTTAACACTGTACACGGTCCGGTTCAGTCACCTAAACCGTGAACCGAACCGGATACCCTCGATTTTTCATAGTAGTGAACCAAACCGAACTGGCCTCATAAAATAACCAGCCCCAAACTGAACCAGTCGGTCCGGTTTGTTTGGTTTTTTCAATTCGGTTTCATCAGACTGGATTTAAATATCCAACTGGATTGTTATAACAAAATCTGGATTACTTGTAACAAAATAGACTGGATTTAAAATTTTAAATATCATAACTGGCCCAGTCATAACAAATGGGCATTAGCAACCATAACTCATAACAAATAATATTTTGTCCTCTCAAACATATCGGCGAAAGTCCATATTGCCATAATATCAAAGCTGGCCCAGTCATAAGACTCATAACAATGGACATCATGAGCATAATAACTTTTTTTAAATATACAAAATTGACATCATCAAGCATACAAAATGGCCAGCAACCATATTGCCATAATATCATAATAGCCATAACAAAATAGACATCATAAATAATTCACAATACTTCTAACAAATGGACAACAATCTATAACAAAATGGACAACATTCGTAAGTCCAAAGTCCAACATAACATAACATAACATAACATAATAATAAAAAACTAGTCCATAGGTCTAAAGTCCAAAGTCCATCATAGCCACAAAAAGTATAACATATCAATATAGAGAAATCATAGTCATAGGTCCGTCCATATCCCATCGTCACCAAAAATACTCCAAAGTCCAAAGAACCCATAGGCACATACCAATACCATACCACGAGTCCACAACGCTAATGGAATTACTGTTTTTCTGTATTAAAAAGAAATAATTATAAGATTAGAATTTATCACAATAAAAAACCCTGCTAAGTTGTATAATGCAAATGATAAATAAATAATAATATACTGTTAAGCAAGTAAGCATACCACAAGACAAGGCTCTCAACTGTTGTCCTCTTATGATATCGATAATACTCCTCCCTCGAACAACTCTAAAACATTATTTAAAAAGTTAAAATTTATCATATATAGTTAAGTTAATGTAATACAACAATGTTAAGCTATTAAAATGTAAATAAAAACCAATAAATTATTACATGCGTCAATATCATCGTATTGTTCTACCTCTTCCATTGAGCTCGAAGGTGAATTGGTTTTACTTTAAATCGGAGCCAATTTATGTACTATGAGAGTTTCTACTGTGTTAGACGGAAAAACTACGAAAAGGATCACACGTCCTCCATGCTAAAAGCATACTCAATGTAACTGAAGTCACAGAAATAGCTAATGCATATCGTGCTATGAGAGAGATGATCAGATACTTGGTGGAATTATTTTTCCACCACTACAAGGATAAGGGTATTTACCACCGAAATATCAGTGGCAAAAGGGTTTTTTTTTGCCACTGTTTTTACCGTGGCAAGGGTCGTGGGTTTAGATGGGGTGGCTAAAGCTTTGCCACGGATTTTTCCATGGAAAAAAGTTATGTTTTTGCCACGACTTTTACCGTGGCAAATGATAATTTTTTTTGCCACAAAAAAATCCGTGAGAAAAGCTTGATTTTGCCACTACAAAATCCGTGGCAAAAACGTATAATAAATCATAATAAAATTATAATGTTTTGCCACTGAAAAATTCGTAGTAAAATCTTGTTTTTGCCATTATAAAATCCGTGGCAAAAACATATAATAAATAATAATAAAAATTATAATGTTTTTGCCACTGAAGAATCCGTGGCAAAAACATATAATAAATAATAAAAATTATAATGTTTTTGCCACTGAAAAATCTGTGGCAAAACATATAATAAAAAAAAATTATTTCAAAGAAATATATTTATTTCAAAAATATACAAAAAAGAAGATATGTTTCCAAATGAATATGGCCAGACTCAAAGCACACCCCTACCACAGAATTTGCTATGCAACAGAGCATCACAAGAAATAATGAATAGTACTCAAAGATAAATCATAGATAGCTAGAGAGAGAGAGTACTCAAGCTGCTAACCTCGTTGTAAGTTGTTCTAACCTTGCTTTCCACTTTTTCACAGACTACAAACATAAAAAAACCAAAACCAAATTAGAACACAAGGTTATTAGCAATAAATTTGTAGAAATACAAGATCCATTACATTAAATGAAAATAACTCATCCCGATAAAAAATACACCACAATTTACATCTAACATGGAAACTATTAAATCAAAAAAATAATAATAAATCAAATAAATGAGCCAAGGATGATAGAAAAGATTACCTCTCATGCTGAATTGGCGGAGTCCCCTGCCGCTCTTACCGCTCTTATCCCCAGGTAATGCACGTGGACATCTCTTCTTTTTCTTTGCACTATAAATAAGTGCATGTCTCCTCCATTGCCAAGTTTCCCATATCAAATGTAAAACTCACCAAATCCATCACTAAATCAGGACTTCCAAGGAATGAAGTTATCTTCGACCTGAGTAAATTGCAATTAACCAAAGCTTCAGAATGACAAAAGCAGAAAATATGATACAAAGTTATTTATCCACATATATGTCAAAAAAGCCTACATTATAGATAACTGAAGATGGAGTCGCAAGTCTAAACAAAACTTTTTTCTTAAATAAGAACAGTATGAATTATGAAACTTAGAACTTACGGAATCAAATCCATCCTCAAACGCTCCAAAAGTCTCGGGGTCCATTACAACTCCAGTCACCCCTACATTGTTCACCTACATAAATCTTATGTTTGGTCAGGACAACGGCCTATCTATGCCAATGAGCATATTAGTTTACAAGGATTAATGAAGTGCCAAGTCATGTTTAACGTTTATATATTTCTTACCAAGATGTCCAGCCTCCCAAATCGGATTTTGAGGAAACTTGCCAATGAAGCAATACAAGTAGGATCCATAATATCAATGGGCAATACAGCAACAATCTGTACATTCTGGGTGTCTACTTTCAGCCCCAGCCTGCCTTGCAAGAAAAAAAAATTCAATGAGCAATACAGCAACAAGGTTTCGGAAGCTGAAGGTATAAGGATAATCTTGGGAGAATTATAATGGGGCTACAAAAATGAGTTAGGTTTTGCTTAAAAGGGTGGCGCATACGGCGGCAATATATCTTTGTAGAGAATAGAATGAAAAATGAATATTACTACAATTCACTAAGATCAATCTCCTACAAGTGATAGAGATTCTAAAAACACAAACAAGGGTATAAATTAAGAAAAATGAATATCTAAGGCCAATATTCAACATTAGTACTACAACAAGTGTATATGGATAAAACTCAGTGTAACTATCAAAGGGCTCTAGTTCATGATGTTCATAAAAGTCCAACGCAATATTTTTCTTCAACCTTGTACAAGCTTAATTTAAACCTCATTACTTCAATGACTCAAGCACGGAGTGCCATAAGCAAACCAACAGATCGACATCTGATCACTAACAAATAGGCTACTCTCGAGCCCTGATGGGCTGCCTACGCCTCCTACATGAGGCAATATTGAGGAACGTAGGGCGATCTCGATGATTGGTTTGTCTATGTTTACCAAATGGATTACTTCTGTTTAGGCGATCTCTGATCTGGTCTTTTTACCATTGGATTTTCTATTTACTAATTTTCTTCACAATCAACCTAAGCTCTCCTTATTCTTACTGCAATCAACAACATCCTTCTCTTTACTTTTGAGATCCAATATATGGACAGTTTATAAATAGTTACCACAATTCACTCTAAACCACAGGAAAATGTAATTTATACGAGCCATTTACATATGTGTGTATAAACAGCTTACTCATTAAATGACATGTAAGAAGTACCTCAAATTTTAATAGATTAAAGGCAAGTAAGCAACGCCGTAGATACATCCCTAGGTGGCTATAAGAATCCAAGAGGATTTGGTTGTCAACCATAGCAATCATATCAGGGGGGGCCAAGGGTACCTGATTGAATTCATGTGAAGAATTATAACCTTAAACAAACGTATTCGGAAAAAAAAATGCAACAAAGAAGAAGATGAAAATGAAAATGAAGAGGGTCTCGACTCTCACCTCTCAGAGAACTAAAAAGGGCAAATAAGTCATCAGGCGAAGCCATGGATGAGAGTCCACGTGTTAACTGTTCGCTTATCATATCACTGAGAATGCCTGTAACTTCCTTAATGTAATTCATAAGCTCATCCAGCTTTGGCTCCAAAATATTGTCGCATGACTACAAAACCATATTGGCATTACATTAATTGAGACAAAAATGAAATAGCCACACCAACAGCTATTGTGACTGTTAAGCAACATCATAGCACAATGGGTAAAGCATTTATGCAAGAAGAAGTAAATATATGTTGAGCGTCACTAGAAGACATTAAATGAGACGAATGTAATAAGACATCCCGTTCTTTATAAGAGCGAAACTACAAGCAGAGAGAAGATAGTGTAGGGACACGGGTCATTTTCTTAAACGTGGCTCTGCTCACTATTCTAAAGAGGAGGCACACCCCCTTCAGTTGGGTTACTATTACTAATGACCAACTAACTATAAACTGCTAAGTTAATTCGATAACCCAAACCACACCACAAAACATGATACAATTAAAACATAATATAACTAACAATAAACTCGAATATCCAGCTCCAGGCTCTTAAAAAAATAGCTGTCATTTTCTATAATGTGTTGTTTCAATCTTACAGGCTTGATAGATGGCAGACTTTCTTGGCTTGGCTTGCAGTGAATTTTTTGCTCTATATTAACAAAAATATACTCCCTTTAGATGGATAGAATTAGGTTATTTGGTTGAATATTTTGCTACCACTAAGGAATCTCAATGTTCTAGTGACCTTCCAAGACCTACAGCATAGCCTCCTTGCAAGCACAAGCATTCTAGATTTACTGTGTTGAGCTTCTTTAGTAGACACTTAAAGTATGAAAGAAGATTATCAATCTCATAAACTCCATAAAGATCAATTTTGTGAGTAATAGTACTAGTGACCAGCGAACCTAGGGTCTAACAACATATTAATGGATCTATACGATGATGAAACTCTAGAGTCTAGATATAGTTATAGATTGAAGGTTGGCGTCAAACTTGTGTCCAATAACTCTACTTGAGGGATGCAATAATACGACAGTCAATGAAATAAAAGACTAGAAAAATAACAACAAACAAGCCTAACAGTATACACATATAGTAACAACAAACAAGTTAGGATCCACATACCATAACTCTATTTCAACATCATAAACATTACATTTTCTAAACATAATCCCTAATTTTGATATTTGAATGCAATACATTTTGGACCGAAAAAATTGGGAATCACATTGAGTTGGGCAAATGAATTCGTCGTCCAAACTGTACTGTTTTCAATCAATTAGGGATGGTTTAGAAACAGTAATTTGAAACATTTTGGAGATGATCTAGAATACTAGAATGATCCGATGTAAGCTATAAATATGGGAGACTTGTGTAGCTTGTTGTAAGCAAAATTGAGTGAGCTGTAATCTTCTCTTGTTTAGGTCCCACCCCCCAATACATTATAAGTGGAATTAAATTTGATACTTATTTACATTTATCAATTTCACACAACTTAAGCCACTATATCCATGCATGCAAAGAGATACATTCTGTGACTGAAGCAATCCCCAAGTGTCTTACAAGAGAAACAAAAACACGAGTAGATGCACGAGAATCCAAAGAAGATATAAAATTTGAAATGCTTATTTTGGTCTCTTACTTGGTTTTCCATTGAGCAAAGTACAAACTTCCAGCCAACGTTCTCATTAATATTGCATAAGAGGGCATCAATCCACTCGCTCTTGCCTGAATTGGGAACACCAGATACTATAGTCAGTTCCCCTGGAACAACACAAAGCATTTCAACAAGTTAGAAGAAAATCCATTTTTTTTTCTGGAGTTGGAAGCTGCTTGAAATGGAATTAAATCGAGGACCTCTTGGCTTTTCAAGCACTATCCCAACCAACTGAGGAAGCCACAATATTTGCAACCCTTAGGTTGACTACTTGTTTCTGCTGCTGTATGATCCTCTGGGACCTAGTACATGCATAAAGAACCACAATATTATCACTAACAGGAAATAAATTTGTAATCACTTTCTTTCAGTAGATGGCAAGTTGAACTTCGGGGTAAATTCATTGAAAAATTATGTTTATCAAACTCACTTTACATTTAGCCCGATAAGAATTGATCATGGTTGACTCATTCTATTTTAGTAGTGTTAGTGCCTTAGTGGTAGACTAGATGACTAGTTCAAAGAGTTTGCTAGCTAGAAGTTAGGAATCCCTGGACTTGTTGAGTCCATATTCTTTGGTAAGAGAATCTTGATGAATTAGATGTTTTTTCTTCAAATTATTCTGTTGGACAATTCACTTTGATCCAAAGAAAAGGCACCCCTCAACCTATATGGATTAAATTTCCTGGGTTGAATTATGTTTCCACAATAATGGGATTCTTAAATTACTTGCTAGCATGGTTGGTCGATACCTTGACACTGAGTATGTTACCTTTCATCTCAGCAAACCTGGTACAGCTAGGGCCTGTGTTGAAGTTGATCTCACAAAAACCTTGCCTCCGAAGGTGGGACTCATATTATCTAAGACAGTTATTCTGGAGCAGCATGTGATGAATGAGAGACGGCCAAAGTTTTGTTCACATTGCAGTTTGCAGGGACAAAAAGCTAGCCTTAGATGGTGATGAGAAAATGGGCAATATGGTTGCCCATGGTGTTCAAGATATAACTAAGGAAGATGGTAAGATAATTGAAGTAGTTGAACAGTCAAAGGTCCTGCACCAAAAATCACTGAGCAAACAAAGGATGTGCAGGCTCATCAAGCTGGTCTCATGGAACAAAAGGCACAAGAAGGGTCTGTGAATATTGTGAATGCAGATTTACCTACATCTGAGGATAATACTGATACTGGGTATGTCCCAGACCTGGATAGAGGCTTCTATTCTGATATTGAGCATTATATAAGTGTTTGGGCTACTCGAGTAAGAAACCAAGGGTCACATCACGAAGGACTATAACAGTTAATGGAATCATTAGAATATGTGATCAATTAATTTTGAGATTTACTGCTCTAATTTATATCACATGACTACATGCATAACGCTCTAATTTATATCACATGACTACATCATACCATTAACCTCCAGTACTACAGTGATAAATAACCCCTTATGGGGGTTTATTGCCCAACTTTTAATACAATTGAACAACATAAGTAGAGCGATCAGCTAAATTAGAGTTACCTCAAGAAAGTCGGCACGTTCCATTCTACCATCTTCCGAGAAGAACACCAACAATGGAATTTTATCATTGAAGTACCAAACTGGCTGTTGATTATTTTTTACCGCAACCTGCAAAACTGAGCTAGGAGGACCAGGAGATACATTCTGAGACAAGACAATTGGTAGAAGAGTTCTTGATGACGTGCCAGGTTGCAATTGTTGGACCTAGTGAACGGAGAAGTATTCAATTTGATATCCGTTATATCTAGAAAGGAAAGAAAAACTGAAATGATTTCGTATAAGCAATAATTCAATCACCTGTAGGGGACCAGCAGCTGCAAACCAAACGTATTTTTGTTGAACTGAATCATGAATCCATCAAGAGGAGTTTGTGTGTTATTCTCGAACAGCATACTGTAAATATTTGCCCATCCCGCCGTGTAAGTTGGGAACTGATCTGTAGACCTTGACCAGCTGACGCTGGTAGTACAACTGGTAAAGGAGGGTTGCACAAACATGGTTAGGTCTCAGTGTCATTCAAAATAGCATGCACAAAGTGTTTGAGGTATTTGATGTCTCTAGAGGGAAAAAAAGGGGGATGTCTAGTGGGTGATTATCGTAAATTTATCGACATACAAACTGACTTATGGATCTCAAGGATGCTAGAGGATGGCAAAACACGCTTCCACATTTTGACATTACTAGCGACGTTGAGTTTTTTGAATTTAGATGCTAAAATTTCAGTTATAACTCAGCGTATATAGTTGGAAAGTCAATAACCCTCACCCAGTAGGTGTTTCCGGCTGGTCAACAGGGACGAGAGAATTATCCAAGCCCATGCGATCACCAAGTAAGTCTGGCACCACCGGAGCAGTGGTCACTGGTGCTGGTTGCCTTGTTGCTGCAGCAGCAGTACTCGAACTAGTTGCTGCTGGACTAATATTGTCTGTAGCATGAGAAGGTGATTCTGAATATCCTGCTTCACTCCCATCAGGGTATTCCTCATCCTCTGGTCTCGGAATTGTGGTTTAAACTTGTAGACCGAAAAGAATGGAGTTTTAAACTTTAAGTTACCAAATAGATTAAGTCCTACAGGCAGAGGAAAAGTGAAACTTTCCTAAAGCATATCATATGGTATGTGAAAAGAAAATAAACTGAGTACATTTTTTGATTGACGGGTCATACCCATTTTGGGGAGTTTTGGGAAAATATCAAGCCTAGAGAAACCAAATGGTTAAAGAAGCTTACACATGTTTTCTCTAGTTAGTTCCTTCTGTCCCAAGAAGTAACCAGAAGCCCCATAATTGTCTTGCATCTGCATGTTTGAAGCATATAATTTACCAAAGATTACATGTGAAGTAACCATGCACTGATATGTTTGAAGCATATAATCTCACCTCTTTCCCTCCTCATTTACCCGGGCTTGGAACCGGCTATGCAAAGCTATAACAACTTTGCATAGGCGGAGTTAAAAAAGGTTTACCTAATTGCGTAAAATAGGTAATTTTATATATGTTAATACTTGGCATTCATATCTTTCAATAGAAAGGAAACTAAGAAACATGATTACAAGCATCAAAAGCTAGTTACGTCTATGCAAAAGTAATTAACATTATCCCATGTTTACAAAAAAAAAACTAACAAGATCTAATTACCTAAAAAGTTCATATTCTAAAAAGTAATCATGCTTTTGGGCCATGCAACAAAGCTTCTGATGCCCACATCTAAGAGTCGCTTAATATTACTATTGGGCCTGAACAACAAAGCATTACCATCAACAATATCATGGATTGCGACTTTATAAAAGTCGTCGCCCAAGGCAACTGAATGACACATGTGAGTTGGATCAACACCAACGATGACACCATGCGCAACTATCCTCCAAGGGCAACCCACCAACCTACATTCTTTGTCAATATGTTGGTGTTTTTTTCTGCCGTTTAAAAGTTTCATAGAGTGAGCTTTAAGTCCCAATTTACTAATACTTATATCAGCTAAAACTAATTTAATACCTGTTCACGTTGCGATGATGAAGTTGCTTGTTGAGAAGGCAAGTTATCCGTCGGTGATATAACCTGAGTACTAAATATTATAAACATAAACTATTCGTAGATTTGTATGAAGTATTGCAGTTAACATAAACTTCAAAATCAATAGGAGACAAATTCATATTTATTCTATACCTAGTAGTTAAAAGCGATTTATCTCCCGAGTTAAGAGTGTTCACGTAGATTCTATTTCTTAGAAACATAACATAGCGGAAGGGTTTTACGACGAGGTGTTTAGATGGTTTAGGTTTTTGGGACTCTCTTCAAGCCCCAAACCAAACTCTTGGGGCTAAATCCTTATGGTAATACTTGCAAGCACAATAACAAACATGTAAAAAAAATGACCTGCGACTTTATAAAGGAATGCACAGGCAAAAATAAAGTGCCTGGACAATTGAAGCATTAACAAAAGCTCAAAAAAATACAGAACTTACGGGGATGTCTCCAGCATATTTGGTTAGTGCACCCAAATCTTTTCTTAACTTCTTAGTGGCAAACTTCAATTCGATGTTATTAGATCACAACTCTTCATTCTCATTGACAATGTGACCCACTTTTTACACCAAGGATATGTTCATGCCCACACTCATACCCCCGAGTTCCACCTTTCCTCTCTTTGCCAAATTTCTACACAGATATGAATATAACTATAAATTGGGAAATAGTAGTACATTTCTGTAATTAATTCAATCACATTAAAAACCTGAGCAATGGCAACATTGGGTCCCGTTCGAATGCTTTTTGGGTCTTTCCGTATAGTATTTTGCAGCTCTGCCTACAAATGTTTATGTTCGTTAGATAATAACAAAGTTAACAATACATGCATTTTTAAGCTATATTTTAAGAGTATTTAAGAGTTAAAAAGATATATACTTACAATAACATCAGGGCATTGAATGGTCTTATCTTTTTTGGTATGGGCTGGTATGTACACTTCAACCCTACCAATCTCCTCATCTGTAACACCTCTTTCCTCAGCCTATCCATTTAAAGCTTATTTAATTATTACTTAAAAAAAAGAGTAGAAAATGTAAATACATAAACATATGTGTGTCTTACCAATTTATGACGAGTAATTGGCATACTAGTTCTACCAAGAGTGCACGGCGCTATTAGTTTTGCCCGATTTTTTTTGTTCCTTTTACTTTTAGCCTGAAATTAGTCAAATATAACTGAAGTATAAATATCACGATAATCGCTTTAAAAAAATAAAAAAAAACTCCTACGCAAGGATAAGTACGTATAACATAAACATATACCAGAAACTTCTCTGAATTGCAGTAATCAATAAACTTCACCCAATCCTCCCTTGGAACAAATTCAGGGGCCGGAGAAGCTTTCACATCTCCTGGACTATTTCCTACGATCAATGTGGTATTTAAATAAGACTTATACCTTTTCCAAGCATCTCTAATTTTTTCTTTTAAATCAAACCAGGCAACATGAGAGATATCGTAACATTCCTACAGATACAAGAAAAACAAATAATCAAATTAACTAAAAGATGAAGATCTTGGTAACCATTTTGAAAATTATAACATTGAACTTATAAAAGTTTACCTCCAGCCCCTTTACTACTAATGCAATACGATCATTAGGGACATCATTAAAGCTTTCGTAAATAATAGGGAGGTGCATGCGAACTTGGAATCCTATATCTGAAGAATAGGTATTCGTTTCCGAATTTGCTTGATTCGGTTGACCCCATGAATTTACGCCAATCACTTTCTTCTTTCCATTTGGTAGGGATTTTGAACCCGTGCTAATCCTCTTTTCTTTTTGGAAGATGCATTAGATGAAGAATTATTTCCTGAAAAATAAAATAAATTTCAACATTGAGTAATATTATTAACGAAATACGAATTGATTTTAAAATGATAAGAAATAATAAATCTAACTTGAATCTACAGTATTTGAGTCATCACCCGATAATTGTAAGTTATCAAAAAGATTGTAATGAGCCATGCATCTAAGTATTGTATTAAGAACTGCAAAATATCATAAACATTTACAAAATAGATACGACAGAATTATGTGGCATATTACTTTATTCTAAACAAATTAATAAACATGAACAATTAAAACCATCATCTCGAATTAGTGGCCTATGATTCAAAATGCATCTACTGTGAAAATAAGTGTTGGCTAGATAAGCCACCTAAACATCACCTTGGTTACATAAGGGGCAATATCGACAGATGAGTGAAAAAGTGTGGGACAATTAAACATGAACAATTAAAACCATCATCTCGAATTAGTGGCCTATGATTCAAAATGCATCTACTATGAAAATAAGTGTTGGCTAGATAAGCCACCTAGACATCACCTTGGTTACATAAGGTGCAATATCGACAGATGAGTGAAAAAGTGTGGGACAAAATGAGGCCTGCCCTATAAGCAAAGCCTTCAGAAATGTACCTCACACGCACGAAGAAACAACGTGAGCACCTAACAATCCCTAGCACTGCACTATTGTGTGTTAAAGCAAGCGGGGAAGTGAGTTTCTACGATAAATATATCGAGAAGGAAAAATGGATAGAACATACTGTTGATTTCACGATAGAGAAGATGAAGTAAGATGGCGTAATAAAAGTGTTTGATCCTAACTCAAGCGCGCACATTCTGGATTGAGATCGTTACGTACGTGGTGTTAAGTTTATAGAAGACTGAAGCAGTTTAACTCGTAAGATCAATTTGATGTATTTTTCTGTTGTGTACTATATGTTATCCCTACTAGTAATAAAAATTCAAGTTGTCGTCCGAAGTCAGTTAGCACAGTTCTTCACTTCTCTTTGTCGTCCAAAGTCTTCGAAAACTCATTCTAGAAAATATTCCAAAATCTCCTGTCTCGCAGTATCATAAATGAATATGTGGGCTAATACTTTCCAGTGTCCACAATGGCTCACTTATATTGAGCTTTGCCATAAATAAAAAGTACGTAACATCGCCATCTAATAGGAATGCTCAGTCGCTCTATCATCGGCTTCTGTTGCCGGTGGTGCCACAATAAAACTACGACCGACCATGCCCACTTACCCAATTCAATACCATTGTTACTCCAAAACCACTCAAAATCCAAATCAATCACAAAATGCAAACAAATCCATGCAAATGTTATCACATCAAACACCATTTCAGACACTTATGTAACAAACACATTACTAAACTTTTACACAAGGTGCTCAGATTTACACAATGCCCAACTCTTACTTAATCAGACCCCACATAAGAACGTTGTGACGTGGACGTCGATGATATCTTCTTATGTTCATCATGAGTTCTTTGAGGAATCTCTCAAAATGTTTGAACAAATGCTTCAATGGGATGAGAGGCCTAACCAGTTTACTCTATCGGTTACAGTTCGCGCTTGTAGCAATCTGGGTTTTCAAAGATTGGATATGCAAATTCATGGGATGAGTATTGGTTTGGGATTCGATAGAGATGAATTCGCAGGGAGTTCATTAGTAGACATGTACTTTAAAGTTGGTGGGTGTTTAGATGATGCTTATCGCGTTTTTAATGGGTTATATAACAGAGATTCTGTTACGTGGAATGTTATGATATCTGGGTTTGCTCAGGTTGGTGAAACTGATGAGGTTATGAGATTGTTTGGAGAAATGCGGGTTGATGACAGGTTAAGTCCTAATGACTTTACGTTTTCGAGCTTGCTCAATTGTTGTGGTTGTTTAACTGAGGTGGAGCAAATCCATGGACTTGTTTTAAAGTTTGGAACTGAAACTGAGATTGTTATAGGGAGTGTACTTGTTGATTTGTACGGAAAGTGCGGGAGTTTGAATTCCAGTCGGAGAATTATGGATTCAATGAGAGGAAAAGATAGTTTTACATGGAGCTCAATAATATCAAGTTACGCTAGAAATGGTAGCGGAGAAGAAGCTTTGATTATATTCAGTGATATGTGTAGGCAAGATGTTAAGCCTGATCAACATGCATTATCGAGTGCATTAAAAGCTTGCGTCTAGATTGGAGGAATCGAAACAGGAGTTCAGGTCCATACTCAGATGATAAAACAGAGATTGTTTTGTTGCAAGTCTTCTCTTAAATCTTTATGCAGATTTTAACGGCATGGGTGAAGCAGAAAAGGTTTTTAGACGGATTTCTGATAGGGATATTGTGTTCTGGAATTCTATGATGATGGGTTATGCTCAAATGGGTGAGGGGTCTGCTATCTCCTGCATCAAACTTTATCGTGAATTACAGCAGTCTAATAACTTGAAACCTGATGAAGCTACAATGCTTGCAGTGTTAAAGTCTTGCCAAAGCAACTTAGATTTACAGGTAGGGCTTCAGATACATAACGAGATAGTTCAGTCAGGCCAAACTCAAAAAACTGTGATCGCTAACGCAATGATTTCTATGTACTCTAAGTGTGGGGAACTTGAAGATTCTCGTAAGGCTTTCGATACCATGTTTTGCAGAGATGATATATCGTGGAGTTCGATCATTGGAAATTATGTGCAGAATGGAGTAGACTTGGAGGCTCTGAGGCTCTGCAAAGAGATGTTGGCATCCGGTGTCCCTCTCACTTGTTTTAGTCTCCCGTTGTGCATCACCGCTTGCTCGGGTCTGGCAGCTATGGATATGGGAAAACAGTTCCATGTATTTGTAACCAAATATGGTTTTAAAGGAAATATTTATGTGCAGAGCTCCATGCTAGACATGTATGCCAAATGTGGAAGCATGGAGGACTCAGTTAAAGCTTTCAGTGAACAAGAAAACCCAAATGTAGTGTTTTTCAATGCTTTAATTACAGGATTTACACAGCACGGAAAAGCTCGGGAAGCAATCAATACATTTGAAAAGATGGAGAAGATGGAGATAATCCCAAACAAAATCAGTTTTTTAGCACTCTTATCAGCTTGTGGAAAAAAGTGTGTTCTTCTTTGAGTTGATGAAACAAAAGTATGAAATTGAGCCAGAAATGGAACACTACTCTTGCTTAGTTGATGTATTTAGTCGTGTCGGGAGGCTCGAGGAAGCGCATAGTATCATACAAACAAGGAGGGTGAATCAGCATGGAGAACATTGTTAAGTGCATGTAGAAATCACGGCAATGCTACAATTGGAGAGAAATCAGCAAAAATGATGATGAAATTGGACCCAGATGATCACGCTTCATATGTTCTCCTCTCAAACATCTACTTATCTGCAGGAAAGTGGGAAGAAGCACTGGAACTGAGACAGAAAATGTCTGAGATTAGAGTCAAGAAGGATCCAGGAAATAGTTGGTTAATTGTCAGGGATCAGGTTCACCAATTTACTGTGGGAGATTTTTCGCATCCTGAAGTGGACAAGCTTTTAAACGAACTTAACCTACTATATCAACAGCTGCAGACTGTTGATTAAATACGTCATACTCGAGGTAAGATCATCTAATCTTGAATTGCACTAACCTGAAGGCGATATCCTCTTGGTGTTAAGCCATAACCTCCCATTAGAATCCACAAGTATTGCGTCCACCACGTTATCAGAGGCTAGACCATATTTTCTTGACATCAAGCCCCAGCCCCCACCTCCAATATGACCACCACTTCCTATCGTCGGGTAAAGACCAGCTGGGAAACCAAAATGACTACTAGCTCTAGAAACTTCATAGTAGATTTCACCTAATGTTGCGCCTGCTTCAACCCAAGCTGTTTTCGATTCAATGTCAACTAAAACCCGGTTAAGGTTCATTAAGTCAATCAATACAAAAAGCTGATGATTCCAAGCTGAGTAGGATAAACCCTCAAAACTATGACCTCCACTTCTAATTATAAACTCACATGGAGCATTTTTACAGCATGTGATCGAGGCTAAAAGTTGCTCCTTTGTTCCAGGCAAGATAATTGCGACAGGATTACTTGAAAAAGAATTTGTGATTCTAAGGTTGTATGCAGAAAGGTGAAACATCCGGTGGAAAAATGGGGAAGAAGGGATTGTGTAGTTTACATCTCCAGATAAGAGACAAGAAAAGAAGTTGAGGATTTTTTCATTGCTAATGATAATACTATATGTAGTACCACTTGTGGTTGTTGCTAAAATAAATAGGATAAGCAACAAAGAACACGCGTTCCTCATGTCTTGGTGGATACAACAAAGATATTTTTTCTAACTGAGAAATCCTTGATTATTAGTACAAGGCAGAGCAACAGTAGACTGAGACCGAGTGAAAAGATAAGGATAAGTTCTCAGTCGGAAATATTAAGGGCAAAAAAACAATTCAAGAAAAAAAAAAAAAGAGGAAGGCGGGGCAAGTTCTCTCTGAAGAACTAAAATCTGAAATAAACACGTTAAATAAGCATTTTGATGTGTTGTGACAAAACTTGTTTACATGAGTATGTTAGAAGGATAGACAGGTGAAGAATAGAAAAATGCACATGAAACACGACAGTCATTTTTATAACAGGAAACATACAAAAAATACAACAAACAAATCATATTGAAGAAAGGTGCGGAGAGAGGAAATAGGGAAGAAAATGGAAAAAATTAAAATCAATCATATTCGGCACATCATCAAGGAAAATCATTTGATTAGTGATAAACATAAATAAAGGCAGGTAATTTGACTAGGGTAATCATGGAACTTAGATGAATAAATAGCAGCAAACCTAATCAATAAATAGCAGCAAACGAGATTACCACCATCCAATTGTATACCACTTCTAATTATTTTTTTATCTAATTACCCACAAAACCAAATGATCACAACCTAACTACATTGAAATCGATATAATTGTCACTCCAAACTAACCCCAAACAACTTCTAAACACAATTCACTTTAACAATATCCCGATCAATCCCCACTTTAACAAACTGATCCATCATCAACTCTGCATTCCCTAACAATCCAACACGACAAAACCCCTTTATCAACACATTCAAAGTAAAGGAATCAATCTCCACGCCCTTCTTAATCATTTTCGACAAAACCCCAACAACCTGTTTAACCAACCCCTCTTTACAAAACCCCCAAATGAGCGTGTTATAACTAACGGTGTCGAATTCAACAATACTAAGCAAATCTAAAGCTGATTTCAAACTACCCCCTTTGCACAAACAATGAATCAACACATTGTAAGTAAACACATTAGGAATCACTCTACAATACAATATTTCATAATAAACAACCCATACCTGAGAAACCAAACCAGATTCTGAAGAATTAATTCAATTGAATTCTAGGGTTTCGGTTGGGAAGGAGAGTGGAGACTGGAGAGACAGACGATGTTTAAGTTGTTTAACCCTTACCTCTCATTTCTCTGTATAAGTTGTTCAAGAGACTATGTTTAACAGTGCAACAAACACAACCATTAGCCAATTCCACCCATTCTTCAATAATTGCCACCAGAGAGAGAGAGATAGAGAGAAAAGTGTACCTGAGAATCACCTACAGCAAAGAATTGGTGAAGGAGAACTTGAATTGGTGAAGGAGAACTCAGAACTAATGAAGTAAACTCAGAGAAATCAATTTAATGAAGAAAATCAGTGAAGGAGAGAAGAGGTGAAGGGTTAACTTTTGTTACAGCAAATCAGTGAAGGAGGGAATGATCGAGTAGAGAGAGGAGAAAAACAAATAGATTTCGCGCGAAACAGAGGGCGGGAGCAAAACATTAGGAGATTTGAGTTTTCAGACACTTTTGGCCACTACCAAGGATTATTAGCCACTGATAAAATAGTGGCTTGTCCGATAAAACAGTGGCAAAAACTAAAAGCCATCCGTGGCAATTGCCCATTTTTCTTGTAGTGCACCAACACAAAATATCAAATGGTTTTCCTTCAATTTTTTCTTCAAGAGTAGCCTTCAAGTACTTCTCAACTTCTGTCGTGTTTCCCAAATTCCCTTGTTTATGTTTTTTCCACTTAGTAGCCTAGTCCTCCATCACATTATTTATCACAATTGATTCACTAACACTTGAACTTGATGTTGCAATTAGGTTTTGGTTATTTCTAGCATAAGCCATATACAAACTCTGAAGTGTTTTTTCTACTTTCTCAATTATCAAAGCAATTTTGGCATTCTCATACAATCCACTCAACCCAAATTCAACATATTCCAACTTGAAACGGGGATCAAGAACAACAACAACTAATATCAATAGGTTAATCTTTTCAATGTCCTAGTACTTGTCATATTTTTCAATCATACTCATACCTATGGACATTAAACCAAGATCAATATGATTTGATAGTTATTTCACGTTACTATTGGCATTTACTATCTCATTAAATAAAATGTCAGATGCAACATACTTGGATCCAGAAATTTTGGTGGTTGTATTGTAGTAAACACCCAAAAAGTGCACAAACAATCTAGCTCTATCCCAATCATTTCTCCCCGGAGGCACGCCGCCATCACCATCTTTCCCAACAAAGTGTTGTATATACCCAGCATCCTCATCTTGTAATCTCGCAAATGCATCTTCAAACATTTCTGCCGCCGCCAACATAATGTATGTGGAGTTCCACCTTGTTTGTACATCTAAACATGCATTCTTCTTCCATTCAATTTTAGCTTCTTTCACACAATTTTTCCACTTTAGCCATCTAGATGGAGACGACCTCACATATCTAACTGCATCATGCACTCGAGCTATTGTCGTGTCATATTGCTTTAGCCCATCCTTCACAATAAGATTTAAAATATATGCGAAACACCTAACATGTATGAACTCATGCTCTAAGACTACATCTTTCTAATATTTTGTCTTCTTCTTCAACCATTCTATTGCCAAATTATTAGAGCTTGCATTATCACATGTGACGGTTAATATACTATCTATTTTCCATTCTAGAAGGCATTTCTCCATCATCTTTCTGATTGTCTCACCTTTATGGTTCTAAACCACGCAAAAGTTGAGTATCATTTTATTCAATCTCCACTCACTATCGATATAATGTGCGGTGAGATACATGTAGTTTATATTTTGAATGGAGGTCTAAGTATCGGTAGTGACGCAAATTTTGTAGTCGTTTATAATACTACTCAACTTCTTCTTTTCTTCTAAGTATATAGCAATAGCCTCCCTAGCTATTGTTACACGTGAATGGACCTTAAATCTTAGACAAAAAAGATCACAAAAATCAAGAAAACCCTCACCTTCCACAAATCTAAATGGGGAGCTCGTCCATAATTATCATTTTGGCAAGAGCTTTCATACAAGAATCTTGGCTAAATAAGATAGGCACAAGATCTTGTTCTTCTCCTCCATTCTTTCTTTTAAAGTTAAGGGTTTGTTGCTTATCATCTGCGTGTGGTACTCTACAAGGATTACTAGTACTCTTACTCGATTATATAAATGACCTCTTAAGGTAGAAGTATCGTTATAAGAGTGTGTGGTACTCTACAAGGATTACTAGTACTCTTACTCGATTATATAAATGACCTCTTAAGGTAGAAGTATCGTTATAAGATGAATCACTTGTAAACAACAAATTGCAGTAATTATATTTTTCCTTAGGAGGTTTACTATCCTTTACTTTAGTAAAATAATCCCTTACCTCTGATGTAACTTTTCCCTTCCGACTTTGCTTTGTCGATCGCGAAGATTCAATTGGTTGGCTTTGCCTCTCATTCACATTCATTTGTTGTACTTCATCCACAGAAGAACTCGCCATTACTGAGAAAAAGTACAAGTCATTAGTCAATACCCAATTTGTAATCAAAAATCCATAAATACCAAAATCAGAAATCCCCAAATCATAAACCCCCAAAATCAGAAATCCCCTAATAAGAAATCCCCAAAATTCCCAAAATTATATTTGAGATAGAGAGAGAGAGAGGGATTACATGTCTGCACTCTGCCGGTTGGAACTTGGAACTACCGACAGCGGTTGGAATTGGAATTAGAACTGCGGTTAGAGCTTAGGTGGTGGTGGTAGAGACTAGAGAGAGAGAGCTTATGTGGTGGTGGTACCACCATGGTAGAGATCATCCCCAAAGATCATCATCATTCTGTAACCCCAAAGATCATTATCATCATCCTGTAAAGCTTATGACTCATAAGCAGTTGGAAGTGCTAGCAACTTAGCTTCCTGTAACCCCAAATCCTTTAGTGAAGCACCACATTTGTTATGAGAGAGAGTATAGACTATGAGAGAGTAAGATAGTATAGAATTAGAGATCATATTCATCCCAAAGTATGCCTAATGTAATGACATTATTCTTACCATCTAGTTAAGTTACTATTATAACCTCTCCGGTTCGGTTTGGTTGGTTAACTGGGGTGGGTAACCAGTAACCAAACTGGGCTAGCCTGGTTCCTCACTTTTTGAATCGAAAACCGAACCGGCACTGTTACAAACAATAAAAAATTATCAGTTCGGCCCGGTTCGGTTCGATTTCACGGTTTCGCTGGTTTCTCTGTACAGCCCTAGAGAAGGTAACCCATCTTCCCAATACACGTGGCATCTTCTGAATGCTCAGGCGTTCTAGGCTTATAACCCGGGTCCCCAAAGCATTTCCCTTGCATTAATCAAATATGAATTTTCGACCTACACTTCCAAGTTGGCTTTGAGTTATGGTTTTCCAAATTGAGAAACAAAAACAAAAAATGTTGTACAATGACATAAACCCCACCACCACCACTACAGTTTATTAGAGCAACAATAGCAGGCTTGCTATCGCTAAGATAGCGATCCAAATCAAGAAAAAAATTCTTTTGCAGGATCGCCATCACTCAAATAACGCTTTGATTCATAAAATCAATGGTTATCTGTGACGAGCTTGTTGTGATCAGGGTTGTTAGTTGACCCACTTGATTATATATGTGTGAAGCTTAACGTGCGCATAAAAACAAGTTTTTTTTAAAACAAAACTTATTATTTAATAACAAAACTTATATTTTAATAATAAAAAATTAAATAGAGGAGTTGTGCACAAATGGAATTGGTGCGGTAAAAAATAAATAAATAAACTCTGGCATGCATCCCCACTCTGAAGATGATCACTTTTCTACCTCTCGCTACATGTCATATTTTTTCTGATTTTAAGCCTACATGGCTCGCTAACTTAGCTATTAGCATGCTCTTAAAGAATAAAAAGTTTGAGAAAGAGACAATAGTGGTTTGAAAGTAGAAAAGCAGAAATGGTTGAGATCTTTGAGGCCTTCAACAGTACAAGAGATAATCCGCTTCTCACCTCTAACTAGTATATACTCATACTACTACTAGTACTACTGCTACTATCCCTCCTTTTACTTTTATTTTCTGTTTTTGTCTGTCTCTGACTCTATATCTTCAGATCATCTCCAGCAGGGTTTGGGTTTGGGTTGGGTTTGTCAACTCAAACTGAAACCCAAATTTTTGGCTCCCCAACAGCTGAAAAGCGGGTGTGGGTTGGCTTACGTGACTGTGTTAGAACCCAACTGGGTTTGAACTCCTCAAACTCAAAAAAATGAGTTTGGCGTACTTTTGATTATCGCCGCGTTTATTTTATTTATTTTGATTTTCTATTGATGTGCGAGAGAGATGAATAGTTGTGCTAAATAATGAATACCGCGCTGACTAAATTAAAAAAAAAAAAAAAAAAACTCAAACTCACTGCTGGTAAAGGGTTGGGTTTTTTGTGGGCCAACTTGTCAGAGCCCACACCCAAACCCGCACTCGCTGCTGAAGATGCTCTAAGAGAGAGAAAAAAAAAGGCAGCCCGCAACTGTGTTCACATTTCTTTTTCTTTTTTTAATGATTTTCTCGAGCTACGCATTGATCATGTGGAGTCAAGCAGAGTTTTAACCAAGTTGGACTAGGTTCTGGACAAGGCAGGACTGATGGTTATAGCATTTCCTAAAGTATCTCACTGACTTGGTTGAAAAAAAGGCAAATCCAAGTCAGTGAACTCTATCTATACTACTAAAAGAATAGCTATGCCATGAGAATAAATCTCAGTTGTTGATCACTCTACCCTACACATGTTGAGGAAAATATATGTTTTAGTTTATAACACAGCCGTTAGATCACGAGGATTAATTAGTGTACTCTCGAAAAAAAATTAATCCTAAAATATCCTTATTACGTATGTACCAAATCCCATCCAAAATAGGCATCTCAATCGTAATTAGGTGATGAAAGAATGGGTATAAATGGAAGTTCAGCGCATAACTTTTCGTATATACGAAATTAGGGGTATTTTGGGAAACCTAAATACAAAATGAAGGGTATTTCTGTAAATCTTCATCGGACATTTTTTCGCTTCCAAACCAAATACATCCCAACTCTCCTGCGAGCTAAGAGAGAGAGAGCGCTCTGGTTCTCTCTGAATTCTGGATCAATAAAGATAAGCAAATCATGGCGGAGACAAGATAAAGTTTTACTTCATCGAAGCGATCTCTCTCATCTCCCCTGATGGGTCTCCTCCTTTCTCCAACAACAAACGTTTTAAGGTTTTTATTTATTTTTTTAATTTTAATTTTAGTTTTGTTTGTTTGATTGATTGATTGAAATTGGATTTTGAAAATTTAGGTTGCAGGCATCATAAGAGGCAACAAACCTTTTGATTGATGGAGTGAATTCTGCTACATCGCCCTCTCTTGAACCTTACTATTTCCATCGTTAAAAACAAAACCCTAGAACTGTTCGTCTCCATCGCTCCTCTTTGTTCTAGGGCTTAAACTCTCAAATCGAATCGATAATTTGAGGTTCGGATCTAATTTTTCTGATTAAATTGTTTGTTTATATTTGATTTGGGTATGAATCGAACCATAATTTGAGGTTTCTGTGAATGATTTATGTTATTTTATTTGTGTTTTAATTCTGTTTTTTGATATTATTTCGCCCATTTATTTATTTATTATTTGTTTTGATTTTACGGAGCTCTACATATTCATTTTGGTTCCAGGAGTGAAGTAAAGTTTGCCCTAATTTGTGCCCAATTTGGAGGAATTTGTTTGCTTACATGTATGTGAAGTCTTAAACCCTAATTTTGATTGATCAATTTTATTGCATTATTTTGGGTTTATGTTATATTTCTAAGAATGAAGGTGTACATAGGGTTTCAAGTTCTACTCAGATTCATTGCTCAGAATATTTGAAAAAATTTGATTGGTATAACTTTGTACACCATTACAGGTTATGTAAAAACTTGAAGTGCGTTACAATAATTAGTTATGCCTGTGTATGTTCTAGATAAATATTCTGTATGTTTTACATTGCACGTTATACACAGTAAACTAGTAATCTGTACACAATTGAACCAGAGAATGCAATCCTGTGTCAAGTAACATGTTTGGATGCATTGTTTTCTAATACACTTAGTTGAATTTATATTTCAATGCTTATTCATGTAGTGCCTTTTTTGTAGAAGTTTTATGTGCTTTACTAATCAAGGTACAGTAGAAAGGCTATTTTTTGTGCTCGAGTATCAGTTCTTGTTTACCCGTTGTCTCTTTTTTAATGCAGAATAACTTCATGTATTGAAATTGATTTTCGGTAACCTATCAAAGAAAATGGGGTTCAACAATGAATGCAAATTAAACATTCAGTCTCTTGCTGGGGAATATTTTTGCCCTGTTTGTCACCATTAGTTGTATTCCCAAAGTTGGAAAAACTCGAATTATCCGCAGCTGAGTTCAGACTGCTTAAATAATACTAACGAATTCATAACACATATTCTTACTTCTTTTTGGGAGGCAACTTAATGTAGGTTAAGCTGGCTGCTTCAAGAGGTGATGCGTGATTGGGTTCTGTTGATTCAGGCTGGTGAGTTCATGATAAGTTGATCAGACCTTGCTCGGCACCTAGACCTTTGGAGAATGAATGGTCTTGATTTTAACTTCATCAAAAATAATAGGATGAGGTTGTATATTACTTCCCCGTGGTATGCAAAGGTCTTTAATTGATTCAAAAATCGACTGGAAAAGGTATTTGGACCACACAAGAAATACAATGCAAGTTTATTGAAGATCTGGGGTTCCCAGTAGCATGGATACATGAGGCTATAGTATATCCCTGTTCTTGAATTGTGATTACCATACAATCAAGAATTAAGTGTCTCAAAAAAAGTTTTGTTCTTTCTTCATTGCTTCTGATGATATTTACTTTTATTTCTTTTCTTATAAATGCAGGCAGTATATTTCAAATACAATGGACTGAAGACTCTACCTACCAGGTTGCTTTGTTTGATCTCTCTACACGATTGGAAACTTTACAAGTATCTTTTATTGTTATGCTCATTTACGGTATTTCTAAAAATAATTTGAGCATTAGTGTTGGTCACATGTTTCACAACTAGGGCAAGGAAATTGTGAATCCTGAGCCCTATGATCTAAAATGACTATATGTTAGTATGACGAATGAACCATAGTACAGATGACAAGAGATGTATCATTAACCCTATAATCTAAATTGATCTTATCGAAGATTGGTTGTATGCAATTCTCAATGTATTCGGTAGCTGACGGAATTCATCCTTACAATATTTTTAATTCCTCAACCCGTAAAAACACAAATAATCATAAGTCAAAACTATATTTCCAATAGTGCGATGGTCATTTCCTTGAAAAACTAGAAACCCCCACCATCCTGACCCACCTATTTCCGTAACCTAACCAAAAATAATCATGCCTATTGTATCTACCAATTTATAGAGTTAGATTAGGGCCTTTAATGGTATAATATATGGGACACTCGTCAGTTGTCAATCCTCCTTCAACATTTGGTTTGTTCTAGTTTTTTCCGTCCAATCCCAATCGTTATTGGAGTGGTACGTAACAAAATGGGCCTCAAAGCAACAAAAACTAAGGCGGCGATGGAAAGAGCTAAGGAAAAGACTTTGGGGCTCTATTATCTTAACTTTTCAAGGTTTATGTTTTGACATTTGATAGAGGATTAAAAGGACTAATTAATTAATAAAGTAGGATCAACATTTATAGCTGAATGCATACATTCATCAAGTAGTTAAGTGAATGGATTTGGACGTTCGCCTGTCTACCATTATTTTGCAAGAGCCATGAAAGGTAGAAATTAAAGCATGATATAATATACATATGTGATTTATCTCGTTGATAGTAATATGGCAACTTTCTCAAGTATATATGTCGCCTTAAAATGTTGCTCAACTTTCTTTTTTATCTTTTCCCCTTCCAAACTCGTACATTGAGTAACTATTTTTTGGTGTTCTGTCAATATAGTTCATGATTGGGGGTTCATATTGTTAGGCCTTGGTACGGCTTGGAATGTTGCTAACATATCTAAAGAATCAAGTGTAGGTATTTTCGGTCTTAGAACGGTTGGTTTTTCACTAAGTGTAAAATTAGTTATTTTTGTTCCTGGAACCGTGAGCTTTAGTATTTCTTATCTTACTATAAAAAGGTTATAGTTACTTATGATGCTCACGTTGACAGGTTGAACAGGGTGCAAGGCTAAGGGGAGCAGCCCAAATAATTGGTGTTGATACAAATGTTGAAAAGTATGATAAAGGTTTGCATAAGTTAATAATCTGCTTTCATTTTAGGATTTTGATCCATTTGGAGACATTTAGGTTTATTGGTAGCCTTCTCTTCTTGGTGCAGGGAAGTCGTTTGGGGTAACAGAATTTATTAACCCAGATGACTACAATGAACCAGTTCAACAAGTATTTCAGTTTACTCCCTTTAACAGTTGGGCATATTATAATTTTCATGATAGTGTACATGGAACTGGAAAGAATAATCAGTAATTCACGTTGGTTAGAACAATATATATAACTATCTTTAACAACATAAAATCTCTTGTGCTTGTACTGAACTAGCTATTCTAGAATTTCGGCATACCAAGTGTGCAGCAAAGAAGCCTCAGGATCTGCAACCCTGCATTGCATAATAGTTAAGCTTAACCTAAATGGACAACTACTGGAAGGATCTTCCGCATTATACAAGCAATTATTAGATTTGTAGAGATCTCAAGATATAGTGCTCGAATAGGCTAGCATTGGCATCTTATGCTTTGTATTAGTTATTATCTCATCTTACTTAAGTGGGTACTTATGAGAGTCTACATTTTATTCTGTCATGTTAACTTGAATTTGGATTAAGCTTTTGTGTCTTGGGTTCTAGGAAGGAAGAAGGACACATTTTCTTAAAATCTTATTTTTGTTATGCTGAACACCTACTTTTGATCACCTAGACAGAATTTAGATGCATTATTATTCATGCAATTAAGTAAAAGTGAATCCACAATTTCTATTTTCAGGTTATTAAGCGCATCACAGATGGAGGGGCAGATTATTCGTTTGAATGTATTGAGGACACGGATATGGTTACAAGTGCACTGTAGTCTTGTTGTGATGTAAGTCTTAGTCTTCCTTGAATTCATCTATTAATTTTCAACAAATCTTTACCACACAGTAGTTATAAAAATTTTTCATCCTTTATTATGATTTTCTCATAGTTGGGGTGTGACGGTTACACTTGGCATACCAAAAGCAAAGCCCAAAATTACAGTTCATTATGGATTCCTTTAGTTACACCCTCTGGCAGCAAATCCTATTCTGGAATTTGTGGCGTCGTAAACAGCTACAGAGGTCTCTTGCTGACGGTTACCAACAATAGAGATACCATTGGTTGCTCCATTACTTGCAAAGGCCAAACATTTAATGTCGTCTTCCACTTGTATGACAATTTTATCGGCACCCAGTTTCAGTCTAGCACCTCCAGAGAAGATAATGCTCACCTCTGGTATCGTCATGTTCTTACCATTTGCTTTGAGACAAGTGTCTAATATAGAATAAGATGGTGCCTGCTTATACCTCTTTGACATCATATTCTTCACAAAAGCTTCCTGTAGAGCCTCATATACTCTTATAGGCAGACGTGTAATGATTGTCCCAGAGTCTATAATCGTAGAGGTCTTGTATAGTAAGGGTGACACTTTTAATGGTATACCGTCTACAGTTATACCAGTTAGACGTAGAAAGTACAAGCTTGGATCTCGGGGATTTGTGATCATAAGAATGAAGACATATGCTTTTGATGGTGATGGTCCAATCGTAAATGTTCCGATAGAGGTAGATGTAGGTAGGTAGTATGAGAACATGGACATACCATATTTGGAGGATAGTTGAGAAAACATGGAATGTTTGTTACAGGCCATACCCACAAATTTGGTGGACTTCCCGAATAAGCCATGACTATCCTGCCTGCACCCGCATATATATTCAGCAAGGGTCAGACCCTTGGTTCCGAGCCCAATTTCAAATGTCAACGTGTCTCTGTTTAAGTACCCAATAGAATAAGAGCCATCACCGTATGTCGCTTCATATGAACATATGTTTAATGTGGTACATGAGGGAACATTGAGAGTGTTAGATTCTAGGTCGTTGCACACCGGCGCATCACATGGAACAAACTTGTATGTGGTTGATGAAGAGGGATTGAAAATGGGGCCAATTTGAGGATGGCAGTATGTCTTACAAGGTTGGCATTGAAGCCATGTTAGCGCGCTTCCTGTGCCGAATATCATGGTATAGTATTTTGTAGGGGTGCCAAGGCCTAACTTGATATAATAGTTACCTATCTCGATTGGTGCACCTGGGTTCAAAGGAATACTCACTACTCACTGAGGATTTAGAGATGGCTATGGAACCCAGGCGATATTCAATGGCTTGAACTCAAACTTGGTCGTGAGCAAGAAGATCAAAAATAGGAGGAGTTAAGGCCATGGACATGGTGCAAGGTCAGGTGTATACCTTGAAATTCATTGTGGATGTTTTTTCCTAGGGATTATGTTATAGTTGTAAGAAAAAAATACAAAACAAGAAACAAGACTAAAACCATCTCTCGCATAATTCTGGAACCACTACTTTTCCAACCAATATCTTCAAACATATAGAGAGAGATAAAAAACTAAGAGAAGGGAATCTTCTTTTATGTATTGCAGGAATGGATGATCGTTGATTGTTGATTGAAGACAACAAAAAAAGAAGAAAAAAGATTCCTTTAATAATTGTGGGTTTAACAAAATTAATGAATATGACATTTACCAAAATAAAAGTGAGTATGACATTCTTACATCTTTTCAAGCTGTTAGGGTCATACTTGAATGATTGGTGTTACATACACTTCAATGTGATAATCATTTGATGTGCATATATCTCTGTAGAAACGCAGAAGAAAAACATTTTTGATTTTTGATTTTTTTTTACCCTTGATAGTTTTGCAAAATTTGTGCTTTCTCTAAGAACATGCATAAAATCCAACAAGATGAGTTCGATTACAAATAAGCAAAAGATAAGGCGAGCCTTAAAAGTTTCAGTATGCCTTTCAGATTGTTAAAAATGACTAGTGAATGTTGCTTGACTACTAGCTCAGTTAGAGCTAATAAATATATACGCTTTGCTTTATATTCCAACCAAGCACAAATTTGTGACAGTCAAAATGGCCTGATTTTGTATTCATGGAGCCTCTCAACCGCAAGTATGACCGTATGAAGACTAAACATATAAATTGGCAGTATGGCAATTTAAGGGGTTCTCTAAAGACATCAGGATACTGAGAAATTGCTCTACATACAGCCCAAATTAATTTTAGACAGAAAGAATGGTAGGATGATAACAATATATATTGGGCAAGTTAAGTAAGAAAGAGTTAAAATTAGAGAAAAAATATGTTTTATAAATAGGAGTCTTTCCTTGATCTGAACAATCTCTACATGTTGCATTTGAAGTACATATTGAATTAAATGAGGAAAAGTACAAATTGCCTTTACACATCTCTGTTGCTCTTCTTCTTCTTCTTCATTCCTTCAGTAACACTCTCTACTCCATGAGAATGGTGGGTTGATATATTTACCAATAACAGTAACACACTACCAAAAATGTGCATGGGGTATATTGTACTTACTAGTCGTATAAGTAGTCTGCACGCCACTGGGGAGACCTTGACAATGGTGGTGAAGAATTACAACAAACCTCCAATCTATCACGGAATTGTTCTTCTGTCGACCTTAACAATACCGGTAGAGGAAAGAATACACCTTTGTGGACACATAAACTGTGTCTAGGCTTTATTCTCTTGTCTAAACTAAAGGAGAAGTATTGCGGAAATTTTTTCAACTCCTTCAAGTCCCTTCCCATATCCATTAAAAAGTAATCAAATTTGGACTCAAAATTGAATTTGATACTATAACACAACAACTGAGGAAATTTCCTGATCATGTACATTGCATCATGATGCGAAAAACCAATCTTCTCCAAGTAATCAATCCTGGGAATGAACTTATCATCCACACTACAAGATAGCAATAAAGTGTGTTTATGGACTTGCGATATCCCCAACCTTTAAAGAAAGTAGAGTGTGGGTTGAAGCCTATTATCGACATCGGAAACAAGCAATTGTGGACGTCTATTAATGACCATTCTTAGATGACAACCATTCACATTAGCTTCTCTTAAGAAAAAAGTGAATACTGGAATAATGTCAGATGACATATAAGTTAGATGCTCTGGACACATACCAACAATTTGGAGGCTGGAAGCCTAAATCTGAAATCCCGCTGCTTGTAGATATGTAGCAACGAAAGGTAAAGTACTGCAAAATATATTTTATCTACCTTGGAGATAAAATCACTCTGAATTAAACGTTTTGAGACATATCTGAAGTCTCAGAAGATCAGACTCCAAAATGAAGTTGACTTTTCTATATTTAGAAAAGTCATTTTGACCTTGATATACATTACATGCGTTGGTTTTTATATAGGGATTACGAACATGGGTCCATGATTATGTCCTCCTACTCTGATTCTCTGAAGCTGCTATCAGCCATTCAGACTCCCATTTGACCCAAATTAAGGTTCATGCTGCAACTAATGATCTTCTAAGGTAGTAAATAAATTATTGAGTATGAAATTAACATGTTCTTTATATGTGGTTTATTTTTTTAGGCGCATTGCAAATAACACTTTGAAGACAATGAGCAACATTTACTCTCACTACTTGAAGATATAGGGCTGAGCGAAGAGCGGCAAGGGAGCAGTGTTTGGAAGTGATGGAGAGTACTCACTCTCAACTCTTCCATTTCATGATTGAAGGGTTACTCCCTCATGAAGTAATGCAGTATCAGAATATGATCATAAGATGCAGTGATACAGAAAGAGCAGTTAGGATGCTTAGTTCGTTCCTGATTAAAAAGAGTGAAGATGCTTTACTATCTTAAAATGGGGATACTTAGAAAAGGCTACCACTTGTAGTTATTGATATCTCAGTTTTTACTATTAGCATAGATATGCATGGAGAGGTTAATAGGTACGTATGGCATTTTCTTATATCTTTTGCATGTTTTGCAAAACTGAACTTTTGGGAGAAAAAATGACTACTAAAAAAATAGCATGATCATGTCAAAGTTTATTGAAGTAAATGGAATTTATCAAAAAATAGTTTTTCTTTGTACTCATGAATTAGTAACATTTTCCTTACGTATTATTTCAGCTAAAAAGTTTGGAGTGACCGAGTTTGTGAACCCGAAGGACCATGACAAGCCAGTTCAAGAGGTTAGTTCCTTACTGGAGCAATTACCAATTATTTTAAACCTTCTAATGTGTAAGGTACAGAGACTAGAGACCTATATTTGATACTTGATTTGAACACAGGTGGTTGCAGAGATGACGAACGGAGTGGTTAGTAGTATTGAATGTATAGGAAGCACCACTGCAATGATATCTTCCTTTGAATGTGTTCATGATGTAAATTTTCTAAAACTATCTCTTACTCATCTCAATATTGCATCTCAAACCAATGCTACTTCGTACTGTTAAATCTGATATGCCTCTCCTTATACAGGGTTGGGGTGTTGTTGTACTGGTCGGTGTACAAAACAAAGATGATGCTTTCAAGATACTCTCGATAGATCTACTTAACGAAAGGACACTCGAGGGTACCTTTTTCAAAAACTACAAACCGCATTCAAATATCCCTGCGGTCGTAGAGAAATACATAAAAGGGGTAAACAAATTTTCTAGAAGAACAAAAAAACATTTTACATCTTTCATTAAAACCGCCTCTGTTTTAATCCTTGCAAGAGCTTTAATTGGAAAAGTTCTTTACTCATGCAGTCCCATAAATTAACAAGGCGTCTGAACTCATGCTTAAAGGAGAAGGTATTCGATGCATCATTCACATGGACAAATAAGAACAGACGAATAAGAAGACTAAATAAATATTTGAGTAGTGTTTTTAACTTGGGTAAACATTATGTTTATTGTTATGATATTTTGGCTGAATTTCATATATGCGTATTGTATTCCTCTCTTTGTTATGTGATGTTTGTACAATGTGAATAAAATATCACATGTTTTTGTATGTTTAGTTATCTTTCATCGTATACTATGTTCATAAGAAAAAACTCTGTTTTGAGGTATAACGTATATATGATGAAAATATTTATGAACTATCACATATATTTAGTCAGTCCTATGCTTAGTGTTACATGCGAAGACTTTGATAGATGTGGAAGCTGATTGATAGACAACTACAGGTTGAGTTTGAGCTGGTTCTAGTGAAACAATTACTCTATTATTAACAATTTCTTGGATCAAACGGAAGATTGCTTCTAATCATGGTTTTTCCCCTTTTGTTGTAGAACTAGTGATATTTATAAAGACTATTCAAGATATATATATATATATATATATATATATATATATATATATATATATATGTATATGGCTATGACTCAGTTGATTTAAAACAGTTGGGTAAGGGTGATGATGTTTTTTTTATAAGGGTGACAGTGTGCTTCTATATATGTATATGGCTATGACTCAGTTGTTTTGAAATAGTTTGCAGGAAAGGAAAGATAAGAGATATTGGGTCTGAATAGGAGAAGGTTGTTATTGTGGGTGTAGATATTTTAATTTGTGTATCCTTGACTTAAGCTCGATGTGCAATTTTGTCTATTGGAAGCTTTAGTTGTTTTAAGTAAGAGCAATCATTATTATGAATATTTATTATGCAATGATTGTCTTGTGACACAATTCAGTTTTGCAATTAGCTTAAACATTTATTAGTAACATTTCGTTTCTATACATTTTTCAATCTTTACCGAAATGGTGGAGTTCCAACTAATCTTAAAAATATAATAACATTTGTGTCTTTTGATTTACAAGAGCTACACAAATCATTCCACGAGATTAATTAGGTCTGAACTAAAGGGGTTATGGACTTATGGTAAAATAATGTGTTTAGCCTCTAGGGTTGGACTAATATAGTAAACTTATATTTGATTTTTAATATATTTATATGCTTTTATTTATTAGTGAATTTATGTTATTGTAATTGTATATGTAAGGGTTACGTGTTGGAATTGTCTATGTAATGGTTAGTATAAATTGAGTTAGGGTAAAATGTCTTTATGCAAAAAATCCCTTTAATGGGATTGTATTAGATTGTATGCAACATTGAAGACAACAAATAATAATTCAAATCCCAAACTTGCAATGAAAAGATTTTATGCATAATACCAAACTCAATTTAACGTATGATTGATGCTTGATGGGTTAGCATTTTACAAATTATCACGTGTGCCCGACTGCTAGTTTCCTATAACAGTACCTGACTTAGATTTTTTAGCGATGCCCAACTGTTTCAATTTTTTTTTTTTTAAAAAAAAAAACACACCTTAGACTTGGGCACCTGATTTGAATATTTTTAAAAAAATATTAAAATTTGGGCACTAAGTCTCAGGCGCCCAATTTGAATTTTTGTGAAAAAAAACTATTGGGCGCCCAAACCTTAGGCGCCCGATTATAAAACAAACAAGGTTGAGTCTTGGATTCCAGGACTCAACCTTGCCTTTTGAGACTCAAATCCAAGTCAGTGAGACACTATTCTAAGACTCAACCTTGCTTTTTGAGACTCAAATCCAAGTCAGTGAGGCACTATTGGAGGTCAAAAATCTTGTGGCACCTTGGATTCCAAGTAGCGAGGCACTTTAGGAGATGCTCTTAAGGTTAGCTGATAATAGTTCTCAAATTGGTGTCATTAAAGGCTTCCTGCCCATGGGAGATTTGGAGGGCAAGGTGGAAGTTTCAATATGATGGGGTGCAATTAAACAAGAAATCTGTTACAACAAAGGTCACCAAAAGGTTGAGTGACATGAATTGCAAGTTCAAGGTCACTAAGAGTTGCAGTTTCTTTGATAATATTACACTGCAAATTCTTAAACTGCAAACTAAGAGGGTTAAACACAAGCCTGCCAGAATCATTAGATGGAGGAAGCCTAATGTTGGTGTTTTCAAGCTTAATTCAGATGGATCGACACTACGCAATGGGCAATGTGGACCTGGAGGTGTAGTTAACGATCATCATGGGAAGCCACTTTTAGCATATTCAATAGCCTTAGGGCCTGGGACTAACACCACATCTGAAATTTTTGGTCTAAACTTTTTGGTCTTTTACATGGGCTTAGACTTTGCAAGTTGTACAGTTTCTTCCCTCTAATTGATGAAGTGGACTCTCTCAGGTGCTCAAATCAATACTATCTTCTGGACTATGGCCTCATTAGCTCGACCTGTTAGGGTCTGCCTTATCTTAAACAAGATGGGGTATTGCTAGCATAAGGAGATGATTTTTTTTCTTGCTTTTTGTTATAATCCTTGTAAATATTCCACCATTATTTAATAAAATCTCAATTTCACCAAAATAAAAAATAATATAAAATAAACCTGCTCTCATATCTATGTTGTTACATATTCTTCATCAAACTTTGGGCCATTGAACAATGACCAAACAGGCAAACATAAAGTTTATGCATTCTGATAAAACTAGCTCAAATGTAAATTCTAACTTTTAGGCACTTATGGTATAAGTTTCTTCTTTTAACAACAATAAATTCCGGAGATAAGAAATGAAACAAACCGGTCCAGATGTATGGCAAGTGTTGGAACACGTATCAGAGGTCTCTTTACGGGAAAAAATTAGACCACTCCTGAGACATCAAACATTTGGTCTCTCATCCTTACCTAAACGCCACGTGGCAAGTGAGAGAAGAAAGACTACTAATGGTAACTCACTGTTAATTGATGAGAGAGAAAAAAAAACTTCCTTATTTTAAGGATTTACAAAATAAATAAGATGTATTTTCCTCTTCCCTCCAAAACTATACCTCTTCAAGCAACCCCACCCCTCCACCAACAGTAAAGAAGAAGAAATAATTATAATTTTTTTGTAATCGAGCAACCCCATCTTCAAGCAACCCTATAACTTTGTAATCGATGAGATTTTGATACACTCTTTATCTCCTCAAATGTTAATTTTTTTATTTGTTATTTTCTTTGTAAACTTTTTTGTTTATTGTTCATATAGTTCACATAATCATACCTAATATAACCGTTAGATTATACAAACCCTTGCCTTATTAAAAAATTTAATGTAATTAATTTTTAAGGATGAATTCGTCGGAGAACCCAATTCATAGTAGCGAGAATGTACGAAATTTACCGATAGTTGGGATGGAATTTCAATCAGAAGAGAAAGCCTACGAATTTTATAACCTTTACGCAAGATCGATTGGTTTTAGTATACGTAGAGGACCTTCTAGCGTATGAACAAATAAAGTAGTTAGAAGGAGGGTTTTATGTCGTTCAAAGCAAGGCCAATATCAAAAACATTCAAGGGAAACCCCTGAGAAGAAACGCTTGGATACTATAACCAATTATGAAGCGAAAGTTGTAATTAAGTTGTTTGGAAACATTTATTAGAATTTAAAGAAGACCATAACCATGAACTTGCACCTCCGTCTCAAGTTCATCACCTCCGGTCACAACAAAAAGTAGACAACAAGCAGAAAGTATTAACGAAAAATATGTATGATTCGGGAATTTGATCAACGAATATGTTTGATCTAATGAGTACGGAAGTAGAAGGACCTCAAAACTTAAACTTTACGCTTCCAGATTGTGTAAATGTTATCCAAAGAATGAGGCGAAGTGATATTTTGGAAAAAGGGAGATGCACAAATGCTCATAGAGTACTTCAAGTCCATGAAAAAAAAGAATCCATATTTTTTCTATGTGATACAGATTGATGAAAGCAATCAGATTTGTAGTTGTTTTTGGGCCGATGCGAAGTCAAGAGAGGATTATTATTTCTTCGGAGATGTTTTTTTGTTTTGATACAACGTATCAAACTAACGCCCTTGAAAAGCCTTATGCACCATTTATCGGGGTGAACAACCATGGACAGTCAGTTTTCTTCGGTTGTGCTTTGTTATTGGATGAAACTACTCAGACTTTTGTGTGGCTTTTTCAAACCTTTTTAGAAGCAATAAACGGCAAGCATCCAATCACAGTATTTACGGATCAAGCAATGTCTATTGGAAATGCAATTCGAGAAGTATTTTCGGATACACGTCATCACCTTTGTCTTTGGCATATTTACCAGAATGCTATAAAACATTTGTCTACCGAATTTGAAACATTTACATCTTTTGCAAAAGATTTAAGACATACATATATGATAATGAGACTGAAGAAGAATTTCAAGCCTGTTGGGATTTATTACTAAAGATTTATAATTTGGGGAAGAACAATTGGTTACAACCTTTATATGAGTTGCAACAAAAATGCGCGCAAGTTTACACTCGACAATACTTTTGTGCTGGTAAGATTTCTTGAACTTCCTTTTTATTATAATTGTTTTTTTATCCACATTTTTAATTTCTTCAATTTATCAATTTGTCATGTAAAGAAAATAATTTACTTCTTCACATTTGTATGCGTAAATGTTTAATAATAGTTTTACTTGTAGGTATGACAACTACTCAACGCAGTGAAGGCATGAACAAATTTTTAAAAAAGTATTTTAAAAGAACATTGTCGCTACGAGAATTTGTTATTTAATATGATAGAGTATTGACAAGTTGACGTGAAAAGGAAAAACAGCAGGATTTTATTTCCCATCAAACAAAGCCTAATCTAAAGACATCTTGGCAAGCAGAATCTCGAGCATCTGAAATATACACAACTAAAATATTTTTGAAGTTTCAGGATGAGTATGTGCATACATTGGACATGTTTATTGATAGTATTGGGCAAGATGGGACGTTATGTGAATATCGAGTTTCTTCTTTTGCTAGAAGATCACGTACCGTCACATTTGATACAACATAAAACATAGTAAAATGCAGTTACAAAAAGTATGAATTCTTGGGAATTCTTTGCGCCCATGCACTGAAGGTAATTCATAGTATGCGGCTATCTGATCTCCCGTCCTCCTATTACATAAAGAGGTGGACAAAGGATGCAAGACTAGGCACTCTAGTCGATAGCAATGGGGAACCAATACATATAGAGTATTACCCATCCTTGAGTTTACAAAGTAGCGAGCTAACGCACATGGCATTAAAAATAGCCAGAAAAGGTGTTTCCCCTATAGAGTGTATGGAATTTACTAAAGGGTGTTTAGCTCGGGTACAAGAGGAGGTGGATGACTTTTTAAAAGCAAACCCAGAAGAAGTGATGAAAATTTATTAACTACTAAGGTAGGTGAAGTAACAAATCAAGACTTAGCAGGTACAAATATCACGTTGCGTGACGAGCCGCGCAAGAAGAGAAATGGTAAAGCTGGTCGAATTAAAGGTGCATTAGAAAAGGGGAAGGGGAAAAAAAGGACTTGCCCAATGCAAAATGGTAAGTTCCTACAAGCTATCTTCTAAAATATTTTACTCTTGTTTATTAACTTTTTAAGGTTTGTTTATCTCACGATAAGGTAATCCGGGAGGAAGCAATCAAGAATCTGTTAGAGCAACCACAAACGCTTCAAAAAGGAGTTTAAACTCCAAAGTGAGTACTAGTTCACATGCCCATGAGCAACACGTTGACGAGAATGTGGAGTCTGTAATGTCACATGTTCAGCCCAATGTCTACAATGAGGTGTGTAATTTTAAATGCTTGCTTTTGCAAGCTTAATTGTATTGCATTGAGATATTTTTTTAAACAATTTTAATAATATCTTCTTATATATATCATTTCAGCCTGTATTTAATGGACCATTGGAACATCCATCACAATTTTACATCAACACCCCGCAACCCCAAGTAAGGCCTTTCTCATTAGTAATCTTTTTGGAGCATTATATACTTTGATTAATATCTAATTTGAATGTGTTGTAGGGATTTCTTAAACTTCTTACTCAGGAATCTACTTATGGACAGTAGTTGTGTTGGTTACATCTTTCAACCCATGATAAGAGGTATGATTGGTTTCTCTAGATAGTTCTACTTACAAATAATAATTATAAGGATAATACATGTAGATTATCGCGTTGTCGATCACAGGAGAAGAATGCCTCCATAGCTTATCAACTATTGAATCAACTATCATTTCTTAGTTATATTTCCATGGTGACGACGACACGTAATCTATTTTTAAATGTGATACACGGATTTTTATTTTTATTTTGCTTTTGTAATTTGATCTTTGATTTCTAAGTTTTATGACACTTGGGAAGGCAGAGGTTCTTACAGTGCTTGAATGGGCATCAAAGCAGGGTGTGATGATGCAAGATGAGTTAGTGGGTTCAGTACTACCTGGACTGCAATGATAATGAGTTACATACAAAAATATGGATTGTAAATGTGGATATTTGGATATTTGGTACTTGGATATTTGGATTGTAAATGTGGATATTTGGTACTTGATAATTAATATTTTGTATTTATCAGTGCATCAATTTTTAGTTTTATCCAAAATTAGCAGGCTTATCTGAGTATCATGTGCACATTGTTCTGAATCTGAAGGAAGAGGATATGGATTTTTTTTACCCTCGTAGCTTATAAGTATCTTGTCCTTTTCCTAATCCGACTTTTAATGGCTAAAGCATTTTATTCAGGTTCTACCTGCTTGTGAATCTAAACTATTCCTTGCGCTTAATACCAAATTATAGAATTCATAGCTATGGTGTAATTAACCAACATTTGGGGAGATAGATGTTGATTGCTTTTGATGTATAATACCATTATTGATAAATATATTGCCATACCATTATTGCTTTTAAGATGCTTTGACATATACCTGGTACTATGAGATAAATATATTGTCATACCATAATTGATGATTTATTTCTTTTCATGTGTAGATATATTAGTAGTTGAATTTTCAACCATTTTTGGAGATTTGGGACTAGAAATGGATACAAAATAGTAACAGAAACAACAATAACTTTATAACTCAATGGATACAAAAATATCCCTCCAATACCAAAATAATTGGCAAAACTTCAAAAATAAGTTGCAGAACCTCTCGATCCATTCATGGTTACCAAGCAGTATGGGGACTATGAGACAGATGCACTATGAGGTAGCTAGTGGCAAAAATGGAGTTATGGCTTTGTACATGACGAGCGTTAGCCGTATGCCTTGCTAGGATCCTTGCGATCCATGGGGAACTAGTGAGCTATTCGACTAAAGAATCAACTACAGACCAAGGAATTGTAGCCAGGTTCTACATATTGCTCGTCTATAGCTGGTGAAACAGCCTTATTTATTCTGGTGAAAGCCATTCCTTAACTACGGTGAGTAGCTGGAGTCAATTCAACACACCCCATGATGTGTGAGCCAGGTAGCCGGACATCTAAGAAAGTCTTTGTCGTCCTTTAATTGGTTCCACCGTCTTTTCTTGGTCAATTTGATAGAAGAGAAGGTTTCTTCCCCTATTTACTTATTTCTTTATATATCTTGCAGGCACCAAGCAATGCTCCCCAAACACTTGGACCCGGCTTCTGCGGCATTGTTGCTATAAAACTTTTAGCTTCATCAAGGCGGCCAGCTCGAGCAAGCAAATCATCCACAAACCCGTGGTTCTCATCTAATGGAGTAATTCCGTACTCCTTATCCATCACTTTAAAATATGTAAGGCCTTCTTCTACTAAACCTGCATGGCTACAAGCAGATATTAGAGCCACAAAGGTAATTTGATCTGGCTTAACATCACTCTCCCTAACCATTTTTTGAAAAATTATAATTACACCTTCCCCATCTCCGTGTATTCCATAACCGCCAATCATTTAAACTAATTTTCTGCAACATGAAGCTTCCCACACTTGGAATACATGTCCAATAAGCTGTTCCCCACAAAAATATTTTCAGTCAAACCACTTTTAAGAGAATAACAATGAACTTATTTCCCATAATGGAGGGAAGAAGACAGTGCACAATAGAATAACAATGGCCATGGTGACCGAGTTAGGGGTAGCACTACCCTCTTAATGCATTGAACATAAAATCTCTCAAGCCTTGTCTTGACAATCATTCTTTACAGACTGCATACCCGTATAAGTCGATAAGAGAACTTCAGACAAAGCCATCATTCTCAACGTACGGGCTTATCTTTATAGCATACCCGTACACTTGTTCACCAAAACAAAGGTCTCTCAATTGCCCGCAAGCAGAAAAAAATAGTAGCAATAGTGTCTGACAAAACCCGCAATCACTGGGGCATTTCATCAAACAAAAGAGTTCATATGCACCCTTATGGTCTCCACCCCGAAAGAAACATGAGATTGCCGTATTCCAATTAATGGGGTTCGCGAGATTCACCTTCCGGATCCCATCGAATACTTTACGAGCATCACGGAGCGAGTTACAATGGGCATACATTGCAACAAGCGCATTGGCAACATAGTTGTCGGATTCAACGAACCCCCATTTCGAGGCATCAACGTGAATCGCTCGACCTTGATGAAGGGGGCGAAGGTGATGATTAGAAATTGATTTGAGGAGGGTTGTGAAGGTAAAAGAATCAGGTTTAAAGAAGGGTGGGGTTGCTTGAAGAAGTATAGTTTTGGAGGGAAGTTTTTCTCTCTCTCATCAATTAACAGGGAGTTACCGTTAGTAATATTTCTTCTCTCACTTGCCACGTGGCGTTTAGGTAAGGGTGAGAGACCAAATGTTTGATGGCTCAGGAGAGGTCAAAAAAATTTCCCCTCTTCACTTTGTCAATACTAATTGCTGAAGCATAATAATTTATTGATGGAAGCACATTCACTTTGCACATACCCAAAAACTCATGTTTCCACAGTGATTATCAATAAGAGGAACTTGCTCAGGAAAATTGTTAATGTAAAGAAAGACATCTAATTTGAAAGTTGAGTACAATATTTAAGATCTGCTTATTTGGAAAACAAATTACGGGAAATGGAAGAGTAGACAAACGTCCTACCTCCGTGACCTTGGGTATCTAGTAAGGTAAACATATGATCCATCTGCCCTCCCAATCATAATTCTAATATTAATCCGGACCCGAATAGCTATTAACTTTTCATCACCTCGTTATATAGAGATGATAATTCTCTCCCACAATCCATGACCCTCTTGATAAAGTCCACAAACCCATTTCCAGGTAGCCATGTTAAGACAGAAATACTTATACAAGCCAAAATAATACGAGATCATAGATCATAGACTATAACAGTATTGCGGGGTTTTTAAATAAAATTAAACTAAATAAATTAAGTTAAAATTATTATTAGGGTTATTTAGCTTTTAGACCCGAAACAATGACTACGATTTGGTCTAACCCCCAATGATTGTCATTTTTATCTTTTGGACCATAAAACACCCCGGAAGTTGCTCTCCGAGATAAAAATAATATGAAGTACAAGAAATACCCCTAGCTTTGCCACATATGATTATATTCTAATGCCATGTTGTAATTCCAATATCATCATCATCACCTAAAATACACACACAGAGAAGAAAGGTGAAGAAGTGATTGTCATCGTCATGAACGAGAGCGACGAAGGAAAAGAAGCAAGATTCGATGGTTTCATCGATCATTCTAAAATTGAGTCCACAATACGATTCTCCCTCCGAACCCTTTTAAAATCGAGTCCACAATTCAATTCTAAAAGTGAGATTCGATGGTTCACCGTTGTTTAAAGAAGATAATGATAATTTTGGAATGTGATAAAAGATTATTTTTGGAAGCCAAAAGCCAAGTTTTTGAGGGTTTGAAGTTTTGAAAGCACAACTTTTTGGGCTTGTTAAATTTTTTTGGGGGTTTCTTTTTTGGGTTTTTTTATTATGATGTTGGTTGTTATTGATGATGATAATTTTAGAAGGTGATGATGATGATTTTTGGAAGATGAAAGCCAAGTTTTTGAGCGTTTGAAGCTTTGAAAGCATAAGTTTTTGTGATGATGTTGGTTGTTGTTAAATGTTGATGATGTTGGTGTTAATGAAATTTTGTTTTAATTTAGTTTTGATTTTTGCTTTGTTTCATAATTTATGTATTACTTTAGTTTCAGAGCTTCAATGGCGGAGAAGGAGATGAAGTTTTCGGGATCACCCACGTGTAGGCCTGTTTTCGGATCGGATCGGATTGGAAATAGAGGGGGTCAGAATTTTCTCTATTTTTTCGGAACTATAAAATCTATTCTGATCCGATCCGATCCAATTTTTTTTGGAACTATAAAAATAATTCCGAATTCGGAAATTTCGGAATTTTGGCTATTTCAAAATAAATTCAGAATCAATTTCAGAATCAATTTCGGAATCGATTCGGAATAAATTTCGAAATAACAGAGTTCTTACTTCTTCAAATCAAACCATAATAGCAGAGTTCTCACTTCTCCAAGAATCAAATATTTAAAATTAATGCCAGAGGAAAACTGAAGTCAGTGAGGAGATTTAACTTTTTTTCTTCACTGCGAATCAAAATCAAGGCAGTGGAGAATGAAGAATGGAGGCAGTGGAGATTTAACTTTAGAGTATAGGGAGTGGAGGTGGTAGAGATTTAACTTAAGAGTGGAGGGCAGTGGAGAATAGAGGCAGTAAAGAATTGAGAAGAAGAGGCGGTGGAGAATACCTTAGGTTAAGAATCATAAGGTCTAATGTTTATGTTTTAATTCGAATTATTCATAATTAAATTGGATTAGAGGGATATTCAAAATATTTTTCAGAATAATCGGATCAGAGGGTATTTGGAATAATCAGATCATATGGTTTTCAGAATAATCGGATTGGAATAATTTGGAATAATCGGATCAGAAAATTCAGAATTGCACACAACTATTTGATTCCGATCCAAATTTTTTCGAAAAAAATTCGGAAATTGGATTTTCGGAAATCGAAAAAAATCGGAAATTCGGAGAAAAGTTACAGCCTTACCCACGTGGATTCTCTAGTATCCACGTTGATATTCCAACTAAATAACTAATTAACAAGTTGTATTATAATTAAAACTTAAAGCATAATAAAAGGGTATTTTTGGTATTTTAACAAAAGTTAACAGCTCCGGGGTGTTTTAGGGTTCAAAAACTAAAAATGACAATCATACGGGGTTAGCCCAATTCGTGGTCATTATTTATGGTCTAAAAGCTAAATAACCCTTATTATTACCAACACTCAAACAATTATTATTGCATGAAATTGAATCCAAAAGATCTCCCACAATCGATTTACTCTTACCACCAATACTCTTTGAACCTTGGTTTCACAAACAGTGCACATTAGTTAAACTTGAGGTAATTATTCTAAAATGAGCTTTAAAATGCGTAAGATAGCAAACCTGGTTTGAATTGAAGGAGCTTAGTGGGAGGAAGAATGGTAGGGGTATTTTGGTAATAATAAGGATACGATGAGGGACGACGATGATGAAGGTTAGTTGAGGGCGATGCATTGTTGTGGATGTGAGTGGGATTTTGTTTTTTAAGGAAAATGTTGAGTTGAAGAGTGAAACAAGTAAAATTTGTTGGGACATGTAGTTTTGAAGGTTGTGGCCTACTGCTAAGTCTGAGCTCCTTCCACCTTGTACTATTGGAGTATTTTGAGTTTGGTGCCTGTTTCTCAAGCTCTAACACAAGTACTATGCAACAATAGTAGTTGGGTGGGTGGATTTACCCAAATCTACCTCAAATGCAATCCACCCCACACCAGTTTCCCTATAATTAGAGCTGGCAAAGTGACCCACGACCCGCCAACCTGACCGAGCCAACCTGTTTTTGGTAGGTTTAGGATTGGCCTTAATAGGTCGCGGGTCATTTGACTCGAACCCGTCTAACTCATTTAATAAAGAGGTTAGGTTAGGGTTACCTTAAACGGTCCGGGTTGACCCGTGACCTGTTTAAGTTGATTGGGCCAATTATAATTTATGATTTTTATGGTTCTATCCATCATTCCAAGTAAAATATGAGCCCAAAGAGAAGTTTATGTGTTATTACTACCCATAAACATATGATATTTGATCTAATCTTACCTCAATTTCATTTTTTCATCATCTTCTATTGGTACTACTCATTTCTTCAACAAATCCACTATCACAGAATGGGCATTTAATCTTTGGTCTCATTACTGGACTCATCATTTGAGAACATATGTAACACCAATATTTACCAGCCAAAGCTTCAACAAACCGACTCAAACAATTGTGTCAACTGAAGTTAAGACCCAGGACCTGACCCAAATCTGAATAATATTTAAGCAAGTCAAAAGGGTCAGGTCGGGTTGACCTGTCTAATTAGGGTCGGGTTTGGGCTTGTATTTTAAACCCGTTTAACTAAATGGGTCAGGTTTGGCTTTATATTTCTGACCCATGAACCCGTTATGACCCGAGCTATGTAACCCAAACCCGACCCGTTTGTCACCTCTACCTACAATACATGGTGAATTCTCATCACCCTTGTTTGTAGGGAAACTGTTGTGGGACGAGGGTAAACCAACGGTTGAGATCAGATTGTAACTTATTGATTTGTAGTAGATTGTTCGCGGGGAGTGGTTTTTCATCCGTAAGGGTTTCTACTTCCCGCCTCTGAGTTAATTCTTGTCCTTGTTATTTGTTGGTTTTTTCTCATTTGGCAATTTCAGTGTTTCGTTCTTATCGTAGAAGAGAGACTAGCTACCTCTATTCTCAATAGGTCTCCTACCCCTTGGGGTTGTCCAAGAGAGGGAAATATACTTTTAAAGTCTCTTATATTCATGGAGATTTCCATTGCATCGTAGCCTTTTGGAACCCTAATAAAGATCTTTATTTCTCTATTATTACTATTATGCTTGGTTAAGATTGAGTAACATTCAGCAAAATCATCTTATTAATAGAAGATGAGAAGATCTCTTGCCATAACATCCACAAGGTAAGCTTCTACCCACTGTTAGATTTTTTAATATTTGTTTGCCGCTTCGAATTATTGTGTGCCGCGAAAGGGAGACGATCTGTCCTGTCAGCTCGCGGGGATGGTTGATGAATTATGCATATCAGTTATGACATTGGGATGTGACCATTGGAGTAATTGAATTGTGCCTTTTCTTAGAAACATAACAATAAGCACGATTGGTCTATATATTGAGACTCTTATCCAAACCCAACAGACACAACAAATTTGTATTATCTCTTTCTCTCTTGGTATCATCTGTTAAAGTTTCACAGAGTATTCATTGGTTAGATTGAGACGTTCAAACTTAAACCCAACAACTTCCATTGTATCTTGAGGGAGAAGTTTTCGTTTCATCCCACTATGATCTCGTGGTTCATACGAAAGGGAGGAAAAACATCTCTTAAAAGATAGCAATTTTGTGCCTTGGAGTATCATTCAATTCGTTAAGTTTGCCCAATTTCCAAAACATCTTCTTCGTCATTAAGTAATGTAAAATAATCCCAAATTCCACCTCTAGATATAAAAGGGCTTTTATACTTAATAGAGTCCAAGACAACAGAAAAAATAAATCTCTTTAATGTCTTGTCCATGGTATATTGTTCTTCAATAGAATTTATTGATAAACAATTGGGGAGAATGAAAAAGAAAATAGAAGCATAGAGAAAGATGAAGATGAGAGATAATGAGTTTTTTGGTCTAGAGAGAGAAATGCGAGTGACTACAGAGAAGATTGATTAAATATACATCTCAATCAGATATGATAGGAATTAAACTTTCAAAATTGCCAAAGTGTAAACGAATCCAATTTACCAAAAATAAAAAACAAAATAGTTACTGTTTATTAAACATATAGATGTTGAGGGATGATGCCTAACTCCATTGTATTGCACCCGATTGTGAAATATTATCTTTCTCCAAAAACATATGTTTTTTTACCGACGAATGAATAAAATGTTTTGTTTGGAATAAACATGCAATCACCATTTTCAAATAAAGTATTTTCCATGGTATCATCATGAATAACACATAGCAGAACAACAACCAATACGCTAGTAACTGTAACTGTTATCATATGAAAATAGTTTGCGCCAAATTATGAAATTCTTGGAAGAAGATTATGAATCGAAATATAACTGTTACACCAAAATAGGTGCAAAAACCCAATCTAGTTTTTTATTTCCTTTTGTCTCTTCTTTGAGAAACTTCTGAACATCGACTACGTATTCGTGAAGACTTTCTGCGAGTAGAAACGGTAAAAGATCCGTATTAAAGAGTAACAGTTGTCAGTCTCATGGCTATGCACATTGTGATACTAACATAAAGGTTGTTGGTACATAGGAATTGCTTGTGCTTCTCGAAACAAGTTATCACCCTTATTGTTGGGTAGAATGGCAGAGAGTGTGGTTGCCATAGGAGCTAGGACTGGGATGGGTTTAACTATTTTATCATCTCTCTTTCTGATATTTTCGTTGGTCCGTCCACACTGTTTAGGAGAAACATTACTCGTCGACTTGGATTTGGCGATGAGAAAGCTTCGTTGGTATGAATGACTGAGGAGCTCTCATTTTATTTTTCTTGGACCGCTCGAGTTCGATGTGTTATTGAAAACATCGATCACTTCTGTGTTGTCTTGGGTTTGTGTAGGGTAAGTCTTCTCGAACTTTAGAATGATGTGCATTGCGGAGGTGGTAATGTGGAACGACAATTTGGGATATGAATTCCCAATTTTCCTTATTTTATGTAGGAAACGTTTGTAAAAGTGGGCTAGGTTTCTTTCACACCTTGCTCGAAAAAGAATAATGAATCGCTGTTATTTCTTGCTCCTTAACATGCGTATAATTCGACTCGAAGAGTCGCTGTACCTGGCTAAAACTGATGATCGAACCTTTGGGAATAGTATGAAACTATCTGAGAGGCTCTTCCTTAAGGCTCTTTTTAAGCAATCGGCATAACATGTGATCGAATTTGGAGTATAATTCAAATGTTGCCTTGTAGTGACGGACGTGGGTAAGAGGATCAGTGAGCCTAACATATGGTAAAACTTCGGCATGCAAAATTTTTCTGGAATCGACATGACTTCGAGATGAGGGAAATAGGGTTTGTTTCAATTTATTGAGAACATATCTTCTGCTAGGATTGTCTGAGTATAATTAAATCCTATTATTCAGATCATCCACGTGAAAATTAAATAATTAGAGTATTTGGTGGTGCGGCTGTAACTTGAGGATCTAATCACCTGTCCTTCGGGTCCCAACCTATCTCTCACTGGTCACTCACAGGAGGTGTGGTGGGGGTCTGGTGACGTGTGCGTCGACTTCTTGGGGGTCGATGCTGATAAAGTACGACCAAAATGTCAAGAAAACTATTGGGCTCCTTGATCTAAATCTAGAAGTTTGAATTCGTTCCTCCCTTGGTTAAGTTCTCTCTCTGGGTAGCTCTAGATCGATGATCAATTCGGTATTGGGAGGTGACGTTTGACGGACAGTGAATAGATATTGATTTCTTCATAAATTTTTTATTTCTTTCTGATGGGTTTGGCTCTGCTGTTCCAGGGCTTCCTCCTCTCGTCTCTTTCAACTGAAGAGTTTAGGCGTGGATTCGCTGATCTTCTAGCCGCTGGACCCTGTCATTTATATTTGCTTTTGGAGTTTGACCATGATATTGTGTACATCGATAGCTTCTGGAAAGCGGCCAAGGGATTTCTCTCGTGGTTCCTCTGAGTACTAGAGGCACTTCTAAAGTTCATGTTGTTATCAGACTGCTGAATAAGTTGGTAAAGAAAAAATATGGTATTCCCACCAACGACGCAATTGTAATGACGTGGTTTTCCAAAAGGTAAATTTTGCCATACTCATTAAGGAAATTTAACTATAACATGAACACACTGGATTTTACGTGAAAAACTCGTTAAAACCTGAGAAAAACTATGACCTTGAGGAAGATTTAGGTTAAAATCTAATAGATGCTAGTTTATTACAATTGGTAAACAGTATTGTGTAAGAATGATAGAGTTGCGGATCGAATTAGCATATGTTCTGCCTGTATTTATAGTAG
>JACGCM010000818.1:0-12912 GCA_014058105.1 Kingdonia uniflora | reverse complement strand
GGCGAAAGTATTTTGACTGTGAAAAAAAGCAACTTCCGGATTTAGTGCAATATGCCGGCCAAAATATCCCCTTTTGGGGTCCCCAATGACTGTGATACGGTTGGTAGGTTGTGTCCCATTTCAGTACCGTTATTTTTTTTGCATTTTTACCAAAAACTTTGTTGTAAAGGCTAAGAGATATTGAGGACACTCGCCACGCACTCGTGTCCTAACTCAAACTCTTGAGGCATGCTTGAAGGCACTCCTGATACATTGTTGCATAAACTACTTTTTGTACTGGTCTACTATAGAAATCTTCACTCAACGATCATGTGTTTAGCTTACAGCCGGATAATTTAAGTTTTGGTGGTTTATTGTTACATTTATTGTATAAAATAATCCCTGTTTGCTTCACTGTTCTTACGAATTGGCATGCGATGCGATGCCTCCAAGAACGACGTCTTGGTTCTGCGTACATGTTCTGTTTGCTGTTGTTTACTTGCTGGGCGTCTCAGGCACAGTACAAAAATAGTTTCCGCTATTTTTGTTTTATTTTTATTGTAAGTAAAGAACGCATAGAATAACACATGGAATTCAATCAAGGAAAGGAAAAGGCGATAATAATGTCCAACCACTAGTGTATGTAATTTATTCCTCAAATCTTAAAATAATTATTTAAAAGCTGAATCTTTTTTTCCATAACTCATCAACGCGAAATTTTGAGTTTTTTACTACTTCACTCGCCGTCGAGCCACATGTACACAAAAATCGAGTATTCACAGCCCTATTTCACGAAATGTAGACTTTCAACTTCCCGCAAGTAATAACCTACTTCACTCACAAACGTTCAGGCTATCATATACACTTTTTGATAACTACTATGAAAAAATGTCTTGAACCTAATGCACGCGTGTTGACACTGTTCATGTACCTTGATATATACAGTCTGTCCCAGAAGGCTTGACCCAACCCAATTGTTTCAGGAACAAGAAATTTTAAGAATTTTTGGCAACATTTATATATAATGTTGGGGAGGGTCTTTTTGGTGGTCTTGATTATGTTTCTAACTACCTACCTCAACGGGGGTACTACTACCTCAACAAAAAATGTCCTATGGCAACCCCTATTTTAGATGGAGTTTTGGTTCTACACATAGTTTTAAAGACATTTCTTCTTGATTTTTTTTATATTCCCAGCAATAGGCGCTAGAGGGGTCCTTTAATAGTTGGGAATTATAGCATCAATCAATAATCGGTATTTATGGTTATTTGCCACAGTAGTAACCTATTCTAAACAAAAAAATCCTCCACTGAGTGAAACTCCCCCCTTTTGTGTAAATTTTAAAAAACTACATAAGCCTGAATTTCTTTTTTTATGTTTCCCTGCATATCAGATACTTTTCACGTTTAATCATGCAATTTACTAAAGAATTCAACACCTTCATAGGAGGGTTTTTTTTTTTTTATTATTCTAATCTGTGTGGTCGTTATAATTGTCATTTGTCCGCCTTTTCTCTATTGGTGAAATGCAATTTGGGGTTCTGCTATTGTCTTCTTTAGCTTGCTATAGTGCTATAAAGGTACTGGCTCAGAGACCGTAAGTAGGTTTAGTTTCCTAAATTGCCCTCTAACAGTGCATTTGAATATTGCATCGCTTAATATCAAATCGGATAGTTTTTTTTTTTTGGCTAGAAAAACTTGTCATTGTGTTATAATTGGTACCCTCCTACAAAGCAAACCTAGAAAGATAGATGGATGAAATCAAAATAAGGTTCGCAACCATTACAAAATATACAACTTAAGACCCCTACAGCTTCTAAACCATTGGGTATATCAAAACAATTCCAAGTGTATAAACGTACCAGCACCGGGCACATGACTTTTCACATAACATGCTATGAATAGCAACTTCCTGGCTTTTAACTGGCTGCTAAGTACCGTCATTGAATGTATAACTTAAATGTGCTATGATAGTATAGTAGGTCTAGCGCTATGTAAGAAAGTTTGTGCCATTTTTTTTTGTTTTTTTTAGACATAATTTATAATGTAACTACCTATAAATAAAAATATTGCATTTGTCAAAACATTAATGCAGTAGCTAAAAAAAAAGTTAGTTTAAGGTAACTGTTTACAATGCTAATTTTCCATGTACGTAGCGCTCCTGGTGAGCAAATAGTTATTCTTAATTTTCTTGGGTACTGTTGGACGTTAAATGTTCAAAAAAGTCTCGAAATGTTCGTTTGTGTATGTTATACCAGAATAAAGATGTAACATTTCCCATATTAGCGTTAATGCGGTGTTCTTACGCTGCGGTGGTCGCCTACTCCAGGTAAAGGTAATCCTGTGACGAGTGGTTGATCTGCTCCGCTGCTTTCTTGGAAATGGAGAATGACAACCCTCGTCATGAGTTGGTGGCAACTAACACGGGTGGCAACTACCACGGTGGCAACTAACACGTCACCTATTGGGCGGCATGGGCTGTCCCTACCCCTAATTAGGTTCGCTCGGCCGCTCCTGACTTTCGTCCTGATTCCCTACTAGGGTGAAGTTACAGTTTGTACAATGTTGAATACTGTAAAAATTACATCATTTTTGAATCTGCATTAAATCACAAGGAAATTAAGTCTAAACACGATGTAATTGCGTTAATATTAATATTAGTTTTATTTAAATAAAATAAAAATGTTACAGAAAAAAATATTTTTACAGTATTTGTACAATTTACAGGTATTTACAATATTCACAATCATTAGCTATGTACAGTAATTTACAATTTTCAGACATAAATTTATTTCATCCAGATTTTCAGGAGCGGGAGGTGACAACTCATATGCCTGAAAATAAAAATAAAACGAAGCCGGATGTATCTTGCCTATAGAAATATTGATACAATAGGCAGTAAATAAATATTTAATTTATTAAGATAACTATTTTTGAACTTATTAACACATGTTTAAATTTTTGTAATTTTAAAAGTCACAGATACCATTAATATGATTTTAGATTTAATAGGTAGGATTACTGCAAGAATTTACCTTTCAATCCACCATATAACAACCGATGTCTTCCTCGTCGGAGTCTGTGTCTACCTCGGTGTCATCGCTGTTGCCAGGGCATAAGTTGATTATAATTTCTTGGACGCTGTGGTCATTCAGTCCTTCACTTGTCCAGTCGTTATCCACATATTGCTTCACATGACTTACATAATTCGCCCACTTTTCAGATGTAACTGTGCAAAGAGCTTCCATGAACAATTTTTCAATGTCTTAATTGAAAGTACAGTAGTATCTTTTCTTTGACATAACTTTTCAAAGCAGACAAACCCATTTCTATAGCGTTATACTGCCAGTGGTAGGACGGGAGGCGTAATATTTTAAAACCTAGTGCAGATGCCTTGCTGTCGATTTCATATGTTTCAGTCTTGGCTATGGATCTTGATAATGTCGGGACAGCTCGGTCTTTTTGCATCAATGGATGTGAAATGTTTTTCTTCTTCAGCCAGTTGATCATCTCACCTTTTCTTGAACTTGACGTTGGCGCTTTGTCTTTACACGTGAATGATAGGGAGCGTTGTCCATGATGATTGTGCTACGAGGAGGGATGGCAGGATCAAAACATTAAAGAACCAACCTTTAAAGATTTATGAATTCATCTCTAGAGCTATGAAATAGAGAGGTAAACTTTATTGTAAGTCTAGGAATAGTATCCAACCTAATAAAATCCTTCACTAGATGTGAATTTTGTGAAAGTGATTGTTGTGTAGAGCTTGAGCTAGATGATGATCTGAAGGCTGGAATAGTTCATAGGTTGGTAATAAAGTGTTTGAATTGTGATATGAGTAGGTGTAGCATGTCCTCTAAAGTCATGCACAACCTTATGAGAATAACATAAGATTGCTTATGCAATGCGATCCATTGGGAAAGGCGTAGAATCTGCAAAAATGTTCATGCAATCATGAACTTGGCTCATCCGAGCGCTAAGCTCTTCCAGTACACCGCAGACTAACTAAAGCTGTCAATGAGGTAGCGAAGCATCAATGAAAATGCTGCTGTTAAGCTATTGAAGCCAATGACAACAGCAAAGATATAGCGGCAGCCTTCGACGGGACATGGCAGAAGAGAGGCCACACTTCGCTGAATGGCGTTGTTACCGTAACCTCTTTGATACGGGCAAGGTTCTAGACGTGAGTGTCTTTCAAAATTCTGTTTTAGATGTGTGAATAAGGATTATCAAAACCCTGCAAACATGGGAAAGCACAATGAACATGCAGTGCAAACTACAGTGGTTCGAGCGTAGGCATAGAGGTCGCTGGTGCTAAAGCTTTATGTGGCCGCTCAGAGCATAAACAAGGGTTCGGTATAAAGAGTACCTTGGTGACGTAGTCTCCAAGAGGTTTTTTCAGTTATTCAAAACAACCCATATGGCAAAGACTTTACAATGTCAAACTTGAATGTGTGGGACACGTACAGAAGCGCTGGGAGGTAGGCTACGAAGATTGAAGCGAGATTACAATTAGAAGAAACTGATTGACGGCAAAGGTCTTGGACGCAGTGGTCGGCTTATCCAAGAAGAGATGGACAGACTGCAAAACTATTATGGTAAGGCTATAAGAGAAAATTTGAGCAGATATGGATATGGAGAGAGCTATCCGGACAACTTTCGACCACTGGAATGAATGTCCACAGATGAATTTACTAAACACGAGTGTTGTCCAGCTACATGTTATAAGTTTGTCAGGGCTCAACTAAATAGAGAGGCTTATAATCACAAGAATTCACTACCACGGCTGTGTGTGATGTAATGAGCCTATATACAAGGACCTCTCAAACAAAGTACTGCTGAAACGTCTCCATGGAAAAACACAGAATCCGAAAGAGAGCTTCAACGCTGCAATATGGCAGCGGGTACCTAAAACCGTGTTTGTTGGGCTCAATACTCTCAAGTTAGGAGTGTTTGATGCTGTCATCAATTTTAATGATGGATCAGTCAGCAAAATCAATGTGTTGGAAAGGCTAAAAATACTCCGGGAAAGTTCACAGTTCTAGGCCTACAAAAAAATCTATGCCTCCCGGTTCGGAAAGCTGAAAAAAGACATCAACGAGGAAGTAAGAAGAAGAGAGTTGCAAGAAGAAAGTTAAAAAGGAAAAGGGAGGATAAAGAAGTGGAAAGTTATTGCCCTGGGGACTTTTAAAGTTTGTAACGTTAAGAGTGTAATGCGAGTTATAATTTGCGTTTTTCAGAAACTTGTTTTTTTTTAAATTTGGTACTGTTTTTAGAACATACCTACAAAACTACAATACCTATCATGCTGAAATTTTTTACAGTGATTTGTGAACACCATAGGAGAATACCCTAGCTGATTTATAAAGGTATGTTAAAAAGTTGTTTGAATATTAATTTTTTTTATGAAAAATTATGATTTTTTTCTTATGTAAATGATTGTTTATTTTTGTATATTAAAAATGTGGTGTTTGATGTTAATTTCCAGGCTAACACGGTAGATCTAGGTATGGGTTCTTAGATAGTGAAAAAATTTCAGACTCATTAACCCCCCATTATTGAGATATAGGTACCTAAATAAATCTTTACGTCCCATTAATTACATGGGAGTCCAAAAGGTGACCGACTCCACATGTTGCCACCAGCTGCCACCCAAAGGGCTGCTGCAATAATCTATCCAGGTCGTGTGGTCGGGTTGGAGAGGAAGCGGGGAGATAGTCAAAGAAGCGTGCGGCAGTCAGAAGTGTGAACATTAAATTTCTAAAGGTGCCCTAAGGACCTGGGACGTTTATATGTGTCAGGCGGATCTGTATGCGGGTGTTAGAGAGGAGGTGGGGACGGGAGTCAGAGAAGCGTTTGGCTGTCGGAAGTGTGAGGGTGTGAGAATTGCTAAAGATTGCTGAAGATTGCCGAAGATGGCCGAAGGTGGTAGCAGAAAGTACGATGGTCAGACTTGTTTCTTAAGAGGGAGGTTCGGCACAAGCCTAAATACTGATTACAGACCCGCCTTATTATAGTGAAAACTTTCATGTCTCGACAGGTGCCCCTCCAAGTTGCCTTCACTACTAGTCATTTGTTTATGAGCTATTTACATTTATTTACTTTTACATACTTAACCCTTGCTGGGCTATTGACGGATATATCCGTCTTTTTAAATTTTGTCTGGGCCAAAGACGGATATATCCGTTAAACGTTTAAATTTTTACGGGATACGGACGGATATATCCGTCCCGATTACTAAGCACTACAGCAATATTTATTTGTTTTCTTATGAGAAAGTTAGCTAGTTTACTCATGGAAAATAAATAGTAAATCCTCTATAATGTATTTATAGAGTATTTATTTATATGAGTACTTATTAATTTTTTTATTTATATATATATATAAATTATATCTATATATATTTTTATTATATCTTTGATAAATAAAATAGTGTAACTTTATGTTTATGATGTTTACAAGCCTTTTTATTGATGCCTGTTTGTTGCCTGTAACACTGGGCTTCTTCCAGGTGCTGAATCTCAAAATCCGGGATCGAGGTGCACACCTCCACAAAACAATGAACATTTTGACGTAAGAACATATAAATCGGTTCAGCTGGACAAACGGAGGCCTGGACAGGAAGCCAAAGATTGGGTTGTTTTCAACCCCATTTCTTTGGACTCTGCCCAGCCTTAACCATTTGACCGATTTTAACAAAATTTGTCATGAAAGTTGCGGGGTGATGTCTTCTGGTGCACCTCGAAGCCTGTTTTCAAAATTTTTCTCCAGGGAAGCGTTTTCGTCCCCAAACATCTAGAAAAATATGAAAATATTTCATCATATTTTGTATTGCTTCTTATTTTAAGGCTATTTTGCTCATTTTGCTGTGATAATATGATATAAAATACAAATTGGAATATTCTGATACCCATAGGAACACTTTTGCCCACCCGTACCTGAGAAAACGAAGATAAAAATTCCTCCGACAGGAGCGCCACCGTATATGGAGGTTTTGCATGGAAAACGATCATCATTATTTAGCGTGATTTCAACAGCGTTTTTAAGTTGGTACAGATACAAATTCTTCATAATGTATAAAGGGTAGTGTACAAGTTATGGTTATCGTAAACTGGCATAAACTTTCTTCCATACTGTTATGCATAAGCCTCAATGAATATTAACGACTAGGCCCTATATTAGTAAGAACGCATTTAATTGCCATAGCACTGTCTGTGAGAAGTCTGTGCCAGTTTCTGGTACCGTTTATTTTATTTTGTGTTGCTGAATAAAGATATATTGATATGAATATGATAGTTTTTTCTTAGGAAGTATATGAATAAACAACGAACATATAAAGAGTATTATTCTAAAGTGATAAGTATCACTTAAAATAAATTAAATAGAAAAGTATGTCTGACAGATGTCCTTAGTAAGTATTTGAGGGTTAACTGATATAGTTTAAAAACAAATTAGATCCACAAATGGTTAACAAAAAAACCTACAAGCTTTAAATAGATATAGTTGATTTACTTGTGAGTTACCTGCTTATTGACTTATATTTGTCAGCGAACGCCTGCTGGCCGCACTCTCACAACAGGTATGCCTCATTCACACGTGCTGCACAGTTTTCAATCTTGCATGGCCATGTGAAGTGAAGTGCTATATGAATAAAATTGTTTTTCTAATGAATTATAATACTATCATTATTATTTTTTGGATGAGTGAAGGTAGTAAGTACGATCCGATTACGAGGGATAACAGTCTGTTGGAAATCTGTAAGCATGATAACTTTCAAACAATTTGTCCAGTTCAAAGAAAATTGAGCACATTTGTTTATGTGTTAACTATACCAAGTCAAACAATTATCAAATCAGAGATTTTGTTTCAAATAGCGGCCATTTTTAACCTTTAAACAGCCTATCTTTTGTACAGCTAAGATATTTGAGAAACCTATTCCACCAAACGAAAGAGGGCAAACATCTACACGATTGTAATGTTTGAATTTGTTGTGCGACCAATAGTAACAAAATGGCGGCGAACAAAAGTGTTTATTTTGCATATCTTATGGATGTATTAACAGCAAGTAACCACTGTACTATACTTTCATGGCACTAGTTGCAAATAATGTTCTAAAAAAAACAGACCGACATGTGACTTTTCCCGCTACATTACAAACTGTGACAGGTTCTAAGATAACATCATGTTCATTAGGATGTACACTTATTCTTCACATAATATGATCCACAACCACAAATAAGTATTGACTTTAATTGTTCGGACATACCTTTTCTTCGCACAGCCCTTGGGCCCATGGAGACGTGCAGAGTAAAGGGAAAAAAAGGTCTGACCAACCTTTTTTAAAAAAACTAATAAAAAAAAAACTTAATCATAGAGATCCTTTTATTCAGGGATAAACAAATTACTTTTGTCCGTGTGAGTGATGAAAGCATGATAAGTTTAAGAAGATTGACTGATTTTTTCAAACTCAGCATATGGGGTAACGTACAAACTTTTGCACAATTTTGTGAAAACTAAATTCAAGATGCCATCTTCTAATATTATTGAAAATAACATTCATACAATGCATCAAACCTGATCTACACAAAGCTTGGTATGTAACAAAAAGCTAACTTTCAAGAGACTACTGTGTAGCCTTGTTGTTGTTCTTAGGACAAGTGGCCAGGTTCAGTTTTATCCCACATGAAGTGAGAACTCGTTGACCGCTAGGGCTCATTGCGAGACACCGGATAGAAAGGATTCGCGGAAGAAAATGAAAGAAGTGGATCGGACTGACCTGACATCAGAACCCAGAAAGCAGTGCCAACACAAGCTGCAGCGCCAGCCTGGCCAAAAACCAGGAGCACTGGTCCTGACGCTTGGTAAGGAGCACGCCACCACTCCAGCCTTCTTGCCACATATTGCAAGCGTGGGTACCCCCTATGAGCTTGGTAGGCCAGCCCATAGCTTGGTTAGGAGGACGCCAACCCTTCACCATGCTCTCAGCCCTCATTATGCCCGCTCTAACCCGCAAACATGCCCCCCACGACTCTCCAGGCCAATGACAACCGCCCCTGAACAGGAAAAACACTGTGCAATAGCAATAGATCCCCCCATGCTGTGACAGCGCTCTGTTGCTGTTCCCAGTATTGGGTACCCAGGCGGCAAAACCAGCCAGGTTGTACTCACTGGGGTAACTGACAATGGAGGCCACAGGCCGAGGTACAATGCATGTCACGTACCTGCTACCGGTATGAAAAAAGTTATTTTCTTTTTGCTAATGAAATTCGTCTACCAATGAAAGTTCGCTCATTCTCTTATGCAAAAATAAGCATACACCTAGTTTAATGAATGGACAGCTGTGTTATGAAATTAGAGCTTGTAAAGCGTGTAAATGAAAGCCACATGTTTCCAACCTTGTATTCAGGATTATTTTACATCATCTACCAGCCATCAAGGACCTGTTGCTGTATTTCAGGCTGGCAGAAAACGGCAGCGGCCATATTTTTTAGTAAAATATAAATACAAATATATTTATATGAAGAAGTATGTCTTTACAAAAGTTTATGAAAATGTAATCTATACTATACATCATTACGAAGTAGTGTACTGAAAACCAGAACGTTACAATGATACCACATGCTCCCCGGCATGGAATGACAATAGAATGACCGTAGTTCCACGTGTAATCTAGACACTTTTTACTAATAGATACATTACATTCCAGACTTATCAAAGGATTAACTTTTCATCCTCCAGCTTTCAAAAGGTTATGTTTATAAAAAAAATTGTTTAGCACAAAGAATACAATGTGGTATTCCATTAGAAAAAGTAGTCAATTAAAATAACTTGAGCTACACCTTCTTAGATGTCTAACATACCGATGAAAATTTCTAAATTCAAGTACACTCTAATATCTAATAAATACGGGGGGGGGGGTGGTGGTCAGACCACCCTTACAGTATTTACAGTGGTCGTCCCGACTGACTTGCATCACCAAATTATTTTCAACTTTTTTAAATTTCCCAATAGGCCAAATTTTGGGGTGAGGGTCATTTCCGGGTAGTGGTTATATTCAAACATGGGTTGTGTTATACTTAATTTAAAGGTCTTGCTTTACCAACATTTTTGCAGAAAGAAAACTAATAATTATCTCCATTCGTAGTTACAGGGTGTGCTCAATGTCTAAAATTTGGTTTATAGGTTAATTCCTGGGGTGTTCTTGCTAATACAATTTTAGGCACTAGTATTTTATCCTAGTCCAATAATGAACTATCTTTCGGTCAATGCAGGGCAGGGCACAGTTTTAAAAAATTCAAAATTTCTAAAATTTGGGCAACTTTAAAAGGACCGAAACTCAAAATTCAACAGAAACGTAGGCCAAATTTGTCGTCATCTTAAAGGTTTACTAAAGACAAAACTTTTGCATTTAATAGTTTTTTCTATCTTCAAACGTTTTAATAATGGCATGCAGCTTTACTATGTTAAATCAATCCAAGTTCTGCGTACCACAGCCTTGTCCTTGGTTTACTCCACTGCTGAATATTGTTCTCCTGTGTGGCTGAACAGTACACATGTACAAGAGGTGGACGTACAGCTAAATAGGGCCACAAGAACAATTAGCGGTACCTCATGGCTACACGCCATCCTGGCTCCCTATGCTGTGTAACGTAGCTCCCCCTGAGATTCAACGCAGAGAAGCATTGCTTAGAGAGTTTAATAAGATCACCCAGCCCCAAACCTACCCATTTAACGTACGCTGGCCGACTTGGTCCAGGAACCTCCTTTGCGGTCGGCTTCAAAGCTGTGGAAATGGAGTTTTCACCAACAACTAGCTGGACCACATCCTGAAACGAGTTGACGGCGGAACAAGTTCCTAGTGGTCCCACCCAACAACTGCAGTTGGTGGGATGAGCCTTAACCACAGGGAGTGAACCTTGCTCAATTGCTTTGTACAGGGATGGGTAGATGTAATTACTGGCAAAGCAAGTGGCAACTAACGCACAACCAGTCATGTGACTGTGGAGCTGATGTTCAGACTATGGGTCATATAGTAACATGTTCATTTCGGGAGGGATTGGCTGGGCTTCACAATGATAGTGAAGCCCGGCTGAAATGGTTGAGCGTATTGGATTTAGGTCTGTGATGAGAATCTTACATTTTAAATTATTGTATAGGTACTTTGTACAGTAGGACCTCAATAACTCGAACCTGATATCTCGAATTCCTTGATATCTCGAATTTTTTTAATCCCTTGAAGTCTCCATACACTCAATGCTAAATGGCCTCTATAAGTCGAATTTCTAAAAATTATAGCCTTGATAAGTCGAATTTTAGGGGTCCCGTAATCATAATATTTAACCTCTATTACTCGAATTTCTATATTGGTGGACCTCTACAAGTCGAAGTTAACCTTATAAGTCGAATTTCCCTTTGAGCGACCTCTATTACTCGAAGTTTTAACACGGCACTACTTGTTGACAACGCAAACTCTTGATCTGCAGTGACGTAGTCTTCACATAAAGAGGTCAACAACCTCGCCCTCCCTTCCGCCGACGTCTGCTCTGCTCACATCACGCATCTCGAAGAATCTCAAGTATTGTCGACTTGGTAAACAGTGAGCAATAGTTCTCTTCAAAGCGGACGGAATATGCACGATACGGTCAAAACAAAATAAGGTGCTCGAGGAAGGATGCATGTGTGTATAGTCTGCTTGTCAGCGGTGGACACCAACGTAGCTCGCTACTCGGAAATGTTTGTTGCTCAGCGAATAGCGCAAGTGTGATCCAGCCTTTACTCCACTTCTGTTTTGCCTATTGCGCGTGTCAGTTGATCATGTCTGATCTAACGAAAGTTAAATACTTTGACGTTCGAGGAGGGTGAAAAGGAGAGTGCTAAGGCAGTTGATAAATATGTGAAGAAAGAAATGTGAGAGTGATAATATCACGGCCAAATCGGGCCAAATACGAAGATGGGATAGGCATAATGTCAAACGACATGAAAATATGTAAGAGTGCCGAGTTCATGAATGTCAGTGCATGTGTTATAAAGTGGTTAACAAAGTGCCGAGATAGGAATATGCCCATAAAGTGATTTATTTTAAGGAAAAGCTATCAAGTTTACCGATTACCAAATTGTAATGCGTAAAAGAACTCTCCTGAGTTCGAGTTACAGAGGTCCAAACTAGAAAAACTTCGAGCTATAGAGGTCAGACGGCCATTTTCGTCGGCACCTTGATATCTAGATTTTTTCCTGGTTCTACCTTGATAACTCGAACCTCGGTTACTCAAAAAACTTGATAGCTTGAATTTTGTACCTTACCCCTTCAGATTCGAGTTATCAAGGTGCAACTGTACTTGTAATCAAAGTAACTGGCTTTAAAGCCATACGCTATATATAACATGTTATATAGCGTATAAAAGAATTTGCTAAAAATTTTTAATGCTTCTATTTTTAGTTTTTAGCAAAATATCCTTTTACAAACATATTGACAAAGCAAAACATGTTAGAAGTCGTGGATGCTTCTCTAATTAGATTAGAATTAGTAACACAAACGATTGAGGAGGCATTTTAACTTTATCTAGTTTGGAGGATGAATCTCAAGTAATACCTTTTTTTTAATGAATCAGTTTTAAAATTGTTGTTTAATATTTCAAAACCAAAAGCAATGAAAAAAAGTTTTTATACATTTTTTCAATACATTTTGAACCAAAAAACTTGAAAAAGTGTTGACCAGGCTATGCTCATTCATTCACTCAAAATGACACCATTCATGTACAGCTATGTATGAATTGAATAAGATGATTCTGATTCTGATAAACAGTAAAGACGAGGTAAGTAAAATAACTGCACAATGTTTATAAAAAATATTTAAATAGATAGTAATAAATTAAGTAGGTAACAATAATAACAATATTATTATAATTACAATACTAAACTATTGAGTGAAGCAGAT
>JACGCM010002848.1:0-26840 GCA_014058105.1 Kingdonia uniflora | reverse complement strand
GGGGGCGTTATACATTACTCGCAATACCCCCGTTTTGACTTTTTAGACCGGTACGAATTTATACATGGAGATGGTTTAGATCGCATTCAGAAAGCTTGGCTACATTCAACTGGTTCAAGAGGTTGTATCGTTTTTAAGGAAGTAGTTTTGTTCATTAGTTACGATGAATCGTATACTCCCGCCCCGGTTTGTATTTTGACTGGTAAAATATTTTGTACCTCATGATCGTTTAGATTGCCATTTTGAGAAACTTTGATACCGGAACAGTTAGAGAGTTTGGAGGTCGTTTAAAAGTTTTGTTTTTTGGCCGATCGAACATTCCTCGGAATTACCAATAAATTACAATACCTCTCGGTTTGTATTTATACTGGTTCGGGATTTCCAACCTCTCCGATGCTTTAAATCTCAATTATGAAAGTACGGATTCGGCTACTCGTTTGAGAATTGGCTCGCTTCGACCCACACATTCTGGATATTACCAATTAATCATACTCCCCGGTGTTTAATTTGACCGTTACAGATGTTGGACCACTGCTGATGGTTTCTTTGCGAAATTAGGAGACTTTTTGCTACCGCCCCCTCGTTTGAGAGATGTATAATTTCTAAGTATTCGTTACGACCGACAACTTTCGTAAAAATAGTTATCAAATAATCGCAATAACTGCAAGTTTTAATTTTTCAATGGTACGATTTCGTACACTTCCGATACTTAATAACTCAATTGAAAAGTCGGACACGCATCTGACCGTTTGTGGGTTGGATCGCTTCTAAGCTTTCTCGATCGCCACATGCTGAATAGTTTATCAAATGAATCGCAATACACCCGGTTAAATTTTTGACTGGTAAGAGATGATGTACCTCTCCAATGTTTAGAATCTCAATTCAAAAATGCATTTTTACATAGAAACGCCAGAGAGTTTGGATCGCTTTGAGGAGTGTTGGTTTTAAAATAAACCGATACATGCTAGGAGAGTTACCAAATGAATCGCATAAACTCCCGGTTTTAATCTTTTGACTGGAACATATGTGTACCTCTAGAGCTTTAGATAGCATTTCCTTGTGAAGCTTGGATACCGACCCGTCCGTGGAGATCTTGAGCAATTTTAAAATTGGTTTCGTACCACAACATTCTAGGATGGTACCAAATAAATCGCAATACTCGCCCCCGCTGTCTATATTTATACTCGGTTCGGATTAGGATCCTCTCCAAAGGGCTTTAGATCGTGATTCTGAGAAATATGGATACCGGCTGCGACTCGTTAGAGAAGTTGATTGTTTTTATGAGTTCTTTTCGCGACCCGACAACAGCTGGATAGTTGCCAAATGATCGCAGCGCTCCCCGTTAAAACTTTTCGAGACCGGGTACGAGTATGTAAAATCTGGATGGTTTTCATCGTAATTTTGAGAGTTTATCTACCGGCAACATCTTTTTGAGAGATGGCTCAATTTCAAAGTTTTTCATTACGACGGTAGCGTGCGAGGATAGTTACCAACTGTAGCGCAATACTACTGCCGGCTATTAATTTTGACTGTTTCAATTTTGTTACCTCTCCGATGCTTTAGAACGTCAATATAAAGGTTGGGTATACCGCAACCCTTTGGAGGTTTGGTCGCTTTCAAAGAGTTTAATTTTCTACCGACACTATGTCTTACGGATAGTCCACCCAATGAAGCGCAAATGCTACGGGTTTAAATTTTTTACCCCGTTACGGATTCTGTATCCCCAAACGATTGTTTCAATCCGCAATTTTGAGAATTGCTACCGGGGGCAACTTCGTTTGAAGGAGGATGTATAATTCAAGTGTTTCGTTATGACCAACAACATTGCTAGATAGTTTAGCAATGAAATCGCAATACGGCAGTTTTAATTTTTCAAAAGTACGATTTCGTACTCTCCGATGCTTTAGAACGCCATTTCTGAAAGGTTGGATACCGCAACTCCTCTGTGGGTGGATCGATTCTAAGAGAGCTTCGCTTCGAACGATAGCCCTGCTGATAGTTATAATTAATCGTAATACCCTCAGTTTTAATTTTGCACAGGACGAAATATTTCCTCTCCGGTGTTTAATCGCAATTCAAAAAACTTGCTACATGGACTTGTTTTAGATGCTGATCATTTTTCAGAGTTTGTTTCAAACACAACGATCTCTGATATTTACCAAATGCAATTGCACTACTACTCCAGCTTGTATTTTTACTGATCCATTTGCGTAGCTCATGATGTTTCATATCACACAATTTTGAGAAGCTTGGATATACCGAGCAACTCATTTGAGAGTTGACGATTTTAAATAGTTTGTCGTTTCGACCGACGACAACTTTGATTGTTACCATATAAATCTCACTACTCCCCGATTTTAAAATTTGACCGGTTAATGGATTAATGTAACCACTCTCCGATGGGTTCTATCGCAATTTGGAAGTTTGGGTCACCGTGCAACTCGTTTTTAGAGGATTGATTCGTTCAACGAGTTTCGTACACGACAACATGCTAGAATAGTTAGCACATGAATCGCAATACTGAGTTCTAATAATTTCACAAGTATGATTTCGTAACCTCTTCGTGCTTTAAGACGCATTTGAAGGTTGATACCGCAACTTCCTTTGTGTTGGGTTGGATCGTTCTAAAGACTTCGCTCGAACCGATAAGCATGCTAGGAATATTTCAAATTGAATCGCAATACCGTCGATTTAAATTTTTGATCGGTATGGATTTAGGTACCTCTCCGATTGTTTAGATCGCAATTCAGAAAGCTTGTTTACATGCAACTTGTTTCGCGAGTTGGAGCGATTTTTTAGATTTTGTTTCTGTCTGCCCGACAACATGCCAGAAGTTTTACAAACGCATCGCAATAATCCCCCGTTTGTATTTTGGAGCTGATACATATCTCGTTACCACAATTGATTTTTTTTCGATCTCAATTCCGATAACTGTGATGCCGGTAACACTTTTTGTGAGGTTGGATCGATTTAAGAGTTTCGTTTAGAACCAACAACTGCAAGGATAGTTTTTACCAAATAATCGCAATACTTCCCGGTTTCTTTTATGACTATTCGGATTCAATTCTCCGATGCTTGAGATCGCGATTATGAGTATTTGGTACGGCTCTCGTTTTAAGTAGGATCATTTTTAAAGAGTTTTTTCGTTTTTTCGGACTTGAACAACATGCTTTGATCATTACCAAATGATTCAATGCTCCTCGGTTTGAATTATTTGACTCGGTACTGATTATGTACCGCTCCGGGATTTCTATAAAAAGCAGAGAATTTGGCAACTGGAATATTTTATATGGTCTGTATCATTTCTATGAGTTTTCGTTAACTACCGAAAACAGCGAGTATAGTTGCCAAATGAATCGTAAACTGCCGGTTTTAATTTTTGACAGGTTACGCTTTCCAACCTCTCTCCGATGCTTTAGTAACGCCAAATATCAAAGATTTGATACCGGCAACTCGTTTGTGAGTTTGGATCGCTTCTAAGAGTTTCGCTCGATCGACAACAATCTAGGATAGTTATAAATGACTCGCATACGCCCATTTTTAGAATTTTTGACCGGACGGATTATGTTCCTCTCCGATGGTTTTAGATCGCAATTCCAACAAGCTTTCATGGGCAACTTGTTTCGAGTGGTTTTATCATTTTAAGATTTTTTTTTTCAACGTACAACATGCTAATAGTTACCAATGAAACTCAATCCCCCGGTTTTGAATTTTTTATCAATGCGATTAAATTGCAACCCTCCGATTGTTTTAAATCGTAAATTCTAATAAGTTTGGCTACCGACACCCGTTGGAGGATGTATCATTTCAAATAGTTTTTGTGACGACCGTCACCATGCGAGGATAGTTTACTAAATGACTCGCAATACTGCCGGTCTAAATTTTGACTGGTACCGGATTTCACGTACCCCCGATGCTTCAAACGCAATGAGGAAACTGGAATCCGGACAACTCCGTTTGCGAGTTTTGATAAATCGCTTGCCTAAGGGTTCAATCGATCGCACAGCCAGGCAGTTATAAAATTAATCGCACTACTCCAGTTTTGAATTTTGACCGTACGAATTATATACCTGGAGATGGGTTTAGATCGCATTTCAGGAAAGCTTGGCTACATGCAACTTTGTTCACCAGTGATCTTTTTGTAATATTTTTGTTTATATTTACCAAATAATCGTAATCCTCCCTTTGTATTTTGACTTGTACATATTTTGTACCTCAATGGATGGTCTAGATCGCAATTTTGAAAAACTTGGTACCGTCAACAGTTAGAGAGGTTGGATCGATTGAAAGAGTTTTTGTTTTGGCCACCGCAACATTCTTCGGAAAGTTACCATAAATCGCAATACTCTCGGTTGTATTTATGCCTTTCGGATTTCAAACCTCTCCGATTCTTTAAAATCTCACTTATGAGAAGTAGGCTTCTGGCTACTCTTTTGAGAAGTTGGATCGTTCAGACCAACAAACATGCTTGATAGTACCACATTAATGCATCCTCCCGGTTTGAATTTTTGACCGGTCCCTATTTTGTACCACTCGTCTGCGATGGTTCTATTGCAATTATAGAAATTTTGCTACCGTCAATCGTTTGAGGAGGAATGTATAATTTCAAGTATTTTGTTACTACCGACAACGTCTAGAATAAGTTATCAAATGAATCGCAATACTGCCGGTTTTAATTTTTCAAATGTAACGGATTTCGTACCTCGCCGAGACTTTATAACGCAATAAGATTGAAAAGTCGACACCACTAATCGGTTTGTGAGGTTGGATCGCTTCTCAGGTTTTTCCTAATTAGCGATCGCAACATGCTGAAATCTTTATCAAATGATCGCCAATACTCCCGATTTAATTTTTGACTGGTAGAGATTATGTACCTCTCCATGGTTTATTCGCCATTCAAAACTGCATATTTACATAGAAATCGCCATAGAGGTTGAATCGCTTTTAATAGTTTGGTTTTAAACCGATACCAGCTAGGATAGTTACCAAATGAATCGCAATACTCCCGTTTTAAGTTCTGACCGGTAACGTTTTTTCGTACCTCTATGATGCTTTAGATCGCATTTCTGTGAAGCTTGGATACCGACACGTCATTTGAGAGCTTGGATCATTGAATTGTTTGGTTTCGACCAACACATCTAGGATAGTTACCAAATAAATCGCAATACTCCCGGCTTCTATTTATGACAGTTTCGGATTAGATCCACTCCGTGCTTTTAGATCGTGATTCTGCTAAATAATGGATACCGGGCTACTCGTTAGGAGAAGGTGGATTGGTGTTAATATTCGTTTCGAACGACAACAGCTTGGATAGTTTACCAATGAATCGCGCGCTTCCCGGTTTAAATTTCGACGATCCGGATTATGTAACAATCTGCTGTTTTTCTATCCGTAATTTTTGAGAAGTTTTAATCTACCGCAAGCGTTTGAGAGGATAGTTCATTCAAGTTTTTCATTACGAACGGTAGCTTGAGATGTTTTCCAAATGTGCTGCGGGCATACTGCCGGTCTTTATTTTTGGATGCTTTTCGGATATTGTACCTCTCCGTGCTTTAGAACGCCAATTTTGAAGGTGGATACCGGCCACGTCTTTTGTTGGTTTTGAGATCGCGTGAAAGAGTTTTAGTATTTTCGACCGCCAATATTCTTGGATAGTTTTACCAAATGAATCGCAATGCTACTGGTTTAAATTTTTGACCGTACGGTAATTTATGTAGCACACCGATTTTTTTCATCGCAATTTTGATAGTTTGGCTACCGGCAACTCGTGTGTGAAGGAGATCATTTCAAAGTGTTCGTTATGACCACACAAAAATCTAGAATAGTTTCAACTAATCTCAAAACTGCCGGTTTCCTTTTTTCAAAATTACTGATTTCGTACCTCCTCTCCGATGCTTTAGAGCAATTATAAAGGTTTGGATACCGGGCAACTCCTTGGGAGGTTGATCGCTTCGATCCGATTTTGCTATGCTCGTTTTATCACATTATCGTAATACCCTCAGTTTTAGATTTGACATGTCCAAATCTGTACCTTCTCCGTGGGTTTTAGAATCGCATTCAAAACAGCTTGCTACTGGAAATTGTTTGAGATGTTAGATCATTTTAGAGTTTGGTTCAAACGCCAACAGTAATATTTACCAAATGAATTGCAATACTCCCCATCTTGATTTTTTACTGAAATCATATTTCGTACTCAATGATGTTTCATATACAATTTTTGATAACTTGGATAACCGACACCATCGTTGAGAGGTTTGGAATCGATTTTAATAACGTTTTTCGTTTCCACCGACGACATACTTTGATTTGTTCCCAATAAATCCAATACTCCCGATTGTTAATTTTTGACCGGTATGGATTATTTACCGACTCCGATGGTTTTCTATTCTAAATCACAGCCACTATCTATGACGAAGTTTGGTCATCAGGCCACCTCGTTTTAGAGGATTGTTATTTTCAAAGAGTTTCGTTACGACCGACAAAAACATGCAGAATAGTTAGCAATGATCGCAATACTGCGGTTCAATTTTTCACAGTATGGTTTTTCGTACCTCTTCGATGCTTTAGAACGCAATTAGAAGTTGGATACCGGCAACTAGCTCCTTTGTGTGGTTGTATCGCTGTCTAAGATCTTCGCTTCGAATCGTAGCATGCGAGGATATTACAAATGAATCGCAATACCTTCGATTTTAAATTTTGTGACCGGTCATGATTATGTACCTCTCCGATTGTTTAGATCAGCATTTCATAAAAGCTTGTTTAGCTTCACCTGTTCCGAGAGGTTGTCGATTTTTAGAGTTTTGTTTCCTTGCCTGCCGCCAAATGCCAAGATAGTTAACCAAACATCGCAATAATCCCCCCCACGCGCGGTTTGGTATTTTTGCTTGTACATAATCCTCGTACCACAATGTGGTTTCCGATCTCAATTTCGAGAAGCTTTGATACCGGGAACACGTTTTGTGAGGTTTGGATCGATTTAAAGAGGTTCCGTTTGGAGACCAACAACCTGCCAGGATAGTTTACCAAATAAGCGCAATACTAGCTCCCGTTTCTTTTATGCTAGTTCGGAGTTCAAATCTCTCCCGATGCTTTAGATCGCAATTATGAGAAGTTGGATACCGGCTACTCGTTTGAGGAGTAGGATCGTTTTAAGATGTTCATTTCGGCTGACAACATGCTTGGCTATACCAAATTGCATGGCTCCCCGTTTGAATTTTTGACCGGCACGGATTAATGTACCTTCCCGATGGATTTTTATCGAAATCTGAGACGTTTGGCAACAGATACTTGTATGGGGATGTATTTTCTCAGAGTTTAGTTTACGCCGGCAACAGCAGGATATTACCAAATGAATCGTATACTGCCGGTTAATTGTTTGACTGTTACGGATTTCAACTTCGCCGATGCTTTAGAACGCAATTATAAAGATTGCATACCGGCCCCCTCGTTTGTGAGTTTGGATCGCTTCTAAGTTTTGCTTCATCGACAACATGCTAGACTATTTATAAAAATGATTCGCAATACTCCCATTTAAAATTTTTGCCCGGTCGATTTGTTCCTCTCCGATGGTGTAGAATCGCCATTCAAAAAGCTTTACATGCAACTGTTTCGAGAGGTTTGGAACCATTTTTTTTAAGAGCTTTGTTGCAAACGGGCACATGCTACGATAGTTAACCAAATGAATCGCAATAATCCCAGTTTGATTTTTGATCATGCGGATTAGCACCCGACTTCCGATGGTGTTTATCGGAAATTCAAATAATTTGGCTACCGACAACTCGTTTGAGAGGAGTATCAATTTCAAAGAGTTTTTGTACGACCGGCAACATGCGAGGATAGTTACTCAAATGAATCGCACTCCTGCCGTCCTACATTTGACATCGTAACGGATTTTCGTACCTCCTCCCCCGATGCTTCAGAACGCAATTATGACAGGTTTGAATCCGGATACCTGTTTCGAGTTGTGGATCGCTTCAAAGGGTGCACAATCGTCGCACATGCAGGTTAGTTATCGTTTTGGCCGACAACATTCTCGGAAAGTTACCAAATAATCGCAATACTCTCGGTTTGTATTTATGACTGGTTCGGATTTCAAACCTCTCCGATGCTTTAAATCTCAATTATGAGAAGTACGGATTCTGGCTACTCGTTTGAGAAGTTGGATCGCTTCGACCAACAACATGCTTGGATAGTTACCAAATTAATCGCAATACTCCCGTTTGAATTTTTGACCGTACAGATTTTGTACCACTCCGATGGTTTCTATTGCAATTATGAGAAATTTTGCTACCGGCAACTCGTTTGAGAGGATGTATAATTTCTAAGTATTTTGTTACGACCGACAACTTGCTAGAATAGTTATCAAATGAATCGCAATACTGCCGGTTTTAATTTTTCAATGGTACGGATTTCGTACCTCTCCGATACTTTATAACGCAATAATGAAAAGTCGGACACCAGCTAATCGTTTGTGAGGTTGGATCGCTTCTAAGAGTTTTCTACGATCGACAACATGCTGAAATAGTTATCAAATGAATCGCAATACTCCCGATTTAAATTTTTGACTGGTAGAGATTATGTACCTCTCCAATGGTTTAGATCTCAATTCAAAAATGCATATTTACATAGAACTCGCCAGAGAGGTTGAATCGCTTTTAAGAGTTTGGTTTTAAACCGATAACATGCTAGGATAGTTACCAAATGAATCGCAATACTCCCGGTTTTAATTTTTGACTGGAACTTTTTTGTACCTCTATGATGCTTTAGATCGCATTTCTGTGAAGCTTGGATACCGACAACTCGTTTGAGAGCTTGGATCAATTTTAAGTGTTTGGTTTCGACCACAACATTCTAGGATAGTTACCAAATAAATCGCAATACTCCCGGCTTCTATTTATGACTGGTTCGGATTAGGATCCTCTCCGATGCTTTAGATCGTGATTCTGAGAAATATGGATACCGGCTACTCGTTAGAGAAGTTGGATTGTTTTTATGAGTTCGTTTCGACCGACAACATGCTTGGATAGTTACCAAATGAATCGCAGCGCTCCCGGTTTAAATTTTCGACCGATACGGATTATGTAACAATCTGATGGTTTCTATCGTAATTTTGAGAAGTTTATCTACCGGCAACTCGTTTGAGAGGATGGTTCATTTCAAAGTTTTTCATTACGAACGGTAGCTTGCGAGGATAGTTACCAAATGTATCGCAATACTGCCGGCTTTAATTTTTGAATGTTTCGGATTTTGTACCTCTCTGATGCTTTAGAACGCAATTATGAAAGGTTGGATACCGGCAACTCTTTCGTGGGTTTGGATCGCTTCAAAGAGTTTGTTTTCGACCGACAATATTCTTGGATAGTTACCAAATGAATCGCAATGCTACTGGTTTAAATTTTTGACCGGTACGGATTATGTAGCACACCGATGGTTTCAATCGCAATTTTGAGAAGTTTGGCTACCGGCAACTCGTTTGTGAGGATGGATCATTTCAAAGTGTTTCGTTATGACCAACAACATGCTAGAATAGTTAGCAAATGAATCGCAAAACTGCAGGTTTAATTTTTCAAAAGTACGGATTTCGTACCTCTCCGATGCTTTAGAACGCAATTATGAAAGGTTGGATACCGGCAACTCCTTTGTGAGGTTGGATCGCTTCGATCGATAGTATGCTAGGATAGTTATCAAATTAATCGTAATACCCTCAGTTTTAATTTTGGACAGGTACGAAATATGTACCTCTCCGGTGGTTTAGATCGCAATTCAAAAAAGCTTGCTACATGGAAATTGTTTGAGATGTTGATCATTTTTAAGAGTTTGTTTCAAACGACAACATGCTAGATATTTACCAAATGAATTGCAATACTCCCAGCTTGTATTTTTACTGATACATATTTCGTAGCTCAATGATGTTTCATATCACAATTTTGAGAAGCTTGGATACCGACAACTCGTTTGAGAGGTTGGATCGATTTTAATAGTTTCGTTTCGACCGACGACATACTTTGATTGTTACCAAATAAATCTCAATACTCCCGATTTTAATTTTTGACCGGTATGGATTATGTACCACTCCGATGGTTTCTATCGCAAGTTTGAGAAGTTTGGTCACCGGCAACTCGTTTTAGAGGATTGATTATTTCAAAGAGTTTCGTTACGACCGACAACATGCTAGAATAGTTAGCAAATGAATCGCAATACTGCAGGTTCAATTTTTCACAAGTATGGATTTCGTACCTCTTCGATGCTTTAGAACGCAATTATGAAAGGTTGGATACCGGCAACTCCTTTGTGTGGTTGGATCGCTTCTAAGAGCTTCGCTTCGATCGATAGCATGCTAGGATAGTTATCAAATGAATCGCAATACCTTCGATTTAAATTTTTGACCGGTATGGATTATGTACCTCTCCGATTGTTTAGATCGCAATTCAGAAAAGCTTGTTTACATGCAACTTGTTCGAGAGGTTGGATCGATTTTTAGAGTTTTGTTTCTGCCGACAACATGCCAAGATAGTTAACAAACGAATCGCAATAATCCCGGTTTGTATTTTTGACTGGTACATATCTCGTACCACAATGATGTTTTCGATCTCAATTCCGAGAAGCTTTGATACCGGGAACACGTTTGTGAGGTTGGATCGATTTAAAGAGTTTCGTTTAGACCAACAACCTGCAAGGATAGTTACCAAATAAATCGCAATACTCCCGGTTTCTTTTATGACTAGTTCGGATTTCAAATCTCTCCGATGCTTTAGATCGCAATTATGAGAAGTTTGGATACCGGCTACTCGTTTGAGGAGTAGGATCGTTTTTAAGAGTTCATTTCGGCTGACAACATGCTTGGATAATTACCAAATGAATGCAATGCTCCCCGGTTTGAATTTTTGACCGGTACGGATTATGTACCTCTCCGATGATTTCTATCGAAATTCTGAGAAGTTTGGCAACAGGATACTTGTATAAGGGGATGTATCATTTCTAAGAGTTTCGTTACGACCGGCAACATGCGAGGATAGTTACCAAATGAATCGTAATACTGCCGGTTTAATTTTTGACTGGTACGGATTTCCAACTCTCCGATGCTTTAGAACGCAATTATAAAAGATTGGATACCGGCAACTCGTTTGTGAGTTTGGATCGCTTCTAAGAGTTTTGCTTCGATCGACAACATGCTAGGATAGTTATAAATGATTCGCAATACTCCCAGTTAGAATTTTTGACCGGTACGGATTATGTTCCTCTCCGATGGTTTAGATCGCAATTCAGAAAAGCTTTACATGCAACATGTTCGAGAGGTTGGACCATTTTTAAGAGCTTTGTTTCAACGGGCAACATGCTAAGATAGTTACCAAATGAATCGCAATAATCCCGGTTTGAATTTTTGATCAATGCGGATTATGCACCACTCCGATGGTTTTTATCGGAATTCAAATAAGTTTGGCTACCGACAACTCGTTTGAGAGGATGTACCATTTCAAAGAGTTTTTGTACGACCGGCAACATGCGAGGATAGTTACTAAATGAATCGCAATACTGCCGGTCTAAAATTTTGACTCGTACGGATTTCGTACCTCCCCGATGCTTCAGAACGCAATTATGAAAGGTTGGAATCCGGACACCTGTTTTCGAGTTTGGATCGCTTCAAAGGGTTTCACATCGATCGACAACATGCCAGGGTAGTTATCAAATTAATCGCAATACTCCCAGTTTAAATTTTTGACCGGCACGAATTATATACCTGGAGATGGTTTAGATCGCAATTCAGGAAAGCTTGGCTACATGCAACTTGTTCAAGAGGTTGGATCGTTTTTAGAGTTTTGTTTATAGTTACCAAATGAATCGTAATACTCCCGGTTTGTATTTTGACTGGTACATATTTTGTACCTCAATGATGGTTTAGATCGCAATTTTGAAAAACTTGGATACCGGCAACAAGTTAGAGAGGTTGGATCGATTTAAAGAGTTTTGTTTTGGCCGACAACATTCTCGGAAAGTTACCAAATAAATCTCAATACTCTCGGTTTGTATTTATGACTGGTTCGGATTTCAAACCTCTCCGATGCTTTAAATCTCAATTATGAGATGTACGGATTCTGGCTAATCGTTTGAGAAGTTGGATCGCTTCGACCAACAACATGCGTGGATAGTTACCAAATTAATCGCAATACTCCCGGTTTGAATTTTTGACCGGCACAGATTTTGTACCACTCTGATGGTTTCTATTGCAATTATGAGAAATTTTGCTACCGGCAACTCGTTTGAGAGGATGTATAATTTCTAAGTATTTCGTTACGACCGACAACTTGCTAGAATAGTTATCAAATGAATCGCAATACTGCCGGTTTTAATTTTTCAATGGTACGGATTTCGTACCACTCCGATACTTTATAACGCAATAATGAAAAGTCGGACACCAGCTACACGTTTGTGAGGTTGGATCGCTTCTAAGAGTTTTCTTCGATCGACAACATGCTGAAATAGTTATCAAATGAATCGCAATACTCCCGGTTTAAATTTTGACTGGTAGAGATTATGTACCTCTCCAATGGTTTAGATCTCAATTCAAAAATGCATATTTACATAGAACTCGCCAGAGAGGTTGGATCGCTTTAAAGAGTTTGGTTTTAACCGATAACATGCTAGGATAGTTACCAAATTAATCGCAATAATCCTGGTTTTAATTTTTGACTGGAACATATTTCGTACCTCTATGATGCTTTAGATCGCAATTCTGTGAAGCTTGGATACCGACAACTCGTTTGAGAGCTTGGATCAATTTTAAGAGTTTCGTTTCGACCAACAACATGCTAGGATAGTTACCAAATAAATCGCAATACTCCCGGCTTCTATTTATGACTGGTTCGGATTAGGAACCTCTCCGATGCTTTAGATCGTGATTCTGAGAAATATGGATACCGGCTACTCGTTAGAGAAGTTGGATTATTTTTATGAGTTCGTTTCGACCGACAACATGCTTGGATAGTTACCAAATGAATCGCAACGCTCCCGGTTTAAATTTTTGACCGGTACGGATTATGTAACAATCCGATGGTTTCAATCGCAATTTTGAGAAGTTTGTCTACCGGCAACTCGTTTGAGAGGATGGATCATTTCAAAGTTTTTCGTTACGAACGGTAGCTTGCGAGGATAGTTACCAAATGAATCGCAATACTGCCGGTTTTAATTTTTGACTGGTTCGGATTTTGTACCTCTCTGATGCTTTAGAACGCAATTATGAAAGGTTGGATACCGGCAACTCTTTCGTGGGTTTGGATCGCTTCAAAGAGTTTGTTTTCGACCGACAATATTCTTGGATAGTTACCAAATGAATCGCAATGCTACTGGTTTAAATTTTTGACCGGTACGGATTATGTAGCACACCGATGGTTTCAATCGCAATTTTGAGAAGTTTGGCTACCGGCAACTCGTTTGTGAGGATGGATCATTTCAAAGTGTTTCGTTATGACCAACAACATGCTAGAATAGTTAGCAAATGAATCGCAAAACTGCAGGTTTTAATTTTTCAAAAGTACGGATTTCGTACCTCTCCGATGCTTTAGAACGCAATTATGAAAGGTTGGATACCGGCAACTCCTTTGTGAGGTTGGATCGCTTCGATCGATAGTATGCTAGGATAGTTATCAAATTAATCGTAATACCCTCAGTTTTAATTTTGGACAGGTACGAAATATGTACCTCTCCGGTGGTTTAGATCGCAATTCAAAAAAGCTTGCTACATGGAAATTGTTTGAGATGTTAGATCATTTTTAAGAGTTTGTTTCAAACGACAACATGCTAGGATATTTACCAAATGAATTGCAATACTCCCAGCTTGTATTTTTTACTGATACATATTTCGTAGCTCAATGATGTTTCATATCACAATTTTGAGAAGCTTGGATACCGACAACTCGTTTGAGAGGTTGGATCGATTTTAATAGTTTCGTTTCGACCGACGACATACTTTGATTGTTACCAAATAAATCTCAATACTCCCGATTTTAATTTTTGACCGGTATGGATTATGTACCACTCCGATGGTTTCTATCGCAAGTTTGAGAAGTTTGGTCACCGGCAACTCGTTTTAGAGGATTGATTATTTCAAAGAGTTTCGTTACGACCGACAACATGCTAGAATAGTTAGCAAATGAATCGCAATACTGCAGGTTCAAATTTTTCACAAGTATGGATTTCGTACCTCTTCGATGCTTTAGAACGCAATTATGAAAGGTTGGATACCGGCAACTCCTTTGTGTGGTTGGATCGCTTCTAAGAGCTTCGCTTCGATCGATAGCATGCTAGGATAGTTATCAAATGAATCGCAATACCTTCGATTTAAATTTTTGACCGGTATGGATTATGTACCTCTCCGATTGTTTAGATCGCAATTCAGAAAAGCTTGTTTACATGCAACTTGTTCGAGAGGTTGGATCGATTTTTAGAGTTTTGTTTCTGCCGACAACATGCCAAGATAGTTAACAAACGAATCGCAATAATCCCGGTTTGTATTTTTGACTGGTACATATCTCGTACCACAATGATGTTTTCGATCTCAATTCCGAGAAGCTTTGATACCGGGAACACGTTTGTGAGGTTGGATCGATTTAAAGAGTTTCGTTTAGACCAACAACCTGCAAGGATAGTTACCAAATAAATCGCAATACTCCCGGTTTCTTTTATGACTAGTTCGGATTTCAAATCTCTCCGATGCTTTAGATCGCAATTATGAGAAGTTTGGATACCGGCTACTCGTTTGAGGAGTAGGATCGTTTTTAAGAGTTCATTTCGGCTGACAACATGCTTGGATAATTACCAAATTGCAATGCTCCCCGGTTTGAATTTTTGACCGGCACGGATTATGTACCTCTCCGATGATTTTTATCGAAATTCTGAGAAGTTTGGCAACAGGATACTTGTATAAGGGGATGTATCATTTCTCAGAGTTTCGTTACGACCGGCAACATGCGAGGATAGTTACCAAATGAATCGTAATACTGCCGGTTTAATTTTTGACTGGTACGGATTTCCAACTTCTCCGATGCTTTAGAACGCAATTATAAAAGATTGGATACCGGCAACTCGTTTGTGAGTTTGGATCGCTTCTAAGAGTTTTGCTTCGATCGACAACATGCTAGGATAGTTATAAAATGATTCGCAATACTCCCAGTTAAAATTTTTGACCGGTACGGATTATGTTCCTCTCCGATGGTTTAGATCGCAATTCAGAAAAGCTTTACATGCAACTTGTTCGAGAGGTTGGATCATTTTTAAGAGTTTTGTTTCAACGGGCAACATGCTAAGATAGTTACCAAATGAATCGCAATACTCCCGGTTTGAATTTTTGATCAATGCGGATTATGCACCCTCCGATGGTTTTTATCGAAATTCTAATAAGTTTGGCTACCGACAACTCGTTTGAGAGGATGTATCATTTCAAAGAGTTTTTGTACGACCGGCAACATGCGAGGATAGTTACTAAATGAATCGCAATACTGCCGGTCTAAAATTTTGACTGGTACGGATTTCGTACCTCTCCGATGCTTCAGAACGCAATTATGAAAGGCTGGAATCCGGACACTCGTTTGCGAGTTTGGATCGCTTCAAAGGGTTTCACATCGATCGACAACATGCCAGGGCAGTTATAAAATTAATCGCAATACTCCCAGTTTGAATTTTTGACCGGTACGAATTATATACCTGGAGATGGTTTAGATCGCAATTCAGGAAAGCTTGGCTACATGCAACTTGTTCAAGAGGTTGGATCGTTTTTAAGAGTTTTGTTTATAGTTACCAAATGAATCGTAATACTCCCGGTTTGTATTTTTGACTGGTACATATTTTGTACCTCAATGATGGTCTAGATCGCAATTTTGAAAAACTTGGATACCGGCAACAAGTTAGAGAGGTTGGATCGATTTAAAGAGTTTTGTTTTGCCGACAACATTCTCGGAAAGTTACCAAATAAATCGCAATACTCTCGGTTTGTATTTATGACTGGTTCGGATTTCAAACCTCTCCGATGCTTTATTAAATCTCAATTATGAGAAGTATGTATTCTGGCTACTCATTTGAGAAGTTGGATCGTTTCGACCAACAACATGCTTGGATAGTTTCCAAATGAAATGCAATACTCCCGGTTTTAATTTTTGACCGGTACAGATTATGTACCACTCTGATGGTTTCTGTTGCAATTATGAGAAATTTGGCTACCGGCAACTCGTTTGTGAGGATGTATAATTTCTAAGTGTTTCGTTACGACCGACAACTTGCTAGAATAGTTATCAAATGAATCGCAATACTGTCGGTTTTAATTTTTCAATGGTACGGATTTTGTACCTCTCCGATGCTTTATAGCGCAATTATGAAAAGTTGGACACCAGCTACTCGTTTGTGAGATTGGATCGCTTCTAAGAGTTTTCTTCGATCGACAACATACTGGAATAGTTATCAAATGAATCGCAATACTCCCGATTTAAATTTTTGACTGGTAGAGATTATGTACCTCTCCAATGGTTTAGATCTCAATTCAAAAATGCATATTTACATAGAACTCGCCAGAGAGGTTGAATCGCTTTTAAGAGTTTGGTTTTAACCGATAACATGCTAGGATAGTTACCAAATGAATCGCAATACTCCCGGTTTTAATTTCTGACTGGAACTTTTTTCGTACCTCTATGATGCTTTAGATCGCATTTCTGTGAAGCTTGGATACCGACAACTCATTTGAGAGCTTGGATCAATTTTAAGTGTTTGGTTTCGACCAACAACATTCTAGGATAGTTACCAAATAAATCGCAATACTCCCGGCTTCTATTTATGACTGGTTCGGATTAGGATCCTCTCCGATGCTTTAGATCGTGATTCTGAGAAATATGGATACCGGCTACTCGTTAGAGAAGTTGGATTGTTTTTATGAGTTCGTTTCGACCGACAACATGCTTGGATAGTTGCCAAATGAATCGCAGCGCTCCCGGTTAAAACTTTCGACCGGTACGGATTATGTAACAATCTGATGGTTTCAATCGTAATTTTGAGAAGTTTATCTACCGGCAACTCGTTTGAGAGGATGGCTCATTTCAAAGTTTTTCATTACGAACGGTAGCTTGCGAGGATAGTTACCAAATGTATCGCAATACTGCCGGCTTTAATTTTTGACTGTTTCAAATTTTGTACCTCTCCGATGCTTTAGAACGCAATTATGAAAGGTTGGATACCGGCAACTCTTTTGGGGTTTGGATCGCTTCAAAGAGTTTATTTTCGACCGACAATATTCTTGGATAGTTACCAAATGAATCGCAATGCTACTGGTTTAAATTTTTGACCGGTACGGATTATGTAGCACACCGATGGTTTCAATCGCAATTTTGAGAAGTTTGGCTACCGGCAACTCGTTTGAGAGGATGGATCATTTCAAAGTGTTTCGTTATGACCAACAACATGCTAGAATAGTTAGCAAATGAATCGCAATACTGCAGGTTTTAATTTTTCAAAAGTACGGATTTCGTACCTCTCCGATGCTTTAGAACGCAATTATGAAAGGTTGGATACCGGCAACTCCTTTGTGAGGTTGGATCGCTTCGATCGATAGTATGCTAGGATAGTTATCAAATTAATCGTAATACCCTCAGTTTTAATTTTGGACAGGTACGAAATATGTACCTCTCCGGTGGTTTAGATCGCAATTCAAAAAAGCTTGCTACATGGAAATTGTTTGAGATGTTAGATCATTTTAAGAGTTTGTTTCAAACGACAACATGCTAGGATATTTACCAAATGAATTGCAATACTCCCAGCTTGTATTTTTTACTGATACATATTTCGTAGCTCAATGATGTTTCATATCACAATTTTGAGAAGCTTGGATACCGACAACTCGTTTGAGAGGTTGGATCGATTTTAATAGTTTCGTTTCCACCGACGACATACTTTGATTGTTACCAAATAAATCTCAATACTCCCGATTTTAATTTTTGACCGGTATGGATTATGTACCACTCCGATGGTTTCTATCGCAAGTTTGAGAAGTTTGGTCACCGGCAACTCGTTTTAGAGGATTGATTATTTCAAAGAGTTTCGTTACGACCGACAACATGCTAGAATAGTTAGCAAATGAATCGCAATACTGCAGGTTCTAATTTTTCACAAGTATGGATTTCGTACCTCTTCGATGCTTTAGAACGCAATTATGAAAGGTTGGATACCGGCAACTCCTTTGTGTGGTTGGATCGCTTCTAAGAGCTTCGCTTCGATCGATAGCATGCTAGGATAGTTATCAAATGAATCGCAATACCTTCGATTTAAATTTTTGACCGGTATGGATTATGTACCTCTCCGATTGTTTAGATCGCAATTCAGAAAAGCTTGTTTACATGCAACTTGTTCGAGAGGTTGGATCGATTTTTAGAGTTTTGTTTCTGCCGACAACATGCTAAGATAGTTAACAAACGAATCGCAATAATCCCGGTTTGTATTTTTGACTGGTACATATCTCGTACCACAATGATGTTTTCGATCTCAATTCCGAGAAGCTTTGATACCGGGAACACGTTTGTGAGGTTGGATCGATTTAAAGAGTTTCGTTTAGACCAACAACCTGCAAGGATAGTTACCAAATAAATCGCAATACTCCCGGTTTCTTTTATGACTAGTTCGGATTTCAAATCTCTCCGATGCTTTAGATCGCAATTATGAGAAGTTTGGATACCGGCTACTCGTTTGAGGAGTAGGATCGTTTTTAAGAGTTCATTTCGGCTGACAACATGCTTGGATAATTACCAAATTGCAATGCTCCCCGGTTTGAATTTTTGACCGGCACGGATTATGTACCTCTCCGATGATTTTTATCGAAATTCTGTGAAGTTTGGCAACAGGATACTTGTATAAGGGGATGTATCATTTCTAAGAGTTTCGTTACGACCGGCAACATGCGAGGATAGTTACCAAAGGAATCGTAATACTGCCGGTTTTAATTTTTGACTGGTACGGATTTCCAACCTCTCCGATGCTTTAGAACGCAATTATGAAAGATTGGATACCGGCAACTCGTTTGTGAGTTTGGATCGCTTCTAAGAGTTTTGCTTCGATCGACAACATGCTAGGATAGTTATAAAATGATTCGCAATACTCCCAGTTTGAATTTTAGACCGGTACGGATTATGTTCCTCTCCGATGGTTTAGATCGCAATTCAGAAAAGCTTTTCATGCAACTTGTTCGAGAGGTTGGATCATTTTTAAGAGTTTTGTTTCAACAGGCAACATGCTAAGATAGTTACCAAATGAATCGCAATACTCCCGGTTTGAATTTTTGATCAATGCGGATTATGCACCCTCCGATTGTTTTTATCGAAATTCTAATAAGTTTGGCTACCGACAACTCGTTTGAGAGGATGTATCATTTCAAAGAGTTTTTGTACGACCGGCAACATGCGAGGATAGTTACTAAATGAATCGCAATACTGCCGGTCTAAAATTTTGACTGGTACGGATTTCGTACCTCTCCGATGCTTCAGAACGCAATTATGAAAGGCTGGAATCCGGACACTCGTTTGCGAGTTTGGATCGCTTCAAAGGGTTTCACATCGATCGACAACATGCCAGGGTAGTTATAAATTAATCGCAATACTCCAAGTTTGAATTTTTGACCGGTACGAATTATATACCTGGAGATGGTTTAGATCGCAATTCAGGAAAGCTTGGCTACATGCAACTTGTTCAAGAGGTTGGATCGTTTTTAAGAGTTTTGTTTATAGTTACCAAATGAATCGTAATACTCCCGGTTTGTATTTTTGACTGGTACATATTTTGTACCTCAATGATGGTTTAGATCGCAATTTTGAAAAACTTGGATACCGGCAACAAGTTAGAGAGTTGGATCGATTTAAAGAGTTTTGTTTTTGCCGACAACATTCTCGGAAAGTTACCAAATAAATCGCAATACTCTCGGTTTGTATTTATGACTGGTTCGGATTTCAAACCTCTCCGATGCTTTAAATCTCAATTATGAGAAGTACGGATTCTGGCTACTCGTTTGAGAAGTTGGATCGCTTCGACCAACAACATGCTTGGATAGTTACCAAATTAATCGCAATACTCCCGGTTTGAATTTTTGACCGGTACAGATTTTGTACCACTCTGATGGTTTCTATTGCAATTATGAGAAATTTTGCTACCGGCAACTCGTTTGAGAGGATGTATAATTTCTAAGTATTTCGTTACGACCGACAACTTGCTAAAATAGTTATCAAATGAATCGCAATACTGCCGGTTTTAATTTTTCAATGGTACGGATTTCGTACCACTCCGATACTTTATAACGCAATTATGAAAAGTCGGACACCAGCTACACGTTTGTGAGGTTGGATCGCTTCTAAGAGTTTTCTTCGATCGACAACATGCTGGAATAGTTATCAAATGAATCGCAATACACCCGGTTTAAATTTTTGACTGGTAGAGATTATGTACCTCTCCAATGGTTTAGATCTCAATTCAAAAATGCATATTTACATAGAACTCGCCAGAGAGGTTGGATCGCTTTTAAGAGTTTGGTTTTAACCGATAACATGCTAGGATAGTTACCAAATGAATCGCAATACTCCCGGTTTTAATTTTTGACTGGAACATATTTTGTACCTCTATGATGCTTTAGATCGCATTTCTGTGAAGCTTGGATACCGACAACTCGTTTGAGAGCTTGGATCAATTTTAAAAGTTTGGTTTCGACCAACAACATTCTAGGATAGTTACCAAATAAATCGCAATACTCCCGGCTTCTATTTATGACTGGTTCGGATTAGGATCCTCTCCGATGCTTTAGATCGTGATTCTGAGAAATATGGATACCGGCTACTCGTTAGAGAAGTTGGATTGTTTTTATGAGTTCGTTTCGACCGACAACATGCTTGGATAGTTGCCAAATGAATCGCAGCGCTCCCGGTTTAAATTTTCGACCGGTACGGATTATGTAACAATCTGATGTTTCAATCGTAATTTTGAGAAGTTTATCTACCGGCAACTCGTTTGAGAGGATGGCTCATTTCAAAGTTTTTCATTACGAACGGTAGCTTGCGAGGATAGTTACCAAATGTATCGCAATACTGCCGGCTTTAATTTTTGACTGTTTCAAATTTTGTACCTCTCCGATGCTTTAGAACGCAATTATGAAAGGTTGGATACCGGCAACCCTTTTGGGGGTTTGGATCGCTTCAAAGAGTTTATTTTCGACCGACAATATTCTTGGATAGTTACCAAATGAATCGCAATGCTACTGGTTTAAATTTTTGACCGGTACGGATTATGTAGCACACCGATGGTTTCAATCGCAATTTTGAGAAGTTTGGCTACCGGCAACTCGTTTGAGAGGATGGATCATTTCAAAGTGTTTCGTTATGACCAACAACATGCTAGAATAGTTAGCAAATGAATCGCAATACTGCAGGTTTTAATTTTTCAAAAGTACGGATTTCGTACCTCTCCGATGCTTTAGAACGCAATTATGAAAGGTTGGATACCGGCAACTCCTTTGTGAGGTTGGATCGCTTCGATCGATAGTATGCTAGGATAGTTATCAAATTAATCGTAATACCCTCAGTTTTAATTTTGGACAGGTACGAAATATGTACCTCTCCGGTGGTTTAGATCGCAATTCAAAAAAGCTTGCTACATGGAAATTGTTTGAGATGTTAGATCATTTTTAAGAGTTTGTTTCAAACGACAACATGCTAGGATATTTACCAAATGAATTGCAATACTCCCAGCTTGTATTTTTGACTGATACATATTTCGTAGCTCAATGATGTTTCATATCACAATTTTGAGAAGCTTGGATACCGACAACTCGTTTGAGAGGTTGGATCGATTTTAATAGTTTCGTTTCGACCGACGACATACTTTGATTGTTACCAAATAAATCTCAATACTCCCGATTTTAATTTTTGACCGGTATGGATTATGTACCACTCCGATGGTTTCTATCGCAAGTTTGAGAAGTTTGGTCACCGGCAACTCGTTTTAGAGGATTGATTATTTCAAAGAGTTTCGTTACGACCGACAACATGCTAGAATAGTTAGCAAATGAATCGCAATACTGCAGGTTCTAATTTTTCACAAGTATGGATTTCGTACCTCTTCGATGCTTTAGAACGCAATTATGAAAGGTTGGATACCGGCAACTCCTTTGTGTGGTTGGATCGCTTCTAAGAGCTTCGCTTCGATCGATAGCATGCTAGGATAGTTATCAAATGAATCGCAATACCTTCGATTTAAATTTTTGACCGGTATGGATTATGTACCTCTCCGATTGTTTAGATCGCAATTCAGAAAAGCTTGTTTACATGCAACTTGTTCGAGAGGTTGGATCGATTTTTAGAGTTTTGTTTCTGCCGACAACATGCTAAGATAGTTAACAAACGAATCGCAATAATCCCGGTTTGTATTTTTGACTGGTACATATCTCGTACCACAATGATGTTTTCGATCTCAATTCCGAGAAGCTTTGATACCGGGAACACGTTTGTGAGGTTGGATCGATTTAAAGAGTTTCGTTTAGACCAACAACCTGCAAGGATAGTTACCAAATAAATCGCAATACTCCCGGTTTCTTTTATGACTAGTTCGGATTTCAAATCTCTCCGATGCTTTAGATCGCAATTATGAGAAGTTTGGATACCGGCTACTCGTTTGAGGAGTAGGATCGTTTTTAAGAGTTCATTTCGGCTGACAACATGCTTGGATAATTACCAAATTGCAATGCTCCCCGGTTTGAATTTTTGACCGGCACGGATTATGTACCTCTCCGATGATTTTTATCGAAATTCTGTGAAGTTTGGCAACAGGATACTTGTATAAGGGGATGTATCATTTCTAAGAGTTTCGTTACGACCGGCAACATGCGAGGATAGTTACCAAAGGAATCGCAATACTGCCGGTTTTAATTTTTGACTGGTACGGATTTCCAACCTCTCCGATGCTTTAGAACGCAATTATGAAAGATTGGATACCGGCAACTCGTTTGTGAGTTTGGATCGCTTCTAAGAGTTTTGCTTCGATCGACAACATGCTAGGATAGTTATAAAATGATTCGCAATACTCCCAGCTTGAATTTTAGACCGGTACGGATTATGTTCCTCTCCGATGGTTTAGATCGCAATTCAGAAAAGCTTTTCATGCAACTTGTTCGAGAGGTTGGATCATTTTTAAGAGTTTTGTTTCAACAGGCAACATGCTAAGATAGTTACCAAATGAATCGCAATACTCCCGGTTTGAATTTTTGATCAATGCGGATTATGCACCCTCCGATTGTTTTTATCGAAATTCTAATAAGTTTGGCTACCGACAACTCGTTTGAGAGGATGTATCATTTCAAAGAGTTTTTGTACGACCGGCAACATGCGAGGATAGTTACTAAATGAATCGCAATACTGCCGGTCTAAAATTTTGACTGGTACGGATTTCGTACCTCTCCGATGCTTCAGAACGCAATTATGAAAGGCTGGAATCCGGACACTCGTTTGCGAGTTTGGATCGCTTCAAAGGGTTTCACATCGATCGACAACATGCCAGGGTAGTTATAAAATTAATCGCAATACTCCAAGTTTGAATTTTTGACCGGTACGAATTATATACCTGGAGATGGTTTAGATCGCAATTCAGGAAAGCTTGGCTACATGCAACTTGTTCAAGAGGTTGGATCGTTTTTAAGAGTTTTGTTTATAGTTACCAAATGAATCGTAATACTCCCGGTTTGTATTTTTGACTGGTACATATTTTGTACCTCAATGATAGTTTAGATCGCAATTTTGAAAAACTTGGATACCGGCAACAAGTTAGAGAGTTTGGATCGATTTAAAGAGTTTTGTTTTTGCCGACAACATTCTCGGAAAGTTACCAAATAAATCGCAATACTCTCGGTTTGTATTTATGACTGGTTCGGATTTCAAACCTCTCCGATGCTTTAAATCTCAATTATGAGAAGTACGGATTCTGGCTACTCGTTTGAGAAGTTGGATCGCTTCGACCAACAACATGCTTGGATAGTTACCAAATTAATCGCAATACTCCCGGTTTGAATTTTTGACCGGTACAGATTTTGTACCACTCTGATGGTTTCTATTGCAATTATGAGAAATTTTGCTACCGGCAACTCGTTTGTGAGGATGTATAATTTCTAAGTATTTCGTTACGACCGACAACTTGCTAAAATAGTTATCAAATGAATCGCAATACTGCCGGTTTTAATTTTTCAATGGTACGGATTTCGTACCACTCCGATACTTTATAACGCAATTATGAAAAGTCGGACACCAGCTACACGTTTGTGAGGTTGGATCGCTTCTAAGAGTTTTCTTCGATCGACAACATGCTGGAATAGTTATCAAATGAATCGCAATACACCCGGTTTAAATTTTTGACTGGTAGAGATTATGTACCTCTCCAATGGTTTAGATCTCAATTCAAAAATGCATATTTACATAGAACTCGCCAGAGAGGTTGGATCGCTTTTAAGAGTTTGGTTTTAACCGATAACATGCTAGGATAGTTACCAAATGAATCGCAATACTCCCGGTTTTAATTTTTGACTGGAACATTTTTGTACCTCTATGATGCTTTAGATCGCATTTCTGTGAAGCTTGGATACCGACAACTCGTTTGAGAGCTTGGATCAATTTTAAAAGTTTGGTTTCGACCAACAACATTCTAGGATAGTTACCAAATAAATCGCAATACTCCCGGCTTCTATTTATGACTGGTTCGGATTAGGATCCTCTCCGATGCTTTAGATCGTGATTCTGAGAAATATGGATACCGGCTACTCGTTAGAGAAGTTGGATTGTTTTTATGAGTTCGTTTCGACCGACAACATGCTTGGATAGTTGCCAAATGAATCGCAGCGCTCCCGGTTTAAATTTTCGACCGGTACGGATTATGTAACAATCTGATAGTTTCAATCGTAATTTTGAGAAGTTTATCTACCGGCAACTCGTTTGAGAGGATGGCTCATTTCAAAGTTTTTCATTACGAACGGTAGCTTGCGAGGATAGTTACCAAATGTATCGCAATACTGCCGGCTTTAATTTTTGACTGTTTCAAATTTTGTACCTCTCCGATGCTTTAGAACGCAATTATGAAAGGTTGGATACCGGCAACCCTTTTGGGGTTTTGATCGCTTCAAAGAGTTTATTTTCGACCGACAATATTCTTGGATAGTTACCAAATGAATCGCAATGCTACTGGTTTAAATTTTTGACCGGTACGGATTATGTAGCACACCGATGGTTTCAATCGCAATTTTGAGAAGTTTGGCTACCGGCAACTCGTTTGAGAGGATGGATCATTTCAAAGTGTTTCGTTATGACCAACAACATGCTAGAATAGTTAGCAAATGAATCGCAATACTGCAGGTTTTAATTTTTCAAAAGTACGGATTTCGTACCTCTCCGATGCTTTAGAACGCAATTATGAAAGGTTGGATACCGGCAACTCCTTTGTGAGGTTGGATCGCTTCGATCGATAGTATGCTAGGATAGTTATCAAATTAATCGTAATACCCTCAGTTTTAATTTTGGACAGGTACGAAATATGTACCTCTCCGGTGGTTTAGATCGCAATTCAAAAAAGCTTGCTACATGGAAATTGTTTGAGATGTTAGATCATTTTAAGAGTTTGTTTCAAACGACAACATGCTATGATATTTACCAAATGAATTGCAATACTCCCAGCTTGTATTTTTGACTGATACATATTTCGTAGCTCAATGATGTTTCATATCACAATTTTGAGAAGCTTGGATACCGACAACTCGTTTGAGAGGTTGGATCGATTTTAATAGTTTCGTTTCCACCGACGACATACTTTGATTGTTACCAAATAAATCTCAATACTCCCGATTTTAATTTTTGATCGGTATGGATTATGTACCACTCCGATGGTTTCTATCGCAAGTTTGAGAAGTTTGGTCACCGGCAACTCGTTTTAGAGGATTGATTATTTCAAAGAGTTTCGTTACGACCGACAACATGCTAGAATAGTTAGCAAATGAATCGCAATACTGCAGGTTCAAATTTTTCACAAGTATGGATTTCGTACCTCTTCGATGCTTTAGAACGCAATTATGAAAGGTTGGATACCGGCAACTCCATTTTGGTGTGGTTGATCGCTTCTAAGAGCTTCGCTTTCGATCGATAGCATGCTAGGATAGTTATCAAATGAATCGCAATACCTTCGATTTAAATTTTTGACCGGTATGGATTATGTACCTCTCCGATTGTTTAGATCGCAATTCAGAAAAGCTTGTTTACATGGCACTTGTTCGAGAGGTTGGATCGATTTTTAGAGTTTTGTTTCTGCCGACAACATGCCAAGATAGTTAACAAACAATCGCAATAATCCCGGTTTTGTATTTTTGACTGGTACATATCTCGTACCACAATGATGTTTTCGATCTCATTTCGAGAAGCTTTGATACCGGGAACACGTTTGTGAGGTTGGATCGATTTAAAGAGTTTCGTTTAGACCAACACCCTGCAAGGATAGTTACCAAATAAATCGCAATACCTCCGGTTTCTTTTATGACTAGTTCGGATTTCAAATCTCTCCGATGCTTTAGATCGCAATTATGAGAAGTTTGGATACCGGCTACTCGTTTGAGGAGTAGGATCGTTTTTAAGAGTTCATTCTCGGCGACAACATGCTTGGATAATTACCAAATTGCATGCTCCCGGGGTTTGAATTTTTGACCGGCACGGATTATGTACCTCTTCCGATGATTTTTTATCGAAATTCTGTGAAGTTTGGCAACAGGATACTGTATAAGGGGATGTATCATTTCTAAGAGTTTCGTTACGACC
>JACGCM010002852.1:0-48800 GCA_014058105.1 Kingdonia uniflora | reverse complement strand
CAGGAGACATGACACTTCGTTCGAACGACAATAAAACCTCGTTTGAACGCAAAATTGTCTATAGGCCAAATTTCCAGGGGACTTGACACTTCGTTCAAACGACAAGAAAACTCGTTTGAACGTCAAAATAGAGAAAGCTCTCTCTTTTATCAGAGAGTAATACTTACCTTCTGTCCAGTGATCTGTGTCTTCGACTGAGACAACCAAAAACTCCACAAACACGAAATGAGACAAATAAAATCTTTCAGGCCATTAGAGAGATGCTTTCAGCTTAATTATGTAATCGATAGAATCTTTGGTTTTGGAGATTTTCGCTTTGAAAATTGAACATAGGCTTCTTTCACTGTTTGCAGGGACTTGTGTTGGAACTTCTAGTTGCCGTTGGCGTTATCCGGGCCCATCATTTTTGGTTAGATGTAGAGCACATCCAGGAGGCTTATCAAAACATTTTAGTGTCTGGAAATGGTCATTTTTCCTGTTTTGCAGCAATACGCTTATCATGTTTCCCCTTACATGGGAGATGTTGCAACGAAGATGGTTAACAAGAAGACCGAGTGAGAACCGAACTTGGAGGGTGACCATCAATGCACACGGATATTATAGTTGTATGGCTTGTATTTGTAAAATCGGAAGTTGGTTTTTCGTAATATTCTGCGCATGTAATAAACACGGTACTTTTTTCAGTCCAATCTTATGATTCCATCATTTGCAAATACATATGCTGGTGTTAAAAGAGACGTTTGTGATTATAATGTTACAATTTATTTTTGAAGTGTTAAAATCGAGCCACCAAAGATACTGTAAATATTCTTGATAACAGGCACACATTTTTTATTTATCTACAATATACTTTCATAAGTCGAAATTAGTCTTGAAATTATACGAAAAACGAAAGATAATGAAGGATAAATCACTGCTCCAAATCATTCAGGGGAATACACATTCGAGACTAACCCACTGACCCAAATCAGAATACAAAGAACATACATTACTTTTCCATCAGATGCTTTTCGAGACAAGTGATGAAAAATAGAGCTGATTTTGTTGTCTCTTTAGGCATTGCAGCTTCGTCTGTTACCGTCTCGTATATCACTGAGATGTCAACTAAAGTCTCCGTCTCTCCATTTTCAGTCATCTGGAAAATTGTTATGTATGAAGCGTAACCAAAAGTCAGATGACCCCCTTCTATTACTTGTATCCCAAATCGGTGATGAGCCTCATCTAGTTCCACGATTTTCTCCTTCTGGTATGTCATACTCTTTACATCTGCAAATATCACAAACAAATTAAACAATATTTATTTTAAGTCAGCGTTTTATTTTAGTTTCTTTTGTAGCTATATTAAGATGGTTCTGTATTCCTACTACACCCTGATATTGTGTCAAATGACATTCATAACAGCCTGGGAAGGATGGGAAGATTGTTTGGAGTGGTTGTTAGGAATCTCAATTCTGAAAGCCAGGACACTTATAGATGAAAAAAGAAGGGAAACGCAAAGAAAGACAACCAGCTGATATCAATATGCACAGAAAGAAAACCTCCCAATTGACGACGTTTCTCTTATAAACATTATATATCCATCAATATAAGCAACAAAAAGTAATAGATAAGGTTAAGACTTTCCTGGGCCAAAGTTGATGAGCATGATAGTGCCAAGGCCACCATCTCCTTCAAGTAATTTTATGTTTCTGACCAAATTTGGAACCACTTTTGGCAGAACAGACCTCAAATCTTTGACTAAAGCCTTCCATAAAGTCTCAATGCCAACCCCAACCTTGGTCTGGGCCTTTAGTTCCTTCTTCATGGTTCTTCAAATGCAGACCCTAACAAAGAATCACATCGTATATTTAAGCCTCACGTGGGGTGAAATCTATTGTGGGAAAGGGACAAGAAAGGCATCTTTCCTTCTTAAGATCATTGTGCTAATGATTCCTCTTTAATTCGTTTTGCCTAAAAAATATATTCCTTTTTAGACCTGGAGGATAGCTGGCAAAAAAAAGTTTATTTTAAGCACTTTGACTTGAATATATATTCTTTTAATTATTCTAATTATGGGTGAATAAGCGGGAAAAAAAAAACCATTTTTAATTTCTTTAGTCTTTTAGTTAGTTGGGCATCGGTAGGGAAAATTTTAGATCTCTCGTGAGCCATCATATCTCAATGTCTCACCCTTAAAATTTTGACACGTGGCAATGAGAGAGAAGAACCTAACAGAGTGTTTAAACAAGAGATAGAGTTTAACAAAGAGGAGAGAGAAAACCTCATCTTCTCTCAACCTTCATTCCTCACTATAACTCTATCCCTAAAACTAACATATTTTCTCGAATCACATACCACAAATCGAAGTATTTTAACCATAATACTTCACCTCCAAAGGTAATAACAATCTCCTAAAATTCTTCTATTTGAAATGGGTTCTAAATTTGGTTTTGAACATAATCTTATTAACCAGAACAGTTTGAGACAGTGATTATCATGACAACAATCTACCACGAATAGTTTCTTTTGTAGAGATTGTTGGATTATCCAAAAAGTTTATTCCTGAAAAAACCAAACTCAATTGTAGAGACAGGTTTGATGTCATCTTCGCCAGCTTCCACATCTAGTGGAAAACTTAAGGTACGGCGGTGAACTATAAGATGCGGACGAAAAGATATCATGAAGGGAGCAAGAGATTACTTAGTTTCATTGCCACGTGTCAAAATTTTAAGGGTGAGACATTTGAGATATGATGGCTCAGGAGAGATCTAAAATTTTTCCTAAACATAAAACTCAGAAAAAATTTCCCTCGAGGAATGAAACTAAGTAATCTCTTGCTCTCTTCATGATATCTTTTCGTCCGCATCTTATAAGGTCACCGCCGTACCTTAAGTTTGCCACTAGATGTGGATGCTGGCGAAGATGACATCAAATCTGTCTCTACAATTGAGTTTGGTTTTTTCAGAAATAAACTTTTCAGATAATCTAACAATCTCTACAATAGAAACTATTCGTGGTAGATTGTTGTCATGATAATCACTGTCTCAAACTGTTCTGGTTAATAAGATTATGTTCAAAACCAAATTTAGAACCCATTTCAAATAGAAGAATTTTAGGAGATTGTTGTTACATTGGAGGTGAAGTATTATGGTTAAAATACTTCGATTTGTGGTATGTGATTCGAGAAAATATGTTAGTTTCAGGGATAGAGTTATAGTGAGGAATGAAGGTTGAGAGAAGATGAGGTTTTCTCTCTCCTCTTTGTTAAACTCTCTCTCTCTCTTGTTTAAACACTCTGTTAGGTTATTCTCTCTCATTGCCACGTGTCAAAATTTTAAGGGTGAGACATTTGAGATATGATGGCTCATGAGAGATCTAAAATTTTCCCGCATCGGTAGGCCTGCTTTTGGATTGAAAATGGGGGTAATTGGAATTTTTCTGAATTTGTAGGAACTGTAAAATCTGTTCCGATCCGATTTTTTTTCAGAACTGCAAAAATGGATTCGAATCCGAAATATTCGGAAAATTGGAATTCAGAAAAATTCGGATTTAATCAGAATATTGTTCAGATTAATTCGGAATTACAAAAAATTTGGATTAAATTGAAATATTGTTCGGATTAAATCGGATCGGAGGATATTCAGAATAATCGGATCGGATTTTGTTCGAAAAAATCAGATCGGAAATTTCAGAATAGTAGAAGGCTATTTGATTCCAATTTGAATTTTTTCAGAAAAAAAATCTGAAATTGAATTTTCGAAAATCGAAACTGTAAAAAAGGGTTTCGTAATAGAAAAAATCGGATCGAAATTCAGAAAAAAAATCAAAAGTTCGGACAAAAGTTGCAACCTTAAGCATGGGAATGTAGAACACTATCTAAAATATGCTTATAATTGCAAGAAATAGGAAGTTTGTGCCAAAAAAAAAGGAAGAACAAGAAAAACAAAACGATAGATATTTGTCCTTTCACAGAGATATAAACGAGCTTTGTTACGGTAACTTTGATAAACTTAAGTAATTATTTGTTAATAGAACGGATTAGGTAACTTTGATAAACTTCAGTAATTATTTGTTAATAGAACCGATTAAGAAAACCAAAATATAAGAGAGATGATTGCAATACTTCAATGTTTTTATGACAAGATTATGTCTCGTACCTCAATTCTGTAAGGATGCTATTTTGCAGGTCTTGGACTACATGAGTAATTTCCGTTAGAAGTCGCTCTTGGCTGCACTTTATGGCAGGGATATCAAGAATACATCATTTTGGATTTTGGGTGAATTTGACATATATACCCTAATGTTTTATGGCATATTTGTAGTGCCCCACATTTTTCTTGGTATAACTCCTTGTGGTCGTAGTTATGGTTTATAAGTTGCACCTGTAGCATGTTATCATAGCTTTTATTTTTCCCCCAAATCCTTAACAAACCCATTTAAACCCACACCGAATTCCCCAATTCTTCTCCAACTCCTCCTTATTCTCCACATCAATTCTAGGGCACAACTCTCCCTTTAACTAATTTCGGTTCTAGAGAGAGAGGGGAAGAAAGAGAGATGAATTTGCTAAAACTCTCTACAATTACAGCTCCGCACCGCTTAGCTTTCGTTCTTCATCGTTATTTTAACCTCAGGCAGGTGCATCTATATAATCTCATTTGCTTTGATTGATATGAGTAATCATAGTATTTCAGTCGCTCCAATCTTCTTTATACAAATCATCTCCTAGGTATAAAATCTGTACTAATTTTATCGTTCTCTAAAATTTGCTCTTATCATCGCATCAAATCTATATTATACATTTCAGTATTGTGTAGGCAGTCATGTATCCTCTCGTGGGTTATTGCATAAGGTTTTCTCTAGGCATACAACTGTTGATCTATGTGTGTTAGGCTTTGGTTCTTAATAGGGGAGTATACTAATAGTCTGATTTTATTTGGGTTAGAGAATTGCTTGGGTATTAAAGGTACAGAGGATTTATAGAAGTCTTATTATAGGTATGATGGGTCTGATGGTGTTCTGTGGTAACTCTAGCTAAGCTTTGTTGGGCTTCTTTGTTGAATATCCTGTATATGGTTTATGGCAGTTACGACTTAATTGTATTGGGGCTGATTAAATGGTCATGTTGTTTAGTTAAGATATAGTGGCAGTTATTATCTACTATAGGATATCATATGAAATGGTTCTGAACACTAGTTGGTTTGAGGTAGTGCTTATTGGTGGGTTTAAATAATTGTTGATGATGATGCAATATCCATGACGGTGCTTGACTACGGTTTAGTTGTGAGAAACTTTATTGGGTGATATGGGCGTGAATAACTTAGCTTGATATTTGTTGAAACTAGGCATTCGAGGTCTTATATTATGGTTATAGTATGTATGAAGGAGATGGTTGGATCTTAGTGTGGCCTAACCATCATTCTTAGATGATTTCCTTGGTTATCTATTTAATGTTGGTCATTTCAGTTGGCTGATATCATAGTAGTTTCTTTCATTAGTTTGGTTCGTTTAGATGAGATCATTCAGTATGCTAGACATCTAGTAGCTGATTTTAAATAGTACTTTTGAGACTTAGAAATAGTGGATTCCTATACTATTTATGAGTTGATCTATATGATGGTTGTATGAGTGTGGTTAATAATTATCGCAAGATATTGTGCTGGTGATAAGAACTTTGTACTAAATGGATATTAGGAGCAAGTCTGTGATTCTAGTACATCTTAGGTAATCCTTTGGTTTGTCTTTTATGACAACCATTTAAGAGAATAGATTTTCCATGATTTAGTAGTATGCGACTTAGATTTGCTTTGACGCTTAGGGTTTCCTTTTGATATAGTCGCACTTATTGGGCATGTTACGACAGATAACATTGGATGTTAGAGTTTTACTTCATTTGATAGAGTCCCCACTTGTTATTAAGTAAGGGTAAATAGATCATCTGGTTGTAGAGCGGTAGGTCCTTGGATTTAGTCCCAGATGCTGATTAGGCAGGGGCAGACAAATCATTTGATTCTTATAGGATTCAAACTTCTTCCTTTCATTCATGTATAGGATAACTTAGAGTCATGTACACAGTAGGGCTATTTTATTAGGGTCCTTGGGTTCGAGTCTCTAAACAAAATATGAGGTAACTGTTTATCAGAATTCCGGGTTGCAAGTCCCTAAATTATTTCCCTGCTACTTCTCGGCTGCATGCTACGCGAGCATCCCGTGGGCTTAGATCCCTGAAAGTGAAAATCAATTAGGCTTTAGACCTGTAGGTTGAAAATCCTTGACCACCTTGATCCGGTGATTTACCCGCTAATTCCTGGCTCACTAAAAAGGAATTCGCCAATCCCTGACTCGTCAATAAGGGATACGCTTCTGTTGAGGACACGAAGGTGCGAGAGTGTGATCCCACTGAATTAAAAGTGACCTTATGTACGTCGTTTGTTAGTTATCCCCCACACCTAATAATACTCTATAATTATTTATAATACCGGTTGGCGCCGACGCTTAAAAATAACATTAATAATTGAACCTCATTTTCTCAAAGCATTGCATCATTTATATATATTTATAAGATATTAGTTTTACTTAGACCGCATTTTTTAGGACTCGTAGCTTGGTTGATATTCTCCTATAATTTTGTTAGATCATTCTTGTCTATTTTCTGTGTTTATCTTGGTCTATCATGTCTTATGACCTTAGATATTTGTACTTGCTGGGCGTTGCTTGCTGACGCCTTGCGCATATATACTTTTCAGGTGAATTGTTGCGGTAACAATACTAGTAGTTGGAGCAAACTGGACTTGCATCTTTTGAAGTTCCTGCTATCCTTGTGGTATTATTTATCATTTCTATCTCTTTTAGATTTTCTTCCACTGCGTAGTTTCTTAGTGTTGTAGATGTATTTACGATTTGTTTTAAATTGTAGTACGTCTTTTAGGGGTTCATCTTTAGGATGCCCGACGTTACACCTCAGAATTCGCGTTCTTAATAGTTTATTAAGAAGCCAATTTTGGGGGCGTGACAATATTGACTTACACCCCACCGTTTGCAAAATATTTGACATACACCCCACATTTGCAGCTTGACTGCGGTCAACTGCAATTAATCAGAACTGACTTTAGTCAATCTTACTTAAATTTTGTTTAAAGACAAAACTACCGTTTGAAATAAATTCAAATACTCATCGAGGTACTCACATCTTGAACGAACGTGGATTATTCGACTTTTAATCAATGGATGATTAACACATTTTTTTTTGTAAGTTTGAACAAAAGATCACACGTTTTCTTAAGGGTAATTTCGGCACTGAATATACTTCTACAATTCAAATGTTGGTTAACTAATTAGAGCCAAACTGCAAATGTGAATATTTTGCAAACCGTAGCGCGTAAGTCAAATATGCCATAAAACATCAGTATATATGTCAAATTCACCATTTAGGTTTCTGGACACCTGTTCTTCTCTGTGTTCATCAGCAGGGTAGTGTTTGTTAGAGTCAGGTTAGTGACAGGTACAAACACTTTTGTATGTTGTTTCATCATCTAAGAAAAGATTGATTTGAGAAAAATAAATAAATGAAATGAGCATTACTAACATAACTGGTACTGGTTTTCAATGATATGAATTTGGAGAAAGGCTACTGAAAATAAATTATCAGATTATCTCTTTATTTTCTTTAATCATCTCGTACACACCATACGTACTTGTGGGGATCTTTAATCCCTCTAGTTCAAACCGAAACAATACAAACATTATGCGTGTGATTTTTAATAGATTATTCGCCACAATCAATCATTTATATTACAATTCAATCTTTATATCGGCGAAAAAATGAAATAAAAGAAGGAAAACAAATAAGAACTTTCATGGAACAAAGCAAGTGGAAGCAAAGTTTCCAACCTTTTGCCTTGAGCAACTGGACTTGTGTAAATACTGAGATTAGAATTACTAGGACTCTTCTCATCTTCCACGAGGATTTACTAACTGAGAGAAAAACTGTACTAGTGGTCGAATGGCTGAAGTGGTGTTAATGGAATAATGGGAATGTGGTTTGTGCTGTTATCTTCTGGCTCAGTAACTGCAGAAAAGGTCTCTTCGAGCTGTAGGGCATACTCAAGATCCATAGGACATCTCCCATTGAGGGTTTATCACCCCGTACACCGCGAGGCAATTTCCGCAGTCTCACCAAACTTCTTGAGTGAGGCTGGGTTTACCTTCCCGATCAACTTCGTGTCCATGATCTGGCTTAACAACCCCTTCTTCTGCCAGTTCATCGCCCACTCTGCTGTGTTACCTGCTCCCTAAGGAGGTCTGGATTAAGGGCTGGTCTGGTGCAGAGAACTTCCATTAGGACAACTCCAAAAGAGTAAACATCCGACTTCTCTGTTAGTTGTTGCCTCCTAAAGTACTCAGGATCAAAGTATTAGTGGTCTTGACATCTCGGTGAATAATGCAGCCCCAATGCAGATCTCAAGCCTTTGTTTCCACGAGAGAGCTGGTGTAGCGCCCCATTATTTTTCTTCTTCCAGTTGCTATTTACTTAGCTTGCACCTGTATTACATTAGCATGTTCTTGGTTTTGTTTAATTATTTGGAGAACCCATTCAAACTATCACCACCGAATTTCCCAAACTTCTCCTCCTCCTTCTTCTCCTCCTTTAACCTTTCTTCCCTCTTTTTATTTTGAAATCAGGAGAGAGGTGAGTTAACCCCAAGCTTATTGTTTCCATTAACCCTTGATTTTGGAAGTATTATTTCAAATCCTTCATCGATTGTTGTGGCTCGAAATTTTAAGCGAGTGATCGAGAGTGAAATTGTTATTGTTCTAGTAAAGGGAAGGATCATTGCATTGCTCTTCTTAAGCATTCAATCTTCAGGCAAGTATAATTATTTCCGAGCATCGTATGACACATTGATATATGTATAGATGTAAATTGGGGTATAAGCATAATTCCATGTTAAGAGTTATCATTATACCTTGAAATCCTTATATAATTCATTCAACAGTTAATAATGAACAGTCTGTTATTGTATAAGGGAGTAGTTGAAGATCATAATATTAGCATTCAAGAGTAGGATAGTTCATCTAAATCGTTCGAGTTAGTGTATATATTATGCAGCCATGTTAAACTCTTATATCGTTAGCTTTAATGCATAATTTATTCTCTATGTTTTCTGTAAATACTACTTGTTGGAATTGATAATCTCGTATCATGTATATGGTCGAGAATATGTAATTACTAAGTATTGTAGAAATCTGAATTATGGTGGAGAATCTCTTTAGAAATTTGTATACTTGTAAGGGTATTAGGCTAAGCTCTCTAAACTTTAGCTACCAACTGTTAGTGGTAATGTATTAGCTAATTTAGGAACTATTACTTAAAACATCCCTTCACCAATCTGAATTTTGAAAGAAATGATAACCTAATATAACATAGCAGGTACTGTTGGTATTAGTATGTAAATTAATGGACATAGGATTGGCACTCTATAATACCCTAACTTTTGGGAGTTATCGGATAGTCTAATATACATTTTGCGACATGATAGGATACCAAATTTTTTGTAAGTGTCAAGAGAGGTATTTGGCACACGACTTAACTTAGCCACGATTATAGGACTTTACAGATATATCCTTTAATAACTTAAGGTAGAAGATCATAATAATCAGAGTATAATATCATCGACAAAGTCCCCACTCGTATAGTGAGGGTAGAAAAAAATCGTTGAGCATAAGATCGCCAATCATATGATATAGTCTCATTGCATATGGAGCAAGGAAAGATAGGTTATTTGATTGAGTGTTGGTCTCGTAAATCATTCATGCATAGGATAACTTAGAGTCATGTACACAGTAGGGCTATGTTGTCAGGGTTCTTGGGTTCGAGTCCTTAAACAAAATATGAGGTAACTGTTATCAGCGCTCCCGGGTTGCAAGTCCCAAAATTCTTTCCCTGTTACTTCTCGGCTGCATGCTACGCGAGCATCCCGTGGGCTTAGATCCCTGAAAGTAAAAATAAAACAGGCTTTAGACCTGTAGGTTGAAAATCCTTGACCACCTTGATCCGGTGATTTTCCCGCTAATTCTGGTTCACTAAAAAGGAATCCGTCAATCCCTGGCTCGCCAATAAGTATACGCTTCTGTTGAGGACAGAAGGGTGTGAGAGTGTGGTCCCACTGAATTAAAAGTGACCATGTGTACATCGTCTGTTAGTTATCTCACACACTTAATAATACTTTATAACTATTTTATAATACTAGTTGGCGCCGACGCTTAAAAACAACCTTAATAATTGAACCTCATTTCCTCAATGCATTGCATCATTTATATATAATTACAAGATATTATATCACACTAGTACTTTTTGTATAATAGATCGGTCTGTCATGTTCAGTGACCGGTAATAATTGTGCTTGCTTGACGCCTTGTGCGCTATATTTTTCAGGAGGTCGAGCACGGTAGGATTTTGCTTAGTAAGGCTTGGGTTCAGTTTCAAGATTCTTTGGAGTTCTTTGGATCGCTGAGCTGTCGTAGGGTATTTATAATAATTATTTCATATTTCATCGTCGTAGTCTAATTCTCATTTTTAGAGTGAGTTTAGAATTTTATTCATTTTAATATAATTGAGTTATTTTCCGCTGCGTTTCTTTGGTAAGTAGATGTAGTTAATTTCGTTAGAAATTTAATACATCTGTGGGGTTTCATCCGTGGGATGCCGACTTGTTAGGCCTTAGGATTTGCTTAATGATTTTTATCAGAAGACGAATTTTGGGGCGTGACAGCTGGAAGGTCTGTACCGTAAATATGGCTTCTGAGGGGTCCATTGAAGCTCAAAACTGGTACATTTGCTTCTCCATGGTTTTCGCAGTTGCATAAACCCAATTCGGGGCAATTTCAGGTGTGACCCCTGGACGATATTTTATGGTTGTAGGATTAACTGACACCTCCGTTTTGAGCTTCAATGTTACTTGGGTTTTTCAGTAGATCCGAATTTCATGTACTTTGTACGAGTTCACTTGTGTGATATTGCGAGCAAGGCTTTGAATAACCTTGTTTTCAATACGTATGTCAACTCTGATATTGCCCTTGCGAGTTTAGACCTCGGCTGGGGCCTTGGCTGTACCTTATTATAAAGACTTCATCTCTAATTCGTCAATGGAGGAATCCAATACTTTGACGGTTAGAATTGGTCCTGATAGTGATGCAGATATCAGTGATGCTGTCATGAATGGTTTAGAGATCATGAAGATCAGCAATGGTGCTAGAAGTTTGGATGGGTTGTCTTCTGTTAAGGCTCACAGCAGAGCTGTTAAAATGGAGATACTTCTCATCGTTCTCCCAAGTTCTCCCGAGAGTATCATTTTGAGGGGTGACCAAAGGACCTCCCATATTTAACCGATAAACTGTTTCAAGGGCAAGATCTGAGAGGCTGCTAAAAGGAGAAGAATGAGACACAGCCTGTGCCTGGTCAGGAATTAACTCATCTGGCACAGAAACAACTTCAATCCCATGTACAAACGCGACTGGGTTGCTAGATGGAATAAAAGTGAGAGTTAAAGTATCAGAGGTCAAGTTAACCAAATACTCCTTAAAAAGAAAAGCGCCATTATAGTTATCGAGCAATCCTTAAAACCAAAAAACCATCTCAGATTTCAGATTTCTCACAATCGTCTGTGCCGATTTTCATCATCATACTCGAACCCCATTCTCACTTCCTTCGTCCTCTCACAAGCTCCTACACGGATCAAACTACTCATCTACATCTCCACAACCACATTTCATTGGATCACTGCGAAGCTTTCTCGATTCGATTTTCATACAAATATCACCGAAAGGGAACACTAGTAGTAGTAATCATCATTCATGGAGACAAACATTTTTTTGATTCTTGGCGTGTTTTGTTCTAGGTTTTGTAATTGGGTTTGTAGACGATGATAGTGTGAAACATGGGGAGTTTGAGTTTTTATCGGAGATTAAACCACATAATGGGGGTGTTAGAGGGGAAAAGATTGTTTTGGAGACGGTGAAGCTAGGTGTTGGGGTTGGGGTTGGGGGATTTGGAAGAAGATGGGTTTAGGGGTGTTAAACAATTGATTGATGTGACTCGGGCGCTTCAGGGGTATTTTTTGTGTAAGTTGAGTAAGGTTTTACGGTTAACAAAACCGCCGGTTTTGTGGGTTTTGTGGGGTTGTGGTGGAGTATAATGCAACTTCGATGGAAACTTCAGAGATTTTGAGGAGAAGTGGGGCTATGTATAGGCATCTTGTGTATACAAAGAATTCTACGAATGTGAAGGATAGAGGAGTTCATCAAAGGAATACTGCGCTTGAGCATATTGGACGTCATAAACTAGACGGGATTGTGTACTTTGCTGACGATGATAATATCTATTCACTTGAGTTGTTTGAGAGCTTACAAGAAATCAGGTATTTTTCAGTCTAAATTCGTAGGATTTTGGAGGGAGAATCATGAATCATGGATACAAGTCACTATTGAACTAATTTGGAGATGGGTTTCAAAATTGACGTACGAGGGCGAAATGCTATGAGAAAGAGATGTTTATATTATTGTCGAAGAAGATGGAGTTTTATTAGATGTATGGAACTTGAGTGATACCAAGAAAACAAGAGCTTTGTATGGAACTAGACAAAGTCGTAAACTTAACATCTTTGATGTGAATATTCCTGACAGTCATTGTAGGTGGAAGTATTCCTATAAGTTGAACCACATAAAATCTTTTCTTCTAGTGTATAATTTTAGTACTTTGCTCTATGTTATTTTTGCGTAACAACATAGGTATTGTTGATCAATTAATGTTTGTTATTCGCTTAAAGAATATTCTCCACAACAATTAGATAACAGATTGGTGCAATTTCATTATCATAAGAATCGATACCATAGTTTTGTTCATATGTTTTATCAAAATGGTGTGGACTGTGTATTTTGTTAGAAGCATATTGTTACTTTGCTATTTTGTTGCAAACTGATGATCTTTTATTTGTGTATTTTTCAGAGTAGTTTTAGCACCACTGACTCGACAACGATCGTACAACAATATTCCACAACCACATGCTATCTTATATTACTCTCAGAGAACTACCGAAGGGGGGCTTCTCATAGCCGAAGCCACAGGAGTTTCTAACACCGCTTAAGGGTAAAACTCTATATAGTTTGTTTTAGTTTTTGATTTAATTTTTATAAAATATCTCTATGTTCTTAATGTTTCGTTCCACCTTTATAGATACGAACATACACCGGGTATTTGGACTAAAGAGCAAGTAGAGGCGTGAAAACCCATTGTTGATGCTGTTCATGCCAAGGGTGGTATCTTCTTTTGCCAGATTTGGCATGTCGGCCGCGTCTCCAATTCAGGTAACGTTTCTAATAATATTTTTGTTGATTTTGATATTTTTTTGGCGCTTTTAGTACATAAGTCTTACGATGTTGAACGGGCAAGCTCCAATGTCTTCCACTGATACGCCACCGAAGCCTATACTTTGTTCTAGTAGAATTGATGCAAAAGAGTTCACACTTCCGCGGCGGTTAAGAAAGGATGAAATTTCTCAAATTGTCCAAGATTTTCGACTTGCTGCAAGGAACACTATTGAAGCTGGTAATTTTCACTGATAAGTTATTTTGTTATCTAGTGCAGGGATTTTCTAATGAATTTTCTTCATTATATGCAAGTTTCGATGGAGTTGAGATCCACAAAGCTAATGGATACCTTATCGAACAATTTATGAAAGATCATGTGAATGATAGAACAGACGACTACGGAGGCAGTCTTGAAAATCGTTGCCGCTTTGTTCTAGAAATATTAGGAGTTGTTGTTAACGAGGTTGGAGCTGATAGAGTAGGGATCAAACTCCCCCTTTACAGATTTCATGGAGGCAGGTGACTCAAACCCGGTAGCTTTCGGCCTTTACATGGTTAAAGCTCTAAATAAATTTGGGATTTGTTATTGTCATATGGTTGAGCCAAGGATGAAGATGGTCATTGAGAAATATGAAACTCTCCCTGGCCTTCAACTGATGAGAAATGCTCAGGTGGTTACGGTAGAAAGGATGGCATCAAAGCTGTGTCTGATAATCATACGGATCTTTTCTTATGGTAGATGGTTTCTAGCAAACCCCGATTTGCCAAAGAGATTTGAGCTTAATGCTCCTCCTAACAAGTATGACAGAAACACTTTCTACACTTCGGATTCTGATATCGGTTACGTTGATTACCGTTTCTGGAATAATGCTAGCTAAGTGTTAAAGGAAGAGAAGATCATATGGTTGTTCCATTCTTATTATGAATCGACTTTCCGGAATAAAAATACTGAATGTATTGTACAAAAGAAACTGAGACCAAAAGCCATCCTTGTTTATTAACGCTAAAAGATTACCATTCTACTCCAAAAAATTATAAATCATGCCTAATGTTTTTGAAGAATATTGTTCGATTGATCAATAAAAGTTGACACATCATGGTTATCTGCAACAAGTTTTGTTGACAATGATTTCCTCTTCATGGATACTTTCAATGAGGGTCTTACCAAACCCTCCAAATTATTGATCGTAGTATTACTCTCGCCCAACAAAAAAAAACAAAAAAACAGAAATGTTTGACTTACAACAATGTTTAGTAACAAATTTTGCTTTTATTTATCAGGTCTAATAAATACATTTTCTACCACTTATTAGATTAATATATTCAATTTCTTCTAATTTTTGTATATACTTGCAAACTACCATACTACATACTGTACTCTCTATACAAAATATACTAAATACATTCAAAACTTCTGCCTATGAGTCATATTGTCATGCTAAAATTTATAACAGTTTTCATATCCATCTATATTTAGTACATATATTTGCAAATTTAGTCAAGGCATTCACTGTAGACATATAGCATTAAAACTGAAAGGATTGATTGATATATCCAATGTTAAAATCGAGTTGCCGAGATGCTAGGGACCTAAACGACTTCATGAGACAAGGAGAGGTTATAAAGAGGATCAACATCATAACCTATACATTCTTTAATACACAAAACAAATGCAAATATAACCTTCGCATAAATTCCTTAGGCCACGTATTTGCTTAACATGTGTACCTTTTTGGTGTTAGTCTCAAATATCGTTCTTAAAATCTTTCAAGCTTCAAAGCCTTCATGGCGGAACATCGATGACTCTGAACAAAAAATTGAACTTCTGATTTATGGGATCAATATTTTTACACTGTAGTTTCCTGAACTCGATAATGAAATTGTTTGTGGATTCAAACAACATTCTCTGCTTCTCTAAAATTTAAAGGGCTCCCAATTTTAAATGTAATCACAAAGTTGAGTACCTCGCCAAAGTCACACAAAAAAAAGAAGGCAAATTACCAAACTAATCCTACAAAATTTCCTATAATATCTCCTAAATATGTTTCAACCACTATACTGATAACTACTCTTTCAAATTACACAAATTCTGAAAACTCTAAACATAATCCTATAAATACCCGACCTTTCCAATCGTATCTTCTCATCACTGTTTAAAGTTTACAATTGTCAGGTAATTTCATCAATCTTTTAAATCCTTTTGCGTTTTCCTTAATTCAAAATTGTATTGCAGTTTAACTTAGTGATTACAGACGAAAAAGAACTATGAGGATGAATTTCTTAAGGTTCTCTGTTTTATAATTAGTGGTAATTCATTGGAGATATTAATAAATAGCGTAAATTGCAATGTTGTTGTTGTTCTTTGCTTTGGATCTTAAAGTTAATTGTTGTAGGGATTTGTCTTAGTTCCTTTGTAGATGTTATCAGTTTTGCCATGAAATTTTTGAGTTGTTGTTCTTTGATTAACTTGGAAATAAAAACTTATTTTAAGTCTCCTTCTATATGCTAAACACTTACTACTCTCTTATATCTACTTCTAAATCCTAAGACTTCTATCATTGCCTCTAATTTTAATTAGAATTTGTCAATAGCATGAAACAGACCAAACCAAACATTGTTAATAGATATGAAAGCACAATAGCTAAATTGTGAAAATAATCAATCAGGCTCGACTTCAAGCAGCTTAAGGGATGAAAATGGTTCCATAACACACATTACAAGTTGGCTATTTTTTTTTAGTGTACTTCATCTTAGCTTCAGCTGGCAATCAAAAGAATTGCCTTGTTGTTTCCTCCACTTTGTCCAAAAACTCAATAGGCAACCCATGATTGATAACCTGGAAGAAACCCCACTTCTCCGCTGCAAGGCAGATTGACTCAGCCACCTTAGGATCTTCCAAATATTTTAACATGTCTATGACTGGTATCGAATCTTGATTTACTACATTATTCATGTCCAACCTCTCCTCCATGGGTTAGACATATTGCATTGGAACAGTCTCTACGCCTGTCTCAAAAAGATCCTTCACTATATTACTTTTACGAACAACAAAATCCATGATATCCCACAACTCTGACATTGCTGGAACCATTGATCTTGTTGAAATAACTAAGCTTTAAATGGTATTTATAGAAGGATCTCACGTACTCTAATAGACTGTTGTTTTCTGATATCTGTAGACGTACTACGTGAAGCAACTAAGGTCTCTTAACAACACTTTGAGAGAAAGAAGTTTGGTAATGCTTCATTAACGTGGCTGCAAAACAATTAAGTTTTGTTGAAGCCAACCATTAAAGGCCTCTGTTAAATTCGTGGCCTATGGAAACAACCCTCACTGTTTTTACTTTATAGTCTCCCTCCCTCCATTCAGGAAAATTAGTCAATGTAGCTTCAGACTTGAGCTAATTATCTTAGTGAAATAGGCTGACCATAGTGCAGCTCTCAAATGAGCATTATGTCTTTGGAGGATAATTGCACAAGAAAAACATGAAAATGTATCTACATCAAAATTAATTTCATTTCTCTCCCTCCAGATATAATAAATGTGAGCATTGAGAGTACATTTTTTAATTTTGTTCATGAGAATCTTCCGTGTAAAATCTTGAGTGCACCATTGTATTTCACCACTCATGTCATAAACAGTTCTAGAATAACCCACCACTTCAATGATCTTCTCCTATATAGGCTTAAAGTTGCTGCAAGAAAAGAATAAATGGACTTCATCCTCACCAAGGGCTGCCACAGAGAGTGCACATAGGCTGCTGGATTATCCAAGTTGCTCATTGCTCGGCTTGTCATTTGTTTCGAACACCCTCTTGAAGCATAACCAATTTACAAAGCTATGTCTTGGAACATTCTCTTTGAATAACCCATAGCTCAGACAGCATAATGGCTCCTAAGATGCTCATAAGCACTCCTCAGAGTATTGTCCCCTCTTAGAGTCGAGACAATTTCATCAGTGCTGCTTCCACTCCTACTGGTTTCATGCAATTACTCCCATAGCTCAGACAACATAATGGCTCCATTGATAACAATGTTACTAACTATAGTTTTAAGAGATAAAGTAGAGTTCGATTTGAATTGCTATTGGGATTTGTCTGTAACTATGCCTAGGGGGTGCCATGGCTCTGTCCAAAATTTGGTACTCCTCCCATCTCCTATAGTGTGCATAATATTGTCCTTTGCATGTTCCCGCTTGCAAGAATGTCCTCCTCCCCTTATACAGTTATAAGGTTATAGAGTGCCTACATAATTTCGTCAGTTTCTTGCATATTGTGTAATGTGCGTTTTTTCTCAGTCGCAAGGGTAAATTAGTCCTTGCAAAGCATCTGAATATATTTATACTATAACACCATGGGCAACATTTTAACCATGATTCTTAAGTTCCTGAATGAATTATGTGTTTGAATCTATACTTTTTTCCTTTATAAACTGGTACCCTATCTCCTTACCTGGTGTTTACTCTACCCAAGTGAAACTTTATCAAGTATTTTCTGACTAACAATTATAATAAAAAAATGGCATTTCAACTTTCAACTTTACTTTGTTTCTTAAGTTTATAAAGAGGTTATTAATATGAAATGTACATATAAGGTTTATTTGGTGTGACCTCCAACTCCAAGTTATTATTGATATATAATCATAACATAATTTTCATCAAGTTCTTCAAAAATGTTACTAAATGTGGTGGAAATAAAATGTATATAGTTAAAATTTGGGACTCTCTACAATATACGTATGAAAATGATAATTTTGTTTAGTATTGGTATTAACCAGTAGAATTGCAACTTCAAAATGTATTTATATATTGAAAAATATTTATAAGTATTTTTACATTTAAGGTTAAGTATCAAGAATACATATAAGAAGTACAAAATACATTTTGGCAAGAGTTTGTGAACAATCAATATACCTTCCCTATAAGTACTATCTCAGCTTTTGTGTGTGCATATTTTTACAACCCTAAACCTATATATTGAAGTCATTCCTTAATGTGTTTCAACTTGGGAGAATCTAAATAGAAAATCCAAAGAAATAAATTTGGAAAGAAAATGTGAAGAGAAAAAATTGAGAAAATGTGAAGAGAAAATTTCCAGTGACAACTTATGAGAAAACATAATAGTGATTAGACAAAACCTAAAGGGATTCATAATGAGGTAGGCAATTTACAGAGAAGAAAAACATAGTGAGATAAAAGTTTAGGGTGAAAGGAAATTGTAGAGGACATATCAGAGAGACAAAATCTAGAGGAAATATAACATGAAGAAAAAGAAAATATATTGAGTCAAATATTGAAGTCACAAACCTTTTGTGGATTACATGAGCATAATTTAGATATATGTCCTGCTAAATTTCCCCATGACCAATAAAACAAGGAAAGTAGATTTCTATAATTCCACATTTTACCATTTTCATGGAAAATGGTTTTTCTTATCCCAATGGATGATAACACCCTTGCTGACAAAGGTGGGAGAAATCTTAACCGGTACAATACAAGATAAAGATAACAGGCAAGCCTTTTATAAGGAAAAGTAACTCAAGTGTTCATTTTCCTCAACTCATAAGAGTCATATAATTCATATGAAACCGAAGACCTTGTATATGGACAACACGGAGGAAAGTGAAATATAATGAAGATGCTCTTGTTAGGTATGATAGTCTACTGAGAGAGCGGTATGAAGGATGATCACCATTTTACCCCACGGTGAAAGGTCCTAATGGTCTTCATTTTGAGGTTTAACCTCTAGCTTACGTCATGTGGATTTGTACGTCGATATCCTTTCTCATTGAGAGGAACCTCCTATTTCATAACCACCTTCGCCACGATTTATTAGTATAGCTTTGTTAAAAAATAAAGGATAACTAGGAATATACACCTTTTGTTATTCAACTGACTTTAACTACAAAAGGAAAACCAATATCCACTTTTAAACAATATTGCTATGACACAAGTGCTTCATAGAAGTTTAACGGACAATGCGCCAGCCATTGATATCATAAAAGACGACAAGGTGTGCCATGGGTGGGGTTCAAAAGAAGCTCACTCTACCTGGATTCCCTAAGTTTGAGGTTGAATAAAGTCCAATTTTCCGACATATAGATATTGAAAAGAAGAAGAAGCTAAAGCCAGAAGCATACTTGAATCACTCAAAGACTCAAAGTTAAAGAAAACTACAAAGAAAAACACTTTACAGTAAGATTAACTGAGATGCATAGAAGTTCAACTTAGCAAAGATCACAACATAGATAATAGCGCTTTAAGAGCCACAAGAGTATTGTTTTAATTTTGCGCTTTCCCCCAATGAAGATAACTTCAGTCTTATTCAACTAAAACAGTAAAAGCTAGATTTTTAATATGGTTTGTTTGTTAAGAAGAAGAAATTAAATTCCCAGCAATTAAAGAAGATGGAGAAGGAAATGCAAAATAATGAACTAGAAAATTAACATAAGGTAGCAGAATCATACCATGCAACATGGCAGATACACTACCACTTTTGTAATAATCACACACCATAAGCTTCTCATCTTTGGAATAATAATATGACCTTAGCTCAACCACGTTATCGTGCCTGATTCGCCCAAAGACATCCATCTGCAAGAAAATCCAGACTAATAGGAAAAAATGTTTTATTAAGCTAGACATCTTTATTCATTCACTCTTTATACACTAAGCTCTTCTTTCAGTACAGTGAAATAAATGCTATGTGATTTACTAAACTTAAACATCATTATTTATGTATTCTAATGCACAACAAGTAGTTATACTATATATGAGTTTGCCTTCTTTGGACCATACATTTTAGAAATCTCTTTAACAAGAGCATTTTCTTTGACTTCATTTCTTTTCATATGACATTTCCTAGATGTATTTTCTGCCTGATATTTGTATATAGCAAGTTAGTTTCACATAGGTATTTTACACGCTCAAATGCGGAAATTGTTAGAATCGATGTTTTAAGATATCCAAACCAAACTGTTCAATAGGAAGCAGTCCCAAATCAGTCCATGCCTCCAACTAGTGATCTTTCTATTTCTTGGCATTCATAAGATCCTTGGACTTCGTTCTTTTTGGATGGTTTTCGAACGTTTATTGGCTTTATTTGGTTTAGTGGAATTGACTTGATTTCTTAGTTTTTTTAGTGATTATTGTTAATTGACTTAATATCTTTGATTTTTTAAACCAGATGAGTTGATTTTTTTTTTCCTTTTCTTTTAAAGAGGGTCCAAAGCCCTTCTAAACTGCTCTTTTTAAGCTACTTATTTAGCAACCTATATTGATATAAAATATCTTTTGATCTAGCCATTACTCTTCTTAAAGAAAAAATAATTTATTTGATATCGAATTTCAAAAACAAACAATCAAGTTTATTTACACTAATAATTGAAGTCTGTATAAAGAATTATTCAATTCGGTAACTTTAGCTTAAAATTGTGTTATTCAATTTCTACATTCATATTAGATTCAATGTGGAAATATTTTAAGTTTCTCATTTTTTGAATCTTTTGTGCATTTTCAGGAGGAGACTACTACTATCAAGGCTACAGGAAATTTATATATAGATTATGACCTTCTCAAAGTGACTAGAATTATCACGCCTTTTAAATCTTTTTTAGTTTTAAGTATGACAAATTCCTGAAATTTAGAATCCTTTTTACAATGTGTTTCGAAATCATTTTTCATTTTATGCTATGAACATGTTATTTTATTTGCTAAATGATGTTTTTAATTACATAGTTAAGGTAAAAGTCAGTTGTCCTTCTGCATCACAAAACCGCGTGACATTCAATGTGGTGGTGTTATAGCATTTGCAACTCTGATTTTAGACATTATCTTTTAACCAATTTGAGTTCTTAAAAATGTCTTAACAATGCTCCATTAACCTTAGTAAAATAGACTTAACAATGTACAAATGAGAACATCAATATCCACTTATCATCTTATTGTAAAGACTATATCCAATGACGAGTATTATCCGGCATATAATTTTTGTTAAAAATGCGGACATAATATGGTATTCCTAAGCAAAGAAAAGGTAAACCTTAATATATCACAAAATTACACTCAAACCCAATTTAATTCTTACAAATAATCCGTTCGCTATTGCTCATATATTTATAGTGTAGAAAGTGTTTACTGTTTAGAAAGTGTTGCTAGAATATCTTAAATGATACAGAACAAATTGATAGATGAGCTAACTGTTACAAATTGTTATTGACTTGTAAGTCATTAAGCCACTAATGATGAACTTGTACGGGTCAACATCGGATGAGTAATCTGATATTTGCAATCTGTCAAATTAAGCGCCTCAGGGTTGTTAGTGTTCCTCTCTTCATAGATGATTGTGTCAATGAGATGAAGTAGAATATTTTCGAGCTCTTTCCCGTCACTCCATCTGTGAACTTGTGCTTTGATCAACATCAGATTGTTGCAAATCAGGTCTCAAACTGGGAAATTTTTCCTTGGCATAACAAAGTCTCCTTCTCCAAGTTTCGAACTTGGGTAAAAATCCCCCTTCCCGTCTCCAAGATAGATAAACCGCTTCTTTCCCTCCTTCAAGGCCAAAGTTCTGATCCGTTCTGTTGGTGTACCCTAATAACATCATACAACGGTTAATCCAAAATAGCTAAAAATAATAATTGGGATTTTAAGAAAAGGAAGACAATCTTATGGCCTTTACCTTGCACATATTGGGAGCACAGAGATCACCGCAGCCGTGAGGATGTGTGGTGAATTTTTCATGATAAGGCAGTATCCTAAGCGGCCCTTCTTTGTCAATGAAACTCGGGTTGGTGTGGATCTCGGAAAAATATTCCCTCAGACCATGATCTTCCAAGATCGTTTCAATAAAAAACGTGTTCGCATCACTCACAATATTCAATTGACACCTGATAATACCAATCAAACAATCCAATGTAATACTAAAACAATGAAAAACTGTTACGTCAAGCTGAAAAATATGTACAATGTAAGAAAAGTACCCCAGAGCATGGGCTGCTTTAATCGCTGATATGATCCTAGGATGCAACGGAGCACGTTTCAAGCACTCAGCAATATCTTCAATCGTTCTCCCTTGTGAGCGAAGCTCTTTCATCATCGTATCCTAAACAATATATCAATAACGCATTAGTCTCCTATTAACAATACAAAAACTCGTAAAACCTCTTGAAACCAAAAACAATACAAAAATCAATAGAGATACGTTTTGATTGCTTAACAAACAAAAAGCATATGCATGCAAATCAAGAATAAATGAAACTAACCATCGGAGTGTTCCAAGGCATGGTAGGGAGAAGCTCGTTAAACAAATCAGTCGCACCCAACTCATCCACCACCCAGTTATCACTATCACAATCGATAATCGTCTTATCAAAATCAAAAACCACCACAATACCACCCATCCCAACGATCAAAAAGCACGTTCTAAGAAAGTCAAAAAAGAAGATGGTTCTCTCTCGGATGACTTTAGGTTGCTACAAACTTATTTGTGCAAGAACAAAGGCATGTTAGGGCATACATATTTATAGTTGTAGGCCATACAAATTGTATTCTCTTGAAGGACACCTTTATTTTCATACATCCTATAGTAGTGTAATACAATACCACTTGCTACCGAGATTATGAGCCGTAGATTTCAGTAAAAAGTGTAGCGTGATTGAATTCGACGGTCCAAATTTTATTAAAGTATTAAAATACAATAGTATTTTGATTTCTTAATTATCTCTAATAATCGAGGAATCTTTAGAATATTCTTTGAAGATAATTATGCAAGATGAACATATTGTGTTGGAGTTAAACTAGGACTCTTTCTTTCTAATTTTCTAAGAAAGAAAATTAGGAGGGTGCAAACCCTAATGCGGATTACTTAATATGAGTAAAATAATTGTGAGGTAAACCATTGAAATGGTGTTAGAAAAATGGGAAAAAAAATTACCTTTCAATTTTTTTTAAGACATTAATACTTGGGAATTTTTTGACTTTGGTCCCACCTACATTTCATGAATTTGTCTTTAGTTCTTACTTTGTGCAAATATTCACTTATGGTCACCGAATTGGCTCTAACCATAGGTCAATTCTCGTTGAAGTCCAATTTGTACTTGATCTCCCTGAAATACCCTCACGTGAGTTGCATGTGAATTTTGAGAAGAGGTTACCCGATTTTCTTCAGGTTCCAATGCCACGTCACATGTCTATGTCAGTAGGCTACACTACAATCGTAAAGAAGTTAGTCTTTAGTCCAAATATAATTCCCTACAATTAGTCTTTAGTCCACACTTTTTACTCTTAGGGGCTGTTTGGATACTCTATTAAACCAATCTAGTCCAGTTCAGAACTGAACTAAAGTTAAAAACACATGTTTGGCAAACAATAAGTCCTACTAATCTGGTTTGCTTTTGAACGAGTCTGCTCCATATTTCGAGGAAAATTGATTTTTTATTGGAACGAATAATACTCGTTTCACAATAGAACGAGTTTCAAAATCTTTTTAAAATTACGATAAAATAATAGAGTTCACTCTTATCGAAAACAACTCTACGAAGAGAACAAGTAAATCTGTACTTCCACTCTCTTCTTCATTAATTTTTCCTACCAACACATAAAAAGTGGCCATACTTTATTAAATTCTCGATGATAAGCATATTATTCACCGCGACAAGCACAACAATACATAGGTTGAATAGACCTGCATGACTTTGTTTTAAAAAAATTAAACGGCGTCGGAGCTCAAAGGACTCTCTCTCACTCTACTATGAGCTGAAGTAGACGCTCAATACGCCGCGTATTTCACTGCCTCCGAATCATGAACTATCCAATTCTTAATAAGAGGAGATATGAACTGATTTAATGGGAAACATTAATTGAGGAGAGAGAAAGTATAGATGATGTGAGAGCATTAATGGTGGATGTGTATTAGTAGGAAAATATAAATGAATAAGAGAGATGAAGTACAGACTTAGTTGTTCTCTTCGTAGAGTTCTCTCTATTATTTTATTGCGATTTTAATAAGATGTTGAAACTCGTTCCGTTGCGAAACGAGTATAATTCGTTCTAATAAAAAAACTAGTTTTCCTTGAAATATGAAGCAGACTCGTTCAAAGGGAAATTTGATTATTAGGGCCTATAGTTTGCCAAACATGTGTTTTTAACTTTAGTTCAGTTCTGAACTAGACTGACTGGTTTAACATAGTATCCAAACAGATCCTTAAGCATTAATGATGATTTCTCAAATTTCACACAAAACACCTGATTTATGAGAGACAGACATAAACCAAATGATTTTGCCTTCTTAGCACCTCCACCTCCCATAGATTAGCTTTTGTGAGAAACCAACACAGAAAGTTTTGAGATATAAAGAGTGAGAGAAACCAATATTTAGTTTTGAAAAAGAGATAACCGTTAGGGTATTAAGGGTGGAGATGATCGTAAGGGAAGGAGCTGACGTGGATTGGTGACGTGGCTATGTTGTTGTGGCATGGTGACCTGAAGACGACCTGTTTACTGGTTCTTCAAATTCATGTACAACTCATGTGAGGGTAGATTAGGTACTTCAAGGCAAAGTAAACTTCAACTGGAGTTGAGTTGACATGTATTTGAACAACTTGGGAAGTAAAAGCAAATATTTAAAATGTACGTGAGACCAAACTCAAAAAATCCATAATACTTAACACGTAATCATAATAAGTAACTAAAGAGGGGCACGAGGTTATTATTGAGCGACATACAGTCCCATATATATGGCGTGCCGCTGTGATAGTATGTTTTTCCAATTGAGGCATTTTCCTATGCATGTAGGGAGTAAAACTTCGAATATTCCTAATCGGAGATATTTGTAGACATACTTCGGTACCACCATGATAGAAGACAGGGCGCTATTCATGTACTTACGAGGTGGAACCCTAGAGCATACTTTAGCATTGATTTTATCAGTCGGTGTCATGTATCGTAGCTCTTGTTTGATGGATTTTTACTTATTAGCCCCTAAATCGCCACGCCAGCTGCTGGAAGAGAACAAGTGCTACTAATAGCGTTTATATTCAGAGGAGTCCCATGATGATGTTATGGAAGAATGGCAACGTAGGCTAATTATGATCTACATTGTCTCAAATTTAACAAGAGTTTGTAATTTTAACTTAGGAAGAGCTAAGATGGAGTAGTCCGAGTATGAGACTGATTTCTAACAGTAGTCCTGAGGGAGTTGAGGGTCGTGATCGAGTGTTATAGAAATTGATAAAGATGAATAATTCGTAAATAAAACAAATGCGTACAACATGCATTAGTTATTAGCATCATTAATTATCTCAAATGATACATCAGTAACATCATAGACGAATAGATGAATTATTTGTAATTGGCCGAATAATTGATTAAGCCACTAATGAGGAACTGGGAGGGCTTGAGGAAAGTCTGTATGGGTGAAAAGTGGATTAATAATCTCGGATTTGCAATCCTTCGAAATCAACTCCTCGAGATTGCTATTGTTCCCGTTCTCATAAATGATTGTGTCAATGAGGTGAAGGAGAATCTGTTCGAGCTCTTCCCCATCACTCCATCCATGTACCTCTGCCTTGATCGACATTGGGTTATTGCAAATTAGCTCCCAAACTGGGTAGTCCATCCTTGGCATCACAAAGTCTCTTTCTTCCAACTTTGAGCTCGGGCAGAAGTCTCCCTTTCCGTCTCCAAGATAAATAAATCGCTTTTTTCCTTCCATTAAACCCGAAGCTCTGATCTGTTCTGTGGGTGCGCCCTATAAGAAAAAAACCACGATTAGTCCAAAACAACTTTAAGAACATAAACACGATTTAACGTAAAGTACGTAACCAAATGGCCTTGATTAAGTTACCTTGCACATATTGGGAGCACAGAAATCACCACAACCATGAGGATGTGTGGTAAAACTTTCACAATAAGGGAAGATCCTAAGCTTCCCTTCTTCATCAACAAAAGCCGGGTTTGTCTGGATCTCAGAGAAATAGTCTGTTAGACCATGATGTTCCAAGATGGTGTCAATGTAAAACTTATTAGCATCGCTTACTATCTTCAAATCACACCTAAATATAGAACAAACAATCTCGTAAGCCATGTATTTTACATGAAAAAATTAATAAACCCAAAGGTTATTAGAAGATCGATTTGTTCAAATAACGTACCCAAGAGCATGGGCTGATTTAATAGCTGATATGATCCTAGGATGCAATGGAGCACGTTTCAAGCACTCGGCAATATCAGCAATCGTTCTTCCTTGTGAGTGAAGCTCCTTCATTATTATATCCTAAAAAGATACAATAATAAGAACACATAAGTCTCATATTAATCCAACTACGAAAAATACCATGAGTATACGAAAATGTGCAGATATAATGTACGAAATTATAAATGAACGGTGACTAACCATGAGAGTGTTCCAAGGCATTGTAGGGAGAAGTTCATTGAACAAATCAGTCACGCCCAACTCATCCACCAACCAATCATCGCACTCACAATCTATAATGGTCTTGTCAAAATCAAAAACAACCACAATACCAGCCATCTTGACGATCAAAGAGCGGGTTTTTGGACGTAAAAAGAGGAACACTTAAGGTTGCTAGAAATTTAAGAGTGCAAGAACAAATGTGTTATGGTATGTATTTATAGGTAGAGATTAGAGTCTTTATTATAAGTATTTGTTTGCTTTTGGTTAAAGGTAAGATATGGGATGCCAAAAGAAATAATTAAAACGTGAAGAAACTGAAAGCTGAACTATGTTGAAACCACCATAATCTCATACCCCTATAAAGCAATTTAAAATAACAGCATAAAGACTAAAAGCCGTCCGATTAAAATTAAGAATCTCAATTCTATGGTTTATACACGATCCAACGGTGTAAATTCAAGGTAGTCTTGCAAGCATATTAGTACTAACTGGTTTTGTATAGGAGCATATTCTTATCTGTATAGGAGCATATTCTTGCATACAAGTTTTAGACACTTGATAAGCGACATTTATCTTATGATGGACCATCTCTAATTCGATCTGGACCCGTTGATTGATGCCCTTACTAAGGGTCCTTTTTTTATTCGCTGTCAAATATCATCATTTATCTGGTGAGGGTTAAGTAGAACATGGTTCTTTGCAAGTACAAATTAGGAATTGGTTTGCTCCGTTTTAGCTTCCCACCATCTTCAAACTTAAAAGAAGCTTTGGATTAGGGGTTTGGAGAGTAGTGATTTCTTTTGCTCACTTAATTTTTTTTTGTTTTTTTTAGGATTGCTGTTAAAGATATAATTTTGTCGAGGACATGAGCACGGAGATGACCTAAACAATTGTTGGAATTAGCTGCCACTTGTGCACGTCAAAATTTTATTTTTTAGACAAACCAGAAAAGCATGAGATAGAAATACCACTATTACAGATACAAAGTTTAGCATGGACCTCTAGGTAGGTGTTACCCCCTACCTTACCACTGGAGCAACAAGTTCTTGTTGGTGTTACATCTATGCATATTACATTATATGAGCTTATTGTCCAATCGACAATGGGCCAACAATCTCATATGGAACGAGTCAATATTTTCCGAGTTGATGCAGATTGGCCAGTTTCTTCTTTCCATATTAGAGAATGGACACACCCCACACCTTTCCATCTGTTGGATGGTCGACTCTTGAAGTAATATATACGATCGTCTTGAAGATTAATACATGATAATCTGACACTTGAATGGCCGTAGTCACTAATAACAACGCCTGGATCTTTCATTCTTTAAGATATACATACATGTTAACCCCCAGACTGCCATTCTGTGTATGTGTTTGTGTTTGAGGTACAAATACTCATGTTTTATCGTCACGTTATTAATTAACTTACACAAACTCATTGTGAAAAAACATAAAGGGTGTGCAGAAGATAGGTTCTCGTAAATTAACTCTTAAGTACAATTGCTTGGGAATTTTATCTTTCTTAGTTGAGTATTCTGATAGTAATATGATTTCTTAGCCACGATCTTTAGCTAACAATACTTTATCATAGGCATGATCAGTTCCTATTAAGTCTGGTATTCATCTCTGTTATCAAGCTTTATGCTATTTTAGGATAACTCAACATAGATTACTTAATTAGTCTTTTATATGGGTTGTAGATAGATGATCTCTGACCCCCAAATCAAAGGTGGTACTTTGGGAAATTGGTTGTGCTTTGTGTGTCGCAGAGTCTCTTTAAGAGGTAGGCTAATACCACACTTGGAGTTTTATCATCTTTGAAATCAAATCTTATATCTAGAAGTAGTAAGCTTTAACTGGTAGTTTGGGAACTTTTAAGTAATGAGAACAAGAAGGAGAAACCACACTTGGAGTTTTATCATCTTTGAAATCAAATCTTATATGGGTATGAATGGGGGATTTTATTTGGACTTGACATGAGGTCCTTAATAGTTTCTTATCAAATTTCGAATCGATAATTGGGATGCTTATATAGTTGGAGTTGTGATGAATAGATTTAAGAGTTGTAGAAACGTCTCGAACGTAGAACTTATGGTCAGAAATATGATATGTATAGTTATGCCTGGAGTTGAGTTTTGAGAAAATACAAGTGGAATATAATTAATAAATCATGGCAGGTAATGGTGGGTAAGTATGGTTGTTGTTGAACGTCTTATTAAGGCTGGACTATTTAAGTTTCATATTAGTTTATTGAGGATATTGATGGTGCATAGTCTCTGTGGGTGGAGTTGTTTACGGGTTATTTCACCTGGTTGGTTTAGTGGTTGGACACCGTTAGTTTTCTTACTATTGTAAATGGCTATACGAGGGTGGTCTAATAATAGTTGCTAGGCATTTTGGTAGTATAAGAACTTCAAGAATTTTATGATGTTATTTTGGAACAAGTTATCCAAGTGTTGGGCATTGATCACTTTGAGAGAAGTACTCTAGGGTCTAGGTCGCCTAAGAGAGACCGTGAATCCTTTTTGACATTTGGGCAAGTATTTTATTCTAGAGCAACTCAGATGATTCTTTGGAATGTCTTTGGTGATAGTGATTCAGTTGGATTTTTTTATGATTCAGTAGTACGCGACTTAGATTCGCTTTCAGGTTTAGGACTTCCATTCGATATAGTCATATAGACTGATAGATCATTGGATGTTGGAGCTTTACTTCATTTGATAGAGTCCCCACTTGTTATTAAAGTGAGGGTAGATAGATCATCTGGTTGTAAGAGCGGTAGGTCGTTTGATATAGTCCCGGTTGTTGTTTAGGTAGGGGCAGACAGATCATTAGATTTTTTTAGGATTCAAACCTCTTCATTTCTATTCCGTTGGGCAACTTCGAGTTGTTGTACACAGTAGGGCTATGTTGTTACTGTCCTTGGGTTCGATTCCCTAAACAAAAGATTCGGTAACTGTTTATCAGTATTCTAGGGTTCCAAGCCCTTAAAATTCTTCCCCAGTTACATATCGGTTGTATGCTTCACGAGCATTCCTTGGGCTTAGATCCCTAAAAGTGGAAAATAAATCAGACTTTAGACCTGTAGATTGAAACTCCTTGAACACCCTGATCAGGTGCATTACCCGCTAATTCCTGGCTTAATAAAATGAAATCCGCCAATCCCTGGTTCGACAATAAGGGATACGTTTCTGATAATTACGGAAATGTGGGAGAGTGTGGTCCCACTGAATTAAAAGTGATCTTGTGTACTTGACTTGCTAATTCTCTTTCCACATCTACCGTAACTCTTAGGTCGTAGTAGTTAGATTTAAGGTTAGGCTTTTGTTATTACCGTATTAGGATTTCTAGTTTTATTTAGACTGCCTTCTTTCAGACTCGTAGCTTGGTTGATCTTCTCTTATACTACCCGTGGGCTCATGTCTCTTTTATGTGTTTATCTTGGCCTATCTTGTCTTATGATCCTGGATATTTGTACTTGCTGGGCGTTGCTTGCTGACGCCTTGCGCATATACTTTTTTCAGGTGAATCGTTGCAGTAGCGATGCTAGTAGTTGGAGCAAGCTGGACTTGCTTGTTTTGGAGTTCTTACCATCCTTGTGGTATTATTTATGATTATATCTCTTTTAGATTATTTTTCCGCTGTGTAGTTTCTTAGTGTTGTAGATGTATTTACGATTTGTTTTAAATTGTAGTACGTTTTTTGGGAGTTCATCTTCAGGATGCCCGACGTTACACCTCAGAATTTGCGTTCTTAATAGTTTATTAAGAAACCAATTTTGGGGGCGTGACAAACAAATTATGGTCAAGGTTCCTTGCTTAGCGAGGAAAAAAATACCACTCTAAATCTGATGATCATAAGAAAATAAGAATAAACATCTAGTATTAAACATGTAGATGGTAAAAAACAAGATGGAGGTTTATGTGGTTGGTGTACCGGCTACCTCCACGCTTCAGGGTTTCAAGCATGGAAATCATCCTTATGAGGTATAAACATAGCTCACAGGAAGATAAATCACATAATCTTTGCTTCTTTCTCTCTTGCATATTGTATTCCACTTCTCTATGCCCGATTTTGACGTTCTAGCTTCATAAGCTCTCGAAGACTTGATTAGTTGGTCTCTCACATAAAAGTAGATCCCCTAAGTTGTCCCCATACACTGCGATGCAAAATCCCCAAGAAATTGCTAAAATAACCATCATTTTCTGCACAAAAATGAGCTTCGACACTTATCTGCCAGGAGCATGGAAGCCCCAAAAGTATACAGCACTGTCTGTTGGTAAAGCCTCTACAACCCAAGTGGCCAAGTGTATGCAAATTTAGACACCACCAGGAGATACATTCATCTCAACTTCATTATATAATCAATATATTCACAAACGCAACATGCAGATGGAATATATCCACAGCTTTTGAGGGGGTCTGCGGTCTAGCATGTCGAGTTGGTACCTGAACTAGTAGATGCATGAGGAAAGTACGTTTTTTGTTGGGTAAAATAGTTTTCTATACTTGAGATCTTGATAAATATTGATTTTTCAACAACATTCATCTCCAAAATGGTAGAGCTAATTCCTACTCTTTAGGATTACAGTTATTTGGAGCAACCACCTTCATTACTCTTGAGTACCATTCTGCTCACAGCTTAGGGGGCAACAATAGACAAGATCATTTAAATAGATAATCCTTTCATTATGGCCGTTGTTGCACCATAACTGATGCGAGAGAAGAACTCTGGAAAGACTTGGCTTCCCTTGCAGCACTTAGCACAACACCAGGCATACTTATATCCGTGAACCTGTTCTATGTCTGTTTGGGGCTAACTAGGTGCTCTGGTTGTTATTAACATTAAATCTAGACTGTTGCTGGCATCGCCACTCGCCACTTGGCACATGGAGTAGGCCCTAACAAGAGTAAAGAGGTTGGGTTCTCCAAATACTTGATACCCTGAACGCTAAGTAGTAGTACTGCAGTAGTTACCAAGCATGCACCGACACAAATGTCATCAGGAAAAATACCAATGGTAATTGAATTATGTATTGATTTTTTCTGCTGCGTACTAAGCAGTGCCCAAGCCTTAAAATTGCAATCCTACTTCCATTACATTATTTTCAGCTACAAATATCTACTTAGCCTTGGGTGTCAGAAATTAAAAAAAAAAAAAAAAAAAACTCTTCCTTGGTTACACTGGCTTCCCCAAAGGTCTCTTTTTGAGTACTGAGGAGTTGAAGGTTCTAGAAATTGATAAAGATGAATAATTCGTAAATAAAAAATATCCGTGCAACATGCATTAGTTATTAGTATCATCAAATATCTCAAATGATACATCATAGACGAATAGATGAATTATTTGTTATTGGCCGAATAATTGATTAAGCCACTAATGAGGAACTGGGAGGGCTTGAGGAAAGTCTGTATGGGTGGAAAGTAGATTAATAATCTCGGATTTGCAATCCGTCAAAATAAATTTCTCGAGGTTGCTATTGTTCCCGTTCTCATAAATGATTGTCTCAATGAGGTGAAGGAGAATCTGTTTGAGCTCTTCCCCATCACTCCATCCATGTACCTCTGCCTTGATCGACATCGGGTTATTGCAAATTAGCTCCCAAACTGGGTAGTCCTTCCTTGGCATCACAAAGTCTCTTTCTCCCAGCTTTGAGCTCGGGCAGAAGTCTCCCTTTCCGTCTCCAAGATAAATAAATCGCTTCTTTCCTTCCACTAAACCCGAATCTCTGATCTGTTCTGTCGGTGCGCCCTATAACAAAAATACCACAATTAGTCCAAAACAACTTTAAGAACATAACGTACGTAACCAAATGGCCTTGATTAAGTTACCTTGCACATATTGGGAGCACAGAAATTACCACAACCATGAGGATGTGTGGTAAAACATTCACAATAAGGGAAGATCCTAAGCTTCCCTTCTTCATCAACAAAAGCCGGGTTTGTCTGGATCTCAGAGAAATAGTCTGTTAGACCATGATGTTCCAAGATGGTGTCAATGTAAAACTTGTTAGCATCGCTTACTATCTTCAAATCACACCTAAATATAGAACAAACAATCTCGTAAGTCATGTATTTTACATGAAAAAACTAATAAACCCAAAGGTTATTAGAAGATCGATTTGTTCAAATAACGTACCCAAGAGCATGGGCTGATTTGATAGCTGATATGATCCTAGGATGCAATGGAGCACGTTTCAAGCACTCGACAATATCAGCAATTGTTCTTCCTTGTGAGTGAAGCTCCTTCATTATTGTATCCTAATAAGAACACGTAAGTTTCACATTAATCCAACTACGAAAAATACCATGAGTATACGAAAATGTGCAGATATAATGTACAAAATTATAAATGAACGGTGACTAACCATGAGAGTGTTCCAAGGCATTGTAGGGAGAAGTTCATTGAACAAATCAGTCATTCCCAACTCATCCACCAGCCAATTATCGCTCTCACAATCTATAATGGTCTTGTCAAAATCAAAAACAACTACAATACCAGCCATCTTGACGATCAAAGAGCGGGTTTTTGGACGTAAAAAGAGGAACACTTAAGGTTGCTAGAAACTTAAGAGTGCAAGAACAAATGTGTGTTATGGTATTTGTTTGCTTTTGGTTAAAGGTAAGATATGGGATGCCAAAAGAAATAATTAAAACGTGAAGAAACTGAAAGCTAAACTATGTTGAAACCACTATAATCTCATAACCCTATTAAGCAGTTTAAAATAACACTATAAAGACTAAGAGCCGTCCGATTAAAATTAAGAATCTCAATTCTACGGTTTATACATGATCCAACGGTGTAAATTCAAGGTAGCAAGCATATTAGTACTAACTAGTGTGGTTTCTTATTTGTATAGGAGCATATTCTTATATGTATAGGAGCATATTCTTGGATACAAGTTTTAGACACTTGATAAGGGACATTTATCTTATGATGGACCATCTCTGATTCGATCTGGACCCGTTGATTGATGCCCTTACTAAGGGTCTTTTTTTATTCGCTGTCAAATATCATCATTTATCTGGTGAGGGTTAAGTAGAACATGGTTCTTTGCAAGTACAAGTTAGGAATTGGTTTGCTCCGTTTTAGCTTCCCACCATCTTCAAACTTAAAAGAAGCTTTGGATTAGGGGTTTGGAGAGTAGTGATTTCTTTTGCTCACTTAATTTTTTTTTGTTTTTTTTAGGATTGCTGTTAAAGATATAATTTTGTCGAGGACATGAGCACGGAGATGACCTAAACAATTGTTGGAATTAGCTGCCACTTGTGCACGTCAAAATTTTATTTTTTAGACAAACCAGAAAAGCATGAGATAGAAATACCACTATTACAGATACAAAGTTTAGCATGGACCTCTAAGTAGGTGTTACCCCCTACCTTACCACTGGAGCAACAAGTTCTTGTTGGTGTTACATCTATGCATATTACATTATATGAGCTTATTGTCCAATCGACAATGGGCCAACAATCTCATATGGAATGAGCCAATATTTTCCGAGTTGATGCAGGTTGGTCAGTTTCTTTTTTCCATATTAGAGAATGGACACACCCAGTGGTGGAGCCAGGATTTATTGTCAGTGGGTGCTACATCATGAAAGTTGTTATAGTTTTTCTTCAAATCTAATAATTAACGCTAAAGAAGTTTGCATGTATAAAAGATGTGATTCATCCAAAAGATGTTATCAAAAACAAAGATGAAAATTAGAAGAAAAATTACAAAGAAGAAGAAGAAAAGAAGATTTAAACATAAACGAGTTCCAGTGAGCTCTTCAAAATCACAAGTTTTATTCTTCTAAACTTGTTCTATCAAAACTCTTGAGTTTTCATAGATGTTTAGATAGATACAGGGCCGGCCCTGGCTATAGGCGCAAGAGGCGGCCTCCGATTTTTAAAGTAAATTTGGGGCCTCTAAATGATGAAGTAATAGATAAAAAAGGGCCCCAAAAATTACAAAAGAAGTAATTGCCTTGTTGGTTTACAATAATAGACTCTCACCGAAGGTTAAACGTTCAAATCCTCACATTATTTAAATTTTTACAACTAAATATGCCCCCCCCCCGCGGGGGGCCTCATTTTTGGAACTCGCCTAGGGCCCCCTAAACCTCAGGGGCCTGGATAGATATATGGCCGTAAAATAAGGTGGGAAAATAAAAATTAAATATTGTTACCAAGGTAGAGCATAATATCTTCTCCAAAATAGGTGAAATCCTATATTTTCTCTCATATTTCTCTAAAACACTATACAAAATATATATTTTTTGGAAAATTGAGTGGGTGCAGCTGCCCCCTCTCGTTCTTTACTAGCCCCGCCACTGGACACACCGCACACCTTTCCATTTGTTGGATGGTCGACTCTTGAAGTAATATATATGATCGTCTTGAAGATTAATACATGATAATCTGACACTTGAATGGCGGTAGTCACTAATAACAACACCTGGATCCTTCACTCTTTTAAGTCACCAGGTATACATGCATGTTAACCCCCAGACTGCCATTCTGTGTTTGTGTTTGAAGTACAGATGTTCATGTTTTATCGTCACGTTATTAATTAACTTATGCAAACTCATTGTAAAAAAACATAAAGGGTGTGCAGAAGATTCCAGACTGAACTACAAATGAAGTGGAGAAAACTGAACTGCACTACCTCATTTCTTATATTACATAATAAAGACACGAAATTATAAAACTGGTAAATAGACATAACTCTGCAGACGAGCAAACTCCCAACATTAGGACGTAATTCTTTCTATTATCAGCAAATTGTGGTCAAGGTTCCTTGCTTAGCGAGGGAAAAAATACTACTCTAAATCTGATGATCATAAACATCTAGTACTAAACATGTAGATGGTAAAAAACAGGATGGAGGTTTATGTGGTTGGTGTACCGGCTACCTCCACTCTTCAGGGTTTCAAGCATGGAAATCATCCTTATGAGGTATAAACATAGCTCACAGGAAGATAAATCACATGATCTTTGCTTCTTTCTCTCTTTCATATTGTATTCCACTTCTCTATGTCCGATTTTGACGTTCTAGCTTCATAATCTCTCAAAGACTTGATAAGTTAGTCTCTCACATAAAACTGGAACCCCTAAGTTGTCCCCGATACACTGCGATGCAAAATCCCCAAGTAATTAACTGCAAAAACTGCCATCATTTTCTGCACAAAAATGAGCTTAGACGTTTATCTGCCAGGAACCTGGAAGCCCCAAAAGTATACATCACTGTCTGCTGGTAAAGCCTTTACACTACAACCCAAGTGGCCAAGTGTATGCAAACTTTGACACCACCACTTCATGAGATACATTCATCTCAACTTCATTATAATCAATATATTCACAAACACAACATGCAGATGAAATATATTCACAGCTTTTGAGGGGTCTGCAGTCTGGCATGTCGAGTTGGTACCTCAACTCATACATGCATGAGGAAAGTATGTTTTTTATTGGGAAAAATAGTTTTCTATACTTGAGATCTTGATTAATATTGATTTTTCAACAACATTTATCTCCAAAATGGTAAAGCTAATTCCTACCGTTCAGGATTACAGTTATTTTGAGCAACCACCTTCATTACTCTTGTGTACCATTCTGCTCACAGCTTAGGGGGTAACAATCGACACGTTCATTTAAATAGATAATCCTTTCTTTATGGCCGTTGTTGTACCATAATTGATGGGAGAGAAGAACTCTGGAAAGATTTGGCCTCGCTTGCAGCACTTAACACAACACCAGGCATACTTGTATCCGCGAACCTGTTCTATGTCTCTGTTTGGGGCTAACTTGGTGCTCTGGTTGTTATTGACATTAAATCTAGACTGTTGCTGGCATCGCCACTCGCCTCTTGGCACATAGAGTAGGCCCTAACAAGAGTAATGAGGCTGGGTTCTCCAAATACTTGATACCCTGAACGCTAAGTAGTAGTATTGCAATAGTTAGTAGTTACCAAGCATGGACCAACAATAATGTCATCAGGAAAAATACCAATGGTAATTGAATTATGTATTGATTTTTTCTGCTGCGTAATAAGCAGTGCCCAAGCCTTAAAATTGCAATCCTACTTCCATTACATTATTTTCAGCTACAAATATCTACTTAACCTTGGGTGTAAGAAATTAAAAATTAAAAAACTCTTCCTTGGTTACACTGGCTTCCCCTAAGGTCTCTTTTCGAGTACTGGCTTTAGCTGTTTTGATGTTAGCCATGTTTCTCTTGTTGTCCAACTTTGCTACTGCCGATGTTGAGGGAGCAACGACTAATTTAATACTAGGTTAGTTCAGTTGCCGACGTTTGATATTGTACTTGAAGTTATTGTTTCAAGCATTTATCTTCTCATATATGAGGATTTTCTAGACAAAATTACTGCACGATAGACATATTACATCATATTACGGGGTTTTGTCAGATTCTTCTTTTCTTCTTCGTTCTTTTATCTTTCTTTTTGCTATAGAGGGAGATCCTGGGGTTAGGTATATGCCCAATTGATTCCGTCAACTACACATTCTATTTAAACAGCGCGAGTAGATATTCGATCTTACTATATTGGATCCCTGAGATGCAAGTCACAACAACCGGTGGAGATATATGTGTACGTTAATGTTCTGTATTGTGTGCAAACTTGTGTATAGGCTAAATAAGTCGGATTGTTTAGGGTAACTCCATTGTGTTCCAATAAGCTATAAATCTAGTTTCAGACGCTACTTTTACCAAAATCATTAATTGGATATATGTCGTACTGGCGGATGCGACCAGATTTTGCAGGATAAATCTAAAATATTGTATCTCTTCGAGGTATTAGCAGGTGTTAGTTATTTCTGATGAATCGATGATAATTTGCAACCACTTTTTGGTGTAATGTATATATCTCCAAATATCACTATACTTTGGATGCATATAAAAATATATATAGTTTACGAAGACGTGGCATGATCTGTATCATATCACTTATTTCAAATGGCAACACCCACTCCTCCAAATCTCTCATCCACGATAACTGGAATTCGATTAAGCTTAGGAAAACTACCAATTTCCTCCGTCGCCTCTGGTGTTTATAGGACTAGTAGAAATATCTACTTCATCATTCTTAGCTATTCTCAGAAAATCGAAATCTAATTGCCTCACAGCTACCATTTCCTTAGTTGTGAGCACTTAAAGCCATGGTAGTTTCCCCAGAGAAGGCAGTTTCGTACATTGAGAACTATTGTTGTCAGCTAGTTTTAAGATATGGAGTTTCGAAAACAGCGCTAAATCACTCAGCATCCATCTTGGTAACATGGAGCCATGGTATCGGTTTATTTCCAGTTCCTCAAAATTTGGATGTGGTTGAAGTCCTTCCAGAACACCCTCCATCTTTTCTTTGTCACTCGTCTTCACTTATATTCTCTAACTCCCTAGGCAACCCAAAATCCAACATTAGAGCATGGATGCCATGCCTATTTGCCAACTCTGTTTTCTTAGCCTCGTCCAAAGATTGCACTCTCCATAATCCACTTATTTCCATGCTCTCCTGAATGAAACTGAGGCCTTTCAAATCTTCAAGCTTAAAAACAATTCCAAGATTTGTACATGACATTATTAATTGAAATTGCACAAGTTCACCTGCACGTAGAAAGCGCATGAATATGAACAAAGCAGATGTATTTATGTTAGGAGTTAGGGTAGCTAATCCCAATCCTTCGCCCAAGAACGATACACGGAAACATCAATTGTGAAATTAAACGAAAACGAAATACAACAATTTCCCGGAAGAGGGTAATGGAAAACCCTTCCGGATAAAAAAAAAACACTCCCTGCAAACAATCTACCATAATCGAGCATGTTTCAATCCGATTTTTCAAACTTCCTCAAAACTTCAATGAATCTCTCAAACCCTAGTTCTCTCTAGGATTAAACTCACCAAAAGATCACGAAACACATTGAGTATCCCTTATATACTTGGGAGGATATTACAAGAGTTAGGGCTCAAAGTACGGATCACGAACAAACTCAAATGTCTATTTGAACAAAGCATGTTCTGCCTCTTCACAAAACACCGAAAAGTCATTCGAATGATTTTTTCTTACTCTCCATTGACCATAACTTTGGAATATGAGAACAAGAGAGCGTGGGAAACTTACTATTGACGGACAATACGTAATTAATTCATTTCCCAGTTCTTAAACGTTTTCAGTTGATGCGAGTGCGTGGATTTACAGATTCTTTTTCTTTTGAAGTATGTTACTATCTCCATAGTTTCACTTCTTCAAGATAAAACGGGCATACCCAAGTATAAACAACCTGACTGGTGGCGCAGCAGTGGCAGCAAGGGGAGAGTGCAAACTGGTGTTTGTGACGATCCTTGGAGGGTACGAACTGGCAGAAAGTGGTACCTAGATTCAAAAAAGTGGTACAAAACTTTTATCTAGGTGGGCAGAGGCGAGGAAAAGAACGCAAGCGTGGAATTTTTGACAATCCCACGACTTTTGTTTAATAGCCCATTACGCTAATTGTTCATTACATTTGAACATTGTGATTAGTGCATGCGGTTACCTAGACAAATACACCTACAACCTAATTACTCGAAAAATGAAAGAAAGACGTGATATCGCTAACAACATAAGGGAAAATACAACTAATTGAGAAGTAAAACAGAGATGACAAGTTACAAATTAATTTTGCCAACTATCAAAGATGTTTTAACCGGTTAACCGGAACTCAGACTTTTTCAACAATAACAATCAGATAGAAGAACTACAATCCTAACATAAATAAGTATATGCATGGTTCTTTACGTGAATTTAACAACAAAGCATGCCGATTTACACTTCAACAAAAGACACTCTTTCAACGTCACCTTCTCGTCTGAAACCCCGCTCTAGCTTCGTGCCGAGGCCCCCATACCCAACAACAAACAACAAACCATAGAAAGTTCAGCAAACTTAGTCCCGCAAGAAGCCAAATTAAATTCAAATGTCTTTTCCCTACTTTCAGTATCTTCCTTGAGACTCATCCTGACATTTGATATGACCAAGACTATAAACGCACCTTGCAACGAGGCAAGGTCGACTCAAAAGTCGATTGATTCTCCGGATACCATGAGTAATAAAACTCTCTTATCTGGATAGCTCTAACGAAGATACCATTAAAGACCACAACTACAATTAATATGAAGATCTGTGGCACTAGCAACATACCCAACAGCATTCCCACCACATCTTTTCAAACATCCATCCCTCGAATTGCAACTCCCTGGTAGATGATCTCCCCAAATGAGACTATTCCCAATGTTACACAAGTGAATAATAACTCAAACCCCATCTTAAGAGTAAATTGTTGTTGTACTGCATAGTTTGACGATAAAGGAATGCTAAAACGCCGAGAGAGGGGTATTCATATCAACCAAATAGTCACAAACAAGAAAACAAAATGGACATCTGTGATTAGTGGGTCCACGGTCTTCTGAAGGAAAGATATAAGAGAAGAGCTTAGAGTATGTTATGATATGAACTCGAATCGTGTTAGAGGAAGTTCATCGGAGCTCGTGGGACGAGCGAGGATCGAAGACGGTTTGAAAAAAGGTTTTTTTAAAGTCCTGTTCGAATAGACTTTTGTCTGTTAGAACAGAAGAAGACAGTTAATAGTTTATTCGAATATAAGTTTTGTCTGTTCGAATAAAAGGAGATAGTTAATAGTTTATTCGAATAGAAGTCATGTCTATTCGAATAGAAGATGTCTGTTCGAATAGACTTTTGTCTATTCAAACAGAAATGTTCGGAACCCATCTTATTTGAATAGATCTACAGTTTATTCGAATAGACTTCGTTAAGTCAGTTTTAGAAGGTTTTGTTTAGGACGTTGGTCTGTCTCGTGATTCGTACTTCGAGCCTATTATTATGTAATAACTTCTCATGTTTATAAGGGTGTCTAGGGTTAGTCGTTAACTTTGATCTTTTGTGAGTTTAACCTTAGAGAGGCTAGGGTTTGAAGAGACTCCATTAAAGTTTGAGAAGCTTGAGAGATCATTACAACCTATTTGATATCATAGTGAATTGTTCGTGGGGAGTGGTTTGTTATCCGCAAGGGTTTTCCACTTCCCTCCTCTGGAAAAATTCTTCGTGTCCTCTATTGTTCTTGCTGATTTACTTCTTGTGTTGGTGATTTCCGCTTTCGTTCTTCGAAGGGAAGATAGAGTAGCAACCTCAATTCTTAACAATTGGTGTCAGAGCGAGTGTTAGGGCTTATGTGGTGAAGAGCGATGGCCGATCAGGAGAAGTTGAAGATCACGAAGTTCAATGGGTCGAATTTTGGAGTATAGAAGATGCAGATAGAAGATTACCTTTATCAGAAGGATCTTGATTTACCACTGGGTAGAGATGAGATGAAGCCAGTAGATTTTGATGTTGCTAAGTGGGTGCGATTGGATCACAAAGCGCTTGGAACCGTTAGCTTAGCGCTGTCATCTTAAATTCTACACATGATATCCAAAGTTACGACGACGAAAGGATTGATGAAGATGTTATCCGCTATGTACTCGGAACCATCCGAGGCAAATAAGGTTCACCTTTTACGGCGTTTGTTTACTTTGAAGATAAAGGAGAATGGTAGTGTGCAAGCTCATATAAGTGAGTTCAATACCATAGATGCTCAACTGGAATCCGTTAAAATCACTTTTATCGAGGAGGTAAGAGCGTGGGCTCTTCTAGGGCAGATGGCAGAAAGCTGGGAAGGATTCATTACAGTTGTGAGCAACTCATCTGGGAAGGAAGACATTAAATTTAACAATATAGCCTCGTTGATTATGAGTGAAGAGAATAGACGTAAAACATCTTAACCATCTTCGAGTTCAAACGGCAGTATGTTGAACGTCGAGGAAATAGGGAGGTCTTACATAAAGGGGCCGAAATTTGGAAGGAGTCGATCACAGTTAAGAGGGATGTCTAAGCCACCCGATGCGTGTTGGACTTGTGGAAAAAATGGTCACTTCAGGCGAGATTGTAACTCTTCTTCTTCTAAAAAGATTGATGATGAAGAGAAAGATACAATGAACCTTACTGAGGAGGTTAGTTATGACGATGCTCTACCGTGTGACGATGTCAACGAATCCTGGATTGTTGATTCGGGAGCTTCCTTCCATGCTACTATTGTAGGTTTTCTTACTAATATTGTTAAAGGCGACTTCGGTACAGTCTTTCTTGCAGATAAGAGTGTACGCAATATTACTGGAAAGGGAAACGTTAGGTTGTTGTTGTTGCCTTCAGGGGGAACATTGGTTTTACAGAATGTGCGACTTGTACGTAAACTGGGGAGTAACCTTATATCAGTTAGCAAATTGGCGGATAATGCCGGATATGAGTGTACCTTTGGCATAACCTTCTGGAAGGTTACAAAGGGAGCTATGTTGGTAGCTAGAGGCTTGCGATTAGGAACATTGTATACAACGCAAAACACAATTTCCACTATTTGTGAGGCTACTCTGGGGATTGATACAAGTACGTGGCACAAACGGTTTGATCACATGAGTGAGAAGGGGATGAAGATAATGGTAACGAAGGGAAAGCTAGAAGGTCTTGCTAATGTTGATCTCAAGTTTTGTGAAGAGTGTGTTCTTGCGAAGCAGAAGAAGGTCAGTTTTAAATTATCTGGAAGATCAAGGAAACCCGAAAAGCTGGATCTTGTACACACGGATGTTTGGGGGCCAACCAAGGTGTCTTCTCTTCGTGGTTCTCATTACTATGCTACTTTTATCGATGATGTTACTCGTAAACTGTGGGTCTACTTCGTGAAGAACAAGTCAGGTGTGTTCGATAAATTCAAGAGGTGGAGGGCTCTAGTTGAAAATGAAACCGGTTTGAAACTGAAGTGCCTCAAGTCGGATAACGGGGGCAAATACTGTAGTGACGAGTTTGAAGACTTTTGCGCATCAAACGGGATTAGGAGACAGAAGACTATTCCCGGAACACCGCAACAAAATGGTATTGCAGAACGCATGAACCAAATAATAAATGAAAGAATGAGAAGTATGAGACTCAACGTTGGATTGCCAAAGTGTTTTTGGGCGGATGCGGTTAGTACGGTGGCGTACTTGATTAACAGAGGGCCTTCGACGGCTTTGAACTTTGGACTTCCTGAATAAGCATGAATCAGTAAAGAGGTAAACCTTAATCACTTGCGTATTTTCGGTTGTATCTCATATGTGCTTGGTAATTCAGATACAAGGACCAAGCTAGATGCAAAGTCGATGAAGTACATTTTCATTGGATACGGGGGTGATGAGTTTGGGTACCGGTTTTGGGATGCGAAGAATCGGAAAGTTATCCAGAGCCGTAATGTTACATTTAATGAAGAAGTTTTATATAAAGACTTTAAAGTACATGTGGAAAAGATTCGAGGTGAAGTAGCAGAAAGTGTCGACATTAAAGATGATGAACCCTCTCGAGAGGATGATATAGAATTCATTATTGAGTCTGATGCACCAGATTAGAACGAGGACCCTAATGATCTAGACATTCCAGTAGCACTTCGAAAGGAGCCGAGAATTGCAAGAATTCCAGCAAGGTACGTAAATTCTTTAAATCACTTGTTACTTACAGATAGTGGTGAACCTAAAAGTTACATGGAGGCTTTAGATGTGGAAGCCAAGAGCAAGTGGGAGCTTGTTATAGATGATGAGATGCAGTCATTATCAGTTAATCGAACTTGGGATTTAGTTCGGTTATCAAAGGAGAAGAGAGCATTGCACAACAAGTGGGTATACAGACTAAAGCAGGAATCTAATGGTTCAAGGAGATTCAAGGCTAGACTTATGGTGAAGGGCTTTCAGCAGAAAGATGGCATTTATTTCGGTGAAATTTTTGCTCCTGTTGTGAAGATGTCTACTATTCGGGTTATGATGAATATAGTTGTTGTTGAAGACTTGCATCTTGAACAACTTGATGTCAAGACCGCATTTCTTCACGGTAACCTTGATGAAGAAATTTATATGAAGCAGCCAGAAGAGTATTAGGTTAAAAGGAAAAAAAATCTTGTGTGTAGGCTTACAAAGAGCTTATACAGTTTGAAACAAGCGTCGAGACAGTAATATTTGAAGTTTGAACAGTTCATGTCCAGAAATGGCTATTCGAAGAGCAATGCGGATCACTGTTGTTTTATTAAGAATACGAGGAACTCGTATATTATTCTACTTCTGTATGTAGATGATATGTTGGTTGTATATGCCGAAATGGGAGAGATAGTTAAGTTGAAGGAACTATTATTCTGGGAGTTTTCTATGAATGGCTTGGGTACGGCGAAACAAGTTCTTGGTATGCGTGTTACAAGGGACAAAAAACAGCGATAATTGAAGTTGTCTCAATCTGAGTATATCGGTAAAGTACTGAAGCGGTTTAACATGGATAGTGCTAAGGTTGTTAGTACACCATTAGGAGGTCACTTCAAATTATCAAAGGATTGTTGTCCGAAGACGCAGAAGGATCGCGATAAGATGCGGAATGTTTCTTATCAATCCGCGGTTGGTAGCCTAATGTACGCTATGATTTGTACGAGACCGGACATTTCCCAAGCAGTGGGAGTTGTTAGTAGGTATATGAGCAATCCAGGCTAGGAGCATTGGAGAGCTGTAAAATAGATACTTAGGTATCCAAAGGGGACTCAAGATATGGCATTATGTTATGAGTGTTCTTAGATATGCTTACATGGTTTTGTTGATTATGATATGGCGGGTGACATGGATAGGCGAAAGAGCACTAGTGGTTTCATTTTTACATTGGGAAGCGGTGCAGTTACATGGGTTTCTAGGCTACAAAATATTGTAGTTTTGTCTACGACGGAGGCGGAATATGTTGCAGCTACAGAAACGTGCAAAGATATGGTTTGGCTCAAAGGGTTGATGAAAGAGCTTGGTAGAGAACAATTATCTCCTAAGTTGTATAGTGATAGTCAAAGCGCTATGAACTTAGCGAAGAATTTGACTTTTCACTCTAGGACCAAGCACATTGATATTTGGTATCATTATATTCGCTCGCTCCTCAATGACGGTGTGTTGAAGCTTGTGAAGATTTACACTGATGTGAATCCGGCCGATATGTTTACGAAGGTGGTGACTTTTCAGAAGTTGACGACATGTACAACTTTTGTGGGTCTTCAAGATTGAAGGTCCGGGTAGTGCGAGCAATTCATTGGGAGATCTGGAGATGGGTTACAGGATTCAATTTCAAGTGGGAGATTGTTATAATATGAACCCGAATCGTGTTAGAGGAAATTCATCGGAGCTCGTAGGACAAGCAAGGATCGAAGACGGTTTGAAAAGGGCTTTTTTAAAGTCCTGTTCGAATAGACTTTTGTTTGTTCGAATAGACTTTTGTCTGTTCGAACAGAAGGAGACAGTTAATAGTTTATTTGAATAGAAGTTTTGTCTGTTCGAATAAAAGGAAACAGTTAATAGTTTATTCGAATAGACTTTTGTCTATTCGAACAGAAATGTTCAGAACCTATCTTATTCAAATAGATCCAGAGTCAATTCGAATAGACTTCGTTAAGTCAGTTTTAAAAAGTTTTGTTTGGGACGTTGGTCTGTCTCGTGATCCGTACTTCGAGTTTATTCTTATGTATTGGCTTCCCAATATTATAAGGGCGTCTTGGGTTAGTTGTTAGCTTTGATCTTTTGTGAGTTTAACCTTAGTGAGGCTAGGGTTTGAAGAGACTCCATTAAAGCTTGAGAAGCTTGAGAGATCATTATAACCTATTTGATATCATAGTGAATTGTTCATGGGGAGTGGTTTTTTATCCGCAAGGCCCTCCTCTGGGAAAATTCTTCGTGTCCTCTATTGTTTTTGTTGATTTACTTCTTGTGTTGGCGATTTTCGCGTTCGTTCTTCGAAGGGAAGAGAGAGTAGCTACCTCAATTCTCAACAGAGTAGAGTATGAAAAATGGGATAAACTAATTCTTTTAAGCAGTAGAAAATAATGATGAAATAGCTCAAAGAGGTCAGAGCAACATAAGAAGAGGGTGCATAAAGATGCTGCGTTTGAAAAGCCATTAGAAATTTTCCCGTGTGCAACCTAGGTAACAAAAACACCATTATTGACAACCGATTAACGAAAACATATGGATGCCATTCTGTACACCCAGAGCAATGAAATGCAATGTTCTTTCATAAGCATAGCAAAGTATCAATCAAATAGTTATCCAATGTAGAATATGGGTCGGGTTAAAATGGGAATTAGATAAATAAAACGGGAATACCGACCTGGAAACTTTTTGTACCATGAAATTACTGTACCATGGTATGCAGTATAAACGGCTGTGGATGGTGGCGCGGCAGCGGCAGACCGGCAGTGGCAGTGAGCAAGGGTGCATACTGTTGTCTGACAGTAAGAAAATATCTATGCATGTAACGTTATATGAGCTTATTGTCCAATCGACAATGGGCCAACGATCTCGTATGGAACGAACCAATGTTTTCAGAGTTGCCAATTTCTTCTTTCCATATTAGAGAATGGATACACCGCACACGTAGATTGGTGCTTTTTCCATTTTCCCGTCTGTTGGATGGTCGACTCTTGAAGTAATATATACAACCCTCTTAAAGATTAATACCCTCACGTTATTAATTAACTTAAGCAAATGAAGTAGAGGAAACTGAACTGCACTAAGTCTTTTCAAATATTACATAATAAAGACACTAAATAAAACTGGTAAATAGACTTATAACTCTGTAGACAAGAGCAAACTCCCAACACTAGGACGTAATTCTTTCTATTATCAACAAATTCTGGTCAAGGTTCCTTGCTTAGCGAGGAAAAAATACCACTCTAAATCTGATGATCGTAAGAAAATAAGAATAAACATCTAGTACTAAACATGTAGATGGCAAAAAAAGGAAGGAGGCTTGTGATTGATGTACCAGCTACCTCCACTCTTCAGGGTTTCAAGCACGGAAATAATCCTTATGAGGTAATAAACATAGCTCACAGGAAGATAAATAACATAATCTTTGCTTCTTTCTCTCTTTCATATTGTATTCCACTTCTCTATGTCCGCTTTTGACATTCTAGCTTCATAAGCTCTCAAAGACTTGATAAGTTGGTCTCTCACATAAAAGTAGAGCCCCTAAGCTGTCCCCGATACACTGCGATGCAAAATCCCCAAGAAACTGCTAAAATAGCCATCATTTTCTGCACAAAAATGAGCTTAGATATGTATATGCCAGTAGTCTGGAAGCCCCAAAAGTATAACTGTCTGCTAGTAAAGCCTCAACAATCCAAGTGGCCAAGTGTATGCAAACTTTGACACCATCAGGAGATATATTCATCTCAACCTCATTATACTCAATATATTCACAAGAGCAACATGCAGATGGAATATATCCACAGCTTTTGACGGGGTCTGCCGGTCTGGCATGTTGAATCCTCTAGGTTAATTTGCTCGTTTTGCATAGCTACCTGAGAAAATGAGTAAAGATATTATAATTAGAGGAGGGGTTAAACAAAACAAAAATGAAAGTGATAAATAAAGAGAAAGGACATGGGTGGTGTTAGTAAGTGTGATTACCTCTGTCCATCTTCTCTCATTCAAGAATAATCTTCGAGCCTTTTAATGATTCTTAGTTGTTGTGGATAATTCATCAATTCTGGGAATACTAATATCATTTCCTTCACAGATTCATAAGAAAACATGTTGTGTGGACCCCCTTTATTTGAGGCAGCAGAAAATATTCCAAATCCTTGATGCATAGCATAATGAAACTGACATTCTGTCCATCTTCCCTTGCCATCATCTCTCACTCTGGCATAAACGAGAAACTGAGTTCCTTCGACTTTGGGAATACAATTAATGGTACTGATACTCCACTGCTCGTACCAATAACGCCGTCATCTTAAACTATGAAGAACTCGAGGCCAATGCGTTTCACTGAATTCATTTGCATTTTAGACAACTCTTCCAAGAATTCTAGTTTCCAGACAACTCTTCAATCTGGTGAGCCCCCAAATATCTAGTTGACGGAGACATGACATGATCTGTAATGTATCATTTCTTTCAAATGCACACCCACTCCTCCAAATCTATCATGAAATTCAAGTGGAGATAAATTATTTGGAAAAAAAAACTACTAATTTCGAAATTCATGGAGATGAAATTATAGTTGCAGTATCATCATCGTCTCTACATTCTCTATAATTCCCAAAAATTCGAGTCCTAATCGCCTCCCTGTAATTCCCAAATTTTGAGACCTCAAACAATGGTAGTTTTCCCAGCAATTTTTTACATTAAGGAATATCGTACCCAGTTAAAGTTAAGAAACATAGATTTGCTCGACATTAACATAGATTTGCTCGACATCCATGTTGGTTCTATAAATGTACAAAGTAAACCTGAAGTACTCCACAATGGGGTCTTTTATCCCAGAGTTGGAGAGGAAGGAAGGCCTTCCAACATTCCATTCAAGATGTAGTTTTCCTACGGCAACCATTTCTACTGCTGATAAATTTACTCAATATGGACTAGAGTCGTCTATGAGTACTGTACCTCAAAAATAAATGATGCCCTTTTTGAATTCCATCTCCGACTTTGTAGACCTGGAAGAGAAAAGAAAGAAGATCTTATGTTTTCAATTCATATAATATCTTTGCAGACAGTTTCGTAGCTAGCACAAACTCTTGAAACAGCCAAAACTGAAAACGATGTGACCTCCCATATATACCTGATTAATTACCCGATCCTGAATACTCTCAACTATTTTTTAGTATCATGGCTAACCTGAAACTAAGGTTTAACTATTTGTGGATTACACTCGATCAAATATTGGCTAGGCTGAAAGGCCACTTTAATTGGTATACAAATGTTGTCTACAATTCAAATAGTACCCGGATCAAAATGAGCTAAATTAGCGCCAAAATCTTGATTTTAGTAAAGCATATATTTAGTGGACTGACAAAACGATTTTAGTTAACTTGCATATGATGCCATCAGTTACGGATGGTTTTTTGGTGATTTCGGCCCTTAAAGCCAGGATAGAGCATCTGCTGGTGAAAAGGATTGCACCTTAAGAATAGCACGAGT
>JACGCM010000229.1:0-41752 GCA_014058105.1 Kingdonia uniflora | reverse complement strand
TTTTCCCTAGGCCTAAACCAGCGAAGACAGCTCAATGCATCCAACAATCTGCGAATAAGGATAATGTAAGTTTTTTTTTGTTGTTGATCTATTTAACACTAATTTTTTGAAGTTGAATTTAGCACCAATTAAATGCACTCGTCTAATTTGTTTTGCAGAGCTGACCCAATACTTATTCAAACACATGAAACTGCATTTTGGGTTGAATATGAAGCAGACTGGAGTAATTTCAAAGAATAATGATCAGGCATTTTTCGATAGAAAGAATTTAACCACCTGAAAAAAATGTGAACCGTCTTATTTCTCTTTCATTTGTTTCTATATAGTAGAATGCTCTTTCTAAACCTTACTTAACTATAGCCTATGGCTATTTGAGGCTCTACTTGGTAGCAGTACAAATATACATAATGTTGGAAAAAATTGGAATTATGCTTAATATTAGTTTTCTAGTAGTTTACTAGTTCCATTATTTTCCACCTTTTACATAATTTGAGGACACCCTTTTCAGATGATGTATTCCATACTCATGAAATATGTTTTTCTCTGGATCTAGTTATAAGACCTTAGATTCAGATGAAGATAAACTTCAACTCATTTATAAAACTGTTTGTGCATTATGGATGTAGGTGAGCAAAGTATGAAATGGTCTTATAAAATGATAAGTGTGCAACCAATTGACATGTTCCCTCCAGTGCCCCTCACATTTTGATTTTACATCCAATCTTTGTAGAATATTTTCTATATAATCTTTTACCTATGTATCTGGGATTATATTTATTTTAGAGAGGACACCGTACTTCCACTATTCGATGCATCAAAGGACATAGTTTTCAAACTCTCTTATATAAATAACTCCTATGATTGGGTTGAGGCATCTGGGGATAGTAGGAAATTACTCATAGTAATGTTGTCGGAACTTTATCCCTACTCTGGATCAATGGTCTGGAACCGTTTATGCTAGGTTGTTTGTAAAGAGTCGGCACTTATCTTGTTCAATCACAGGATGAGAATGCACATTTTTAGGTACTCGTGGACCATAGGAAAATAGATTTGATCGTTGTATAGCAAAAATAACTTTATGTCTACTCTAGTTCAATTTACATTGTTACCTCTTCGTAAAAATGATGCACTCTCAAAGCTTTATATTCTACTAAATTGAAGTTAGGTGAAGTATTCCCACAACCTCGGCAATTATCTTGTTTATTCTTTGAAAACAAATGCTCTTTTACAGACTTGGCTGCCTACAATAAACGGCTGAAAAAAATTGTTGGACCGAATCGCTGGAAAAATCTTCCTACTACAGTTTTATTTTACTTACTTTCAAAGTAGGGTAATATCTTAATTTAGGTCATAAGAACCTTCTCAAAATAAAGACCGCTTTAACTAAAAAATAGATATATCTAAACTATCTAATATATATGAAAGGAGATTTTAAACTTTGATAGATTTTCTGCAGTTTAATTTATGAAGCCATATTTAATGTAGTTAGCTGACTAGAAATAGTTGAATTCATGGGAGAATGATCTCTTCGGTGAGAATTTGGTATACAAATTTCCTCATGTTTACTAAAAATTTTCCTTAAAAATTTTAGTACTAGCTCGATCACGTTATGCAGGGAGATTCATTTTCTGGCGATTTGAAAAGCTTCTTTGGCACAACATGACGTGCATTTATCTACATCATAGAACTTTCATATGTATCTTTATCAGGCATGCTTTTGTTGCTGATGATAACATTCTTATTTATCTCTTCCAAATTATCACTTAAGAAGAGGGCGATAATTGGAATTCTTCATGTGACTGCACACATGGCTGTTGCGCTCATTTTGTTGTTGCTGCTTGAATCGTCTATTGGGATGTATATCTATCATCGCTTGCTAGCAAATTTAGGTATGTTTTCTTCACCGGATTACATGCTGCTAGCGGCGATAACTTCTTTATTTATAGTATCAATAAGTACCATGTGAGTCATGCTGTTATGTGCCCTCTTGTAGTCAGTACCATGCGAGTCATGCTGTTATGTACCCTACATCATTCATCACATATATGTTTATGTAGATATAAATAAATCAGAACCCCCGAGAGTATATTTTCTCAAGTTTGACTTGTCACTTTATCAATTATCAAAGAGATAGAATTATGATTCATTTTGAAAACTTTAGACTGTAATAAGTAACAAAACATAATCGGAGTTTAAAAGATGAAAAAAGAAAGAAATCATTGAAGAAACCGTCTTCTACAATTTCATGTACAATAAGATCAATAAAGACTGAGTATATATTTGAAAGTGGATTATCCTACTTAATCCTACCATGTACCTAATCTCTTAAAGATGTTTTGAGTTAGTTATTTATTTAAGCTGTATTTTTTTAAAACATATTATTTTACTTAATCGACGAGTAAGTAGTAATCTCTTAAAGGATTCTTTGAGTGAGTTATTTAAGCTTTATGAGGGCCCATAATTACATATTAACTTTATTATAAACTTCTAAACAAGGAAAGACATGTAAAGATAGAAGCAAAGCTTTTCATCAACAATTCACTTGTACTTTCTGGTAAGTGATATTGGGTTGTCTTGTGTTACTGTAAGAAAGAAAACCATGGCTATGTGTACTTGCTTTATCTAATCTTGTAATATGTTAAACCATAGAGAATAAAATATCAAAATTAACATTGATATTATCATTGTTAGTCTATATATCATGAAGGCAAAAAATGTTTACTTGTTTAGGATGTGTAACTGAATAGTTTGTTTTGTTTTGTTTTATGGACTATAAGCTCTAAATGGCACGAGCGCTCAAAACCTTTGAGAGGGTGATTGTTCAAATCCATCTAGTCAAGTTTTTTGTTTTGTTTTGGTTTGGTATATAATGGCCACTTTAGGAAGTTTTAACTAGATTGCGTTAAATATTTATTTTAAACACAATTAATGCTAAAGGTCTGATACAACTGCGTTTGATAACATAGAAGATGATGACACCTCAAGCGATGGATCCAACAATAATGTTGAATATGACGATAAGGAAGAAATATTATTTTTACTATTATTCAATATTTAAAAATAAGTTAAGTCAATTCAGCAATTTATGATTTAATTATGCGTCTCTAATTTCAGATAACCTATATTAATAACCAAAACCAACTTCAAATATACCTTCAACACTTAATGCCACTTAATGCCTTTCTCTAATAAATACAAATACCATTCACACTTAATGCCTAAATATTTTCTGAGCATAACGGTCTAGCATGTGCGTTAGCGCGTGCCTCAGTGCTAGTTACAACAAAACATTCAAAACATCCGGCAAAATGGTTGACTATGCTGCGTTGGTCGAAGAAAAAATGAAGAAATTGAAGAGAGACACAATTTCTTATTTACCAAGAGCTAAAAACTGTCATGCTGACGCATTAGCATACATTGCCGCAGTGCTCAAAGACAGTAAGAAGAGAACACTAGACATTTAAGTGATCATACATTTCAGCCTTGAAACAAGTTATGCCATGCAAATCCAAGTTGTTGAAGATGACGATCTTGAGGATTGGAAGAAGCCATTTCTGAATTACTTCAATTCAAATACCCTCCCCGAAAACAACTATAGAAAATCAACATGTCGATGCTCTAGCATACATTGTTGCAATGCTGGAAGACAGTAAAAAAAGAATACTAGATATCAAAGTTATCGAACATTCTAGCCTTGAAGAAAGTTATTCAATACAAATCCAAGTTGTTGACACTGACGATCTCAAAAACTGGAAAAAACCATTTCTTACATATCTCAATTCAAATACCCTCTCCGAGAATAAGGAAGAAGCTCAATCTTTGTTAGCCAAATATCCAAGATTCAAAGTTCAAAGAGGAGTACTGTACCGGAATACAGGCAGAGACCCACTGATCGAATGCATTTCTCAGAAGTAAGCCCAAATCATGATCAAAGAACTTCACGAAGGAATTTATGCTGTACATATCTCAGGGCGATCACTAGCGCAAAGAGTATTCACACATGGTTTATTTATTTATTATTTATTATTTATTTTTAGTTAGTTTTTTATAGAGATCCGCAACCCTGAGTTTCCAACCCCATGAGGTTTCGAACCCACGACCTTTCACTAGGTGGAGAGGTACTACCACCACTGGTCCAAGAGCCCAATGGTACACATGGTTTATACTGGCCGAAGATAAGACAAGACTGCGAAGTCTTTATTCGCAAATACTACAAATATAAAATCTGCGTATAAGACATCAAATGTCCAGCTCTCTGCCTACATGTCAGCAATGTCCTCTGGCCATTTAAAAGATAGGCCATTGACATTATTGGTCCATTCCACCCTGCATCGGGAAATATAAATTTTTTCCATGTAGCTACAAACTATTTTACAAAATAGGTCGAAGTTGTACCACTTTATCACATTAATGAGAATGAGGGAATTAAATTCTTATGGGAGCACATCATAACTCGATTTGGTTGTCCACAAATGATAAGATCTGATAATGACAAACAATTCATCAACAATAAAGTCCCTAAATTTTTTCACATATACAAAATCCAGTTGACTACTTTGACACCTTACTATCCACAGGGAAATGGCCAAGCCGAGGCTATTAATAAAAATATCAAGTCAGGATTACAGAAACGCCTCGACAAAAAGAAAGGCAGATGGGTCGATGAGCTACTTAGTGTTTTATGGGAATATAGAACAATACCTCAAATATCAACAGGTTGCACACCATTCATGTTGGCCTTTTGTACTGAAGCTATAATCCCTTCATACCTCGACCACCCAACCGCTCGAAGACAAATCATAGATGAAGAAAATGAGCTTGGACTTCTCTGTAATCTCAATTGGATCGAAGAAAATCCTGATCATGCAATTACAAACTTGGGACGATACCATGACACTCTGAAAAAAGCATAAAACTAGAAGGTGAGGAAACTCACATTCGACATAGGCGATCTTATACTTCGACAAATTCAGGATAGTACTTGACCAACAACTCAGGCAAGTTGTCAGAAAATTGGGAATGACCTTACATTATCAGTGACAAGACCGATAGTGGTACCTACTGGTTGATGACTGAAAAAATATTACAACTAGAATTCCCATGGAATATAACCCATCTGAAGATGTTCTACAGATAGAAGTTGTAATCTAATCAATTTTTCTTCAATAAAGAAGTTTTCGTTCCCGTCAATAAATCATCTATTCTACTTTTTTCTTTGAACAAAACTTAACAAGTATTTGTCAAATTTAATTTTACATTTCTTCGACAAAAAAAAATCCAATTAAAGGAAATTTTATCTCAACATCATTACTTAAATTGGCAACCCATTTATGGTTGTCTTATCAATCAAATAGATATCTCATAGAGGAATAAATCTGCAATTTATTTTTATACTCGACAAAGCCTAACCTGGCTATCTTATCGTTAAACTCAGATATCTCTTCCATGAGAAACTTTGGAAAAATATTTTACTACTATGTTATATTTCAATAAATCATCTTGAATATCATTCTTAATCAAATCCAAACAACATATTCAATAAAGAAAATACCTCGGTCTCATTTATCGATAAATCTAAATATTCTTTTTTGCAAAATTTAAACCATTTACAAAATTCATTCCACTTCACACTCAAAGTTGTCAGGTCCCATTGACCACTTGTACAAAAAATTATTTACCAAACTTCAAAACATAAGCAGCAAAGAAAGAGAAAGCTTATAGCACTGTTTTCAACTTCTCAGGGGAGATTATGGGAGTTGTTAGCTTCACCGGAAGACCAGGAGTTAAATCATCGAGAAGCCCCCCTCCAATCTACTCTGCACCATCAGCCAAGGTAGGGGTGACTTCTTGAGCCTCGAGAACCTCTTCCGCATCAGAGTGGACAAATGTCACCCCTGCAGCAGCAACCAAGCCTACGTAGAAATCTTTCCTTTCCTCCATAAAGTCGAACTGCCTAGAGAAGTTGGGTTTCATATACTTGAGAGAATCAACGTTTGTCCGATTTACTTCAACTGTACCTTCGGCAAGAGCATTGGCCTTCTCTGCCTCCATCGACCCTCGCACAGATAAAATATGTTCCCTAACATCGTCCTAAAAATTAGACTTTTGTAGAGCCAACACATTTTCCCTCTCCTTCGCCAGATTGACCCTTATCTTCTCGATCTTTTTCCTCTTCTCCATCTCTCATATCTTCTTAGCCTCGCGAACTGCAGTCTCCTTCGACTTAACTGCACCAAACTTTAGCTTTTCCTGCTTAGCTTCCAAGTTTTACTTCCCCTTAACCAGCTCATCTTTTTCCTTGACAAGCTGTTTCTCGATATTCTTATAGATAAGAAGCTGGTTTGCCAAAGTCTCAGTACCAAGAAGACGAGGCTTCCCATCGATCAATAACTTCTTGATCTGCATGATAGTAATAATGTGAAACCTTGAATATGGAAGTAACTTCGTTAAGCGGAATAAAGCATAAAAATTCCTCACCTCATTCATTATTTTGTGACCTTCAATGAAGAAGGTTGACAAACTCTCTGCTTCCACCAGGCAGTCAACAAATTCTTCCTCCAAGGACGTCCCAGTAGTAACTCGATGGTCCACTGGGCTTCCACTTCAGAATCATTAAGAGTCCCAACAGCCTTCATCTTTAACACATTGGGAGAAATTTTATTCCCAGTCTCAGCCATCTATCGCGTAACAGCAGTCGACTTAGGGGCGCTGACAGTCCCCGATCCAATAACTCCAAATTTTTCCACCTTCTCGACTAAAGCCTGTCAAGTTAACCTCTTCGTTGATTATGCAAGGGCCGTAGGAGTGTTGGCAACTCTCTTTTTCTTATTTTTACCAAAGACCCCACTCAACATGGCTTCTCTCTCTGTAGTAGCGAAGTCAGTGGTGTACCTGCTAAAGGCAGGATTCTCAAGGGGAATACTTGATTCAGCAATTCTTTTGTTTGTTGCTGACATTTTTTCATCGATAACTAGAACTTTGGAACCTCTAGTGCGGGATTGCTTTAAACCAGCCTCCCTAAACAACCCTTCAACTTTTTCTTAATCTTCAATAAGGGAATCAACCCGTCCAAAGTAATATGTTCGTAAATTATACAACTTCTCTATCACCTTCGAGTTTTTATCTATCTCTTTCGCAGCTGCACGAACAAATAACAACAGTTAGTACTTCAACAACATACAATGTTTAACAGTGTATATTCAACATCCAAACACATACATACAAAAACCACTAACCTAGATGAAAACTTTTCCTCTTTAGAGGCTCCCTAGGGTCAAACTCATAGTTCCCCGAAAAAAGTAGGCAGTCGGCAAAGTATTACCCCCCCAGTCGATACCATCTCATAAAATAATGGCCACTTGTGAAACCTGGCTAAGTATCTATAGGCAACTTTCTGAGGGATTTGCTTTAGTGTGTAATACACACACAAATCATCGACAAAAATTAATAGCTCTCCCCACTTCAGTAGTCGACCATTTAACACTGCCACTACCCTAAAGAGGTCGTATAAATTTCGATTAAACTACCTAGGCGCTACATCATAGAAATTTAGCAACTTCTTTTGATCAGCTGGAAGGGGTAACTTTAAATCCTTTTTTATCTAATCTGGATGAACCAGAATACCCTCCATAGGGAGTTCTTGGTCAGTCATTTCCCCAAGATACTCATCTAGCCTAATATCATCAGGGATGCCATACTTCTATTTTAAAGTCAAAATTTTATTGGTTTCCTCGACATCCCCATAACACTCCCCAATAAAATCTATATCAACCTCTTCCTTGCCTCCTTATCCACCCACACCAGTATATTATTCTTGATCACTTGGCTATGGCTCATGTTTCATATCAGTTTTTGTTCTCTCCCCATCAGAAACTTTGACAACCTTAGTTTCTAACCTGGCTCGATTCTTATGAGCCATGTCAACACTGCTCTCTCCAACCCTGTAGTTCCTACCCAAATCCTGTACACAAGTTGATCGATTATAAACCGACGTCTTAAAAGACCCACAAGTGCACGGTGTACCGTTAAGTACATGGGTAAGCGGGGTCGTATCCTTAGAGACTTGTGGTATGAATTATACTTCGAGCTACTAGTTTTATCCAATAACAACAATTTTGTGTAAGTTTTGAAATAAAAGAAGAACGAAACAAATTATAAGATAAATTGAAGTGGAAACCAAGGCATCGATTCCACTCCACCCTTTTTAACCGTTAGATAGCATAAATAATTAAAGTAAATTACGAGTTCCCGTATCGCATATCCTTGGTCGGGCATATATAATACATCAAAAGACACAAGAGATTTAGTAATTGGGAACTACCCATAAACCAACTTACTCAACCATGGTCCAGTTGATAAGTATGGATTATGTTCTCTTCTCCAAGTTCCTAACCTATCCTGTTATGGTCCAACACGATGGTTACATATATTCATTATTCCTCCTAATCCTAGCTATGGTCAAGCATAGGATGAAGAAATACGAATATTAAATATTTTGGGATAAAGAGAAAGTAATTACATTAACTAAGCTATACAATCTACACTAAGGCTACATTGGGTAGAGCTTCCTCTAGCCTTGGCTAAGAAGATTAACTACTCATCCCTTTGATCATTGCCATACTACTATTACTACGATAAAAGTAAGAAGACAAGAACAAGAGAAGAACAAGAACTTTATTGCTTATTGAACTTTGATTTATACTCTCCAAGATGATCCCTCATGGGTGGGATTCCCCTCTTATTTATAGAGTATAGGAAGGTGGGTTTATAAAATATTACCATTAATATAAAATCCTTTAAACAATGCATAAAATCATGCATATATATTGCAACTCATGAGAACAATATCTATATCTAATTTTATTCAATGGCTTCCATGCATGGGCCTTTGGCTGACAACTTCAAATACGAATCATTAGTGGAGTGCATCACCCTTGTTATTCGTTAAAAACTGGAAAAATGTACGACTTGTTTATCATGTGACCGATTTCTGTAAATACAAACAAAAATACTATTAGTGTCACGTTTATTTAATAAATGACTAGGTAGATATAAATTTAGGAGTTGTACATGTAAATATTACTGGTCTATCAAATACCCCCAAACTTATATTTTGCTAGTCCTCGATCAAAAGTAAATAAAAACCATTTTCGCATGTCACGCGGTTGTATTTAGCGTATGCAACAAGCCGTTAATCCCCCAGGTTTAGCCTGTTGGATGAGTGTTGTCTCAGGAGGGTTTGTAGTGACTATACCCACAAAAGTCAATAATAATATTTTAAACAATTCTAGAATACACATGACTCATTTCCTGTGAACTTAACCTTACTTTGTTGTGACCAAAATATACCAATAAAAAAATCCTTAAACTAGCTATTCTCCCAAGTATATCAAAGAATATTTTAAGCTTATCCGAAACAAGAGGAATTACCCCAAGATTAGAAAGAGATTCAAGTATTTTGCTTTAGTTATATTTGAGTGTACAATGAAAATAGTTGTATCGCCTAATACGTTGTCTAGAATAATTTACTCAGTTTTTGGTAGTCTAGCTCTCACTGGAATAAATTCAACGGCCAGTTCGACAAGTGTCTTAGTCAATTCGTATTCCTAGAATTTTACTTTTTTCTTTTCTTTTGTAAGCCTTTTCTTTTGAGTACTTTGTTTCTTAGTGAAGCCTCCGTAACAAGGAGTTTTCGGTCGACAATCCCTGTCAGTTGGTGAAGGTTGTCAGGGTGTGGTGCCCCATCATGACCTGGACTCAAGATTCTCACAAGTAAGATTTTCTTATGCTCCTTTCACATAGTTCATGGTAAAACTCGAGATTGGTGATAATTTTTTCTCTTTCAGTTCTTAATCATGCGAGTAGTCTTGCAGCTTGAAAGTTTTTAGAGCACATTTGGTTTTTTTTTTTTTTTTTTATTTCTTAGGAATGAACTTATTCTTAGGCAGTTGTCTCCCTTGTAGAAAACTATTCCTAACATAAATATTAAATTTCTCTTATACTGAGCAAAAATCTATTGAATGTATTAATTGTAAAACTATAGTGAAGTGCACGTTTCCAAAATATGCCAAGTTAGCTTGAATTAGTCGCTAATAAAAAGATAGTACATCTAGCTTAAGATATTCTTAAATATTCTAGTGTATACTTGAAAAAATTTCAAAATTTAAGTTTTTTCATAATATTTATGTCAAGGTAAAATCAGTTTAAGTGTTTAGAAATTCGTCAAAAATATATAATAAATTGTCAAAGAAACGCTAAGTTTAAGTGTTGCCTCCCAAGAAGTGCTAAGTTTACCGTCTTCAGCCAGACAAATGTACCCCCATACTTCAATGATTTATAATGGTACTATAGGGGTACATAATATCTGTTTTGATATACTGGATCATTTAGAAATGTTATCTCTTCATCACAAGTGCAGGACTCTAGTACAGTTTTAATCGCTGGCCATTGACCATATAAATATTTTCGTTCTTAGGATCCTCCACCTCTATGGCCCCATGAGGATAAATAGTTTAAACTACAAAAGGGTCGCACTAACGAGAACGTAATTTCCCAGGAAATAAACGTAGCCGTGAATTGTAGAGTAACACTTTCTGATTAGGCTCAAAAGTTTTGCGTACAATCGACTTATCATGAAAAGCTTTAGTTCGTTCCTTGTAAATTTTTGCATTTTCATAAGCCTCGCGACGAAGTTCGTCAACTTCAGAAAGTTGAAGTTTTTAATGTGATCCGGCTTTATCCATTTCAAAGTTGAAGGCCTTTGTAGCCCAGAGGGCCTTGTGTTCCAATTCCACAGGTAAGTGATAAGCCTTCCCAAAGACAAGTCTATAGAGTGATATACCAATCAGGGTTTTATTACCTGTTCGATATGCCCAAAGGGCATCATCAAGACGATCAGACCAATCTTTACGATCGGCTCGAATTGTTTTTTCTAAAATTCTTTTGATCTCCCGATTGGATACTTCGACTTGACCACTTGTTTGTAGATGATAAGGTGCGGCAACTTTATGAGTGATGGAGTAAGTTTTTAAAAGATTTTGAAAGACACGGTTACAAAAAATGTTTAGCACCATCACTAATAATTGCCCGAGACGTGCCAAAATGATTAAAAATAGTTTTCAAAAAATTTACCACTGGTTTATGGTCATTCGTTTGACATGGCACCGCCTCAACCCATTTAGAAACATAATCGACTGCAACTAGAATGTAAAGGTAACCGCGAGAAGAAAGAAATGGGCCCATAAAGTCAATGCCCCAAACATAAAAAAGTTCAACAATAAAGATGTTGTTCAAGGGCATCATGTTTCGATGAGAAATATTCCAGGTCCTCTGGCACCTATCACATTTAGAACAAAATGTATGTGTGTCACGAAAAAGGGTAGGCCAATAAAGACCAGATTAAAGAACTTTTGTAGCAGTTTTCTTGTTCCCAAAATGTCCTCCACAAGTTAAGATATGGCAAAATGTGAGTACACTATGGAACTCATCATTTGGGATGCATCTCCTAATCACTTGGTCGGAACAAAACTTATAAAGATAAGGATCATCCCAACTAAAATGTTTAACCTCGTGCAAGAATTTGGTTCTATCTTGCTTTGACCAATGGGCAGGTAATCGTTGCGTAGCAAGATAATTGACAATATTGGCGTACCAAGGCAATTGTGAGACAGCCATGAGCAGCTCATCAGGAAATGTCTCCAAGATAGGGAGAAAATCTTCAGCACCCTCAGTGAGAATTTAAGATAGATGATCCGCAACCACATTCTCAATACCTTTCTTATCTCAAATTTCTATATCCATCTGATTAACCGAGGCATGACGTCTTTTTTAGATAGTAAATACTTTAAGGCCGTATGGTCGGTGTAAATAATGATTTTGGATTCAACAAGGTATGATCAAAATTTCTCCAAGACAAACACAATGGCTAATAACTCCTTCTCCGTGGTAGAGTAATTTAACTGTGCGTCATTGAGCGTGGGACTAGCATAGTAAATAACATGAGGTTTATTATCTACTATTTGCCCTAAAACTGCTCCAACAGCGTAATCAGAAGCATTGCACATGAGCTTGAAGGAAAGTTCCCAATTGGGAGGTTGAATGATAGGGGCTGAAGTTAATAAAAGTTTGGGCTTCTCAAAAACTCCTAAACATGCATCATCAAAGTTGAAATCAGTGTCCTTAGCAAGTAAATTATACAAGGGCTGGGAAATTTTACTAAAATCTTTGATGAACCAGCGATAAAACCCAGCATGCCCCAAAAATGATCGAATGGCCTTAACCGTCCGAGGTGGAGGTAAAGAAGAGATAATGTTGATCTTGGCCTTATCGACTTCAATCCCTTTATTAGAGATAATGTGTCCAAGAACTATCCCTTGTGTCACCATGAAGTGACACTTTTCCCAGTTTAACACCAAATTGGTTTGTGTACATCGTTTTAGAACGAGCTCTAAATGGTGTAAACATTTGTCAAAAGATGATCCAAACACTGAAAAATCATCCATAAAGATTTCAAGAAATTTATCAACCATATCAGAAAATATTCTCATCATACAATGCTGGAATGTAGCGGGTACATTGCACAACCCAAATGGCATACGTTGATAAGCATATGTCCCGTAGGGACACGTGAAAGTTGTCTTCTCCTGATCTTCTGGGGCAATGGAGATCTGATTGTATCCAGAATAACCGTCAAGAAAACAGTAATGTCTTTTTCTGGTTAAGCATTCAAGCATTTGATCAATGAAAGGAAGAGGAAAATGATCTTTCCTTGTGATCGTGTTTAATTTCCTGCAGTCGATACATACACGCCACCCAGTGGTCATGCGGGTGGGGATTAGGTCATTATTCTCATTCACAACTACAGTAATCCCTGATTTCTTAGGTACAACCTGAACGAGACTGACCCACTTACTATCCGAAATGGGGTATATGATACCCGAGTCCAAAAGTTTGAGAACTTCCTTCTTCACCACCTTCATCATGGTGGGATTCAACCTCTGTTGCATCTCGTGAGAATTTTTAGCACCTTCCTCGAGATTGATGCGATACATGCAAATGGCCGGGCTAATCCCCTTCAAGTCTACTATAGACCACCCTAGGGCTGATTTGTATCTATTAAGGACACCTAACAATCTACTTTCCTGGTCAATATTGAGGTTGGAAGCTATGATCACAGGCAGAGTGTTAGAATCACCAAAGAAAGCATACTTTAAAGTCTTAGGTAATGGCTTGAGGTCTAACTTAGGTGCATTAACAATGGATGGAATAGGCAAAGTAGTGGACGGTTCTAGAGGTTCAACATGAGGTCTCCATTTGGACTTGTTAAAAATAGGTGTTGAGTCGAGTAGAGCATTAAGCTCTTCAACAATCAGATTTTCATCAAAATCTTCACCAAAGTTCACAAGACATGATTCTAAGGGGTCCTTAGAAAATAATTTAGGGAACGAGTTGTAAACTAGGGAGTCAATCATATTCAGCTCAGCCATGTCATCAGAACGAGGGACTTGAGTATTATTATTAAAAACATTGAGCTTGATCTTCATGTCTCCTAATGATAGTTGTAAGTCCCCATTAAAGCAATTAATAATGGCATGAACAGTCGCAAGGAAAGGGTGACCAAATATGACGGGAATCTCACAACTAAGATTCTTTACATCTTCAGTATCCAAAACAACAAAGTCCACAGGAAAAATAAGAGTATCAACCTTGATCAGAATATTCTCAAGGATACCACGTGGGTATCGTATTGACCTGTCAGCCAATTAAAGTGTCATTCGGGTAGGTTCGAGTTCTCCAAGTTCTAATTCCTGATAGACCGAGAAAGGTAAGACATTCAAACTAGCCCCTAGGTCGAGTAATGCCCTATCCACTTTGTGATCTCCAATTTTACAAGGGATGGTTGGGCTTCCAGGATCTCGAAGCTTAGGAGGGGTTAATGTCTCAGTCAAGAAGACTTTCTTGTGCACATTGATTTTCCTTTTCCTAGTGCAAGCATCTTTAAGGAATTTGGCATATGCAGGGATAAACATGATGGCATCGAGTACTGGAATATTTATATGAACTTGCTTAAATGTATCCAATATCTCGTCAAATTGAATCCCTTTATTAGCCGGAAGAAGGCGTTGTGGATAAGGCATCTTTGGCTCAAAATGTGCCTTTTGTAGGGAAATAGAGGAGATAGGCAACTCCTTGGACTTATTAGAAGGTTCACTCGTACCGACCTCATCCTCAATAGCAATGGGTATTGGCTCAACCCTAGGCATTTCAACTCGGTTATCAACTTGTCTAGATCTTCTTAGAGTTGTAATGGTATTAACCTATTTTGGGATTGAGCTAGAATCAAACCCTGGTGGTCCTTTCGCATTAGATACAAGTTGGCTAGGTAGTGTATCTGGTGGCCTCTCATGCAATGCATTTGCCAATTATCCTATCTAAGTCTCGAGATTAGAGATAGATTGGGATGTAGAATTTTGATTTACCAAAGTTTGTTGTTAAAATTGCATCATTTTTTTTTGGCTTTCCATTGATTACTTTTGGCTTTCCATTAAATGTTGCATAAAGAGGGTAAGGGTATCTTCCAAAGATGGTTTAGGTGGAGCGGGTGAGAACTGTTTGGATGACTAAAATGATTGCTGAGATACCTGAGGATAAGATTGAGAGAGGGGATTCCTAGGAAAATTATGACCTGAGGTTTGTGGCTCTCCAAAACCTGAACTGGGTTGGTTGTTCTTCAATAAAAAATTTGGGTGGTTCTGCCAAGTTGGCTTGTACGGGTCAAAGGGCCTCTTGTAGGTATTATTCAAAGCATTTACTTGTTCTTGATTATCATTCATTTTATTGAGCAAGGGGCACATTTGAGTCACTTGGGTTACATCATAGCAAACGGTGCAACCCTATTGCTGAACCAGGTTCACACTACCCTTAAATTGATTTGTAGCCATAGCCTCAATTTTTTGGGTAAGAGTATCTAATTGGGCTTTGATGGCCGTTCTCTCACTCACTTTGTATAAACCACCTTTCTTGGCTGTAGGAATATTTCTATGTAGATCAAAATCCCACTGCTGAGAGTTCTCAGCCAATGTCTCAAGCTCCTCATAAGCTCTATCAGGTTCAAGGTCCTGGAATTTTCCACTATGCATGGATTCTGTCCTATAACGATTCTCAGAAGTTATTCCACGATAAAAGATCTGGCCTAGATGTTGCTTCTTAAAACCATGATGGGGACATTGTGAAAGAAGATCTTTATATCTCTTCCATGCCTCGTAAAACATTTCACTCTCATTTTGAACAAATTTAACAACTGTATTTCTAAGAGCGAGGGTTTTTACCATAAAAAACCATTTGGTTTTGAACTTGGTCTCTATTTGATCCCATGAATTGATAGATCCTGGTGCCAATGAATCAAGCCAATAACTCGCCTTGTCTTTTAGCGAGAATGGGAATAAAGGAAGGCGGACGGAATCCTCAGTAAAATGTTGGTATTTGGAGAGCGCACAGATTTTCTTAAACTCGTAGACGTGCTTATAAGGGCTCTCAGAATCAAGCCCGCAAAAAATAGGTAACATTTGGATCACACTAGGCTTGATTTCATAATGGTTTGTCGTGACAACTGGAAACACAATACATAAAGGTATATCACTCACCATTGGGGTCCAATAGTCTCTATGAGATTTGGCGGCAGCCATGATTGGGGGTTTGACTTCTAGCTCGACAATAAGTTCAATTGGATCAACTTTAGATGAATTACCCTCCTCCGAAATTGGAAAAACTCGAGATGGATTACTTTCCTCCCAAACTGGGGCTCCTAAGTCCTCTATTGTATTAACTGGGCGAGGTGGTCGCCTTCTCTGCTTAGGCTGAGGTAGTGGCTCGTAAATGTGTAAAGGTTCCGGTAAGCTTCCTAAACGTTTTCCTCCACGTGTCCAATTGATCATGCACAAATAATAATCAATAAAATTCGGCACCCGGTAAAGTAAATAATCAATCAAACCTAAATTCTAGCAGATCAGCATTTTTTAGAAGTAATAATTAGGTTTCCACTATATTCTTCTATGTTCAAAATGGGTACGATGACAAAAGGCTTTGGTTCCTATACTCCCCTGTGTCACTATGTTAGTACCAGTTTAAAGTAGATGTTCAGTCCTCACGCCTGAGCAAGTCGCCTTATCGTACGTCAGTACTCGGAACGGTGATGTAGCAAACCTATAACCAGTATTTTGCGGCGCTAGGCTTGGTCCATATCCTACGAACTCCTGTTTGAACCCCGGTCCGGTACACCTATCCGTTAGGTGATGAAATCCTGCGGGAATCTTGCTACTCTTTTTTATTAGCAGTTATTTTGAGGTCCGAGACGTTCAATTTTCGTGTGATACAAATTTCTTCGTATCTCTAATGGGTGGTCCCACTTGTTGGAGAGCTTTTTGGGTGATGAAATCCCACAAGCCTTTAACAGTTTTTACCTTTACTAATGTTGGAATGAAAAAAAAATATTAAACACAACAATAGGTTAATCCAACCACAACAATTTTTTTTATTAGAGCAGCGTGTATTTGTACAGTCTACACGACTTTATATGTCCTAGTGTCGGGGCGGAGTTGATATGTACCCCTTCTAGATGTCAAGTTCTTAAGAAGTACCAACCTGCGGGAAGTGTTTCCCGGTGTAGCTGTGGCCGCCCCTTCACTTAGGGGGCACAAGAAGAATGGATTTGGTGATGTTTTTAGCTTTGCGTATTGTCCGTCTCGTTTCCAACTTTGTGACTATTCTATAAAATAAGTGTCACGCCCCAAAATCCAATAATCGGTAGCTAGACCAACTACTAGATTCGGAGGGGTGGAGGTCGGGGAATCTAACCGATTCTCCCCACAAATGACCGAGCCATAGACAAGTTCAGGCTCAACCATTCACATAGTAATAACATCAGAGAAAGAAATGCGGAAGCAACAAATATATAAATAAATCAACTGAATACAATACAACACAATATCTCAACGATACAGCGGAAGACTAAGATAACAATAACTAACAGTGACAACTGCAAAGATCTCTACAAACCACAACAGGCTAGAAACAATAATCTAAAGCAAGGAAAGTCCTCGCAAGAACAATCCACACAGAGCACCCAGCACGCAAACTCAAAACCAGAATCTGCAACGACCACCTTGGCTCCAACACAACTAAAATCATTAGCAAAACCTGCAATAGCCCTGCCACTGAAAGGGGGATGCGAGAGTGAGCAAACAACGAGCTCGCTAACTCCCAAGAATAGCTAAACAAATATACCAACCAATGAGATGAATAATATGAAAATAAGATATAATGTTGCTAAAGTTAAAAATAATATATGATATATTACTGATACAAATAGTATATACCAAGTCTGCCATAATATCTAATAAAGAAGTACAACAATACTAATAAGTCTATTAGACTACAAGCCAGAAGCCAAGGAAATACTAATACTATAACCTAAGCTCCAAACGCAACTAAAGCCCACAGCGCCACGCGCAACCACTAAACCAATAGATGAAGTAACCCATAATCATCTCCATCCACAGAGAGTATGCACCATCAACATCCACAAGAAACAACTATAAAACCCATGAGGAACTACCACATGCTAACCACCTGATCACCAGAAAAGAAATAACACCAAGAGTGTGTAAACCACGCCCCACTCTAACCCAACCAGGCTAAACAGCCACACTAAGAAAGGTGATTTTATAAGGAAGGGAAAAGGAAGAAGGAGATGAAGATTGCGGAAGCTACAGAAATAGAAAGAGATGGTGAATTGAGAATATGCAAAAGTGCTATGATATGAAATGAGTTGAATTGGGATAATCCCATAATTACCTTAGATGCTGGATGATATGAAATAACCTTATGCGATGACGTGATGATCTTGTATGATGACTAGGATAATCCCATAACTATCCCAGATGCTAGATGACGTTATATAATGAACTAAAATCCTAATGTTGAATGATTGAGGAAAGATATCCGAAGAATTGAAGTTTACCTTAAAGAGATCTTAGTTGGATACAATGGGTACGATTAGTTTACAAGCTCGACCACGCTTAGGATTTACACACGGAGCCAACGTCCGAAACAGTGTTATAATTCTAAGGCATTTCAACCTCACGGAGGATAAGACTGGTACCTGAGGAAATTGTCTCATACCATCCCACACTCCCGAAGGGAATAGATATGATAGTGTCCAGCCAGAACTTCGCCTACTTATTTTAACCCGATGTAGGAATCCTAGGTCCTATCGAGGGTCAGCCGATGTAGAGCTTTGTTATGTATCCAGACCTCCTCAAGATAAGAAGAATAAGTTGTGATATCCGAAAGCAACTAGATCCTAAAAGACTAAAACATAACAGTCGTTGATTGGGCAAGCACACATAGGATAACCACCTGCCAAAGAGAGTGGCAAACAATCCTAGCACAGATGCAAACAGTGACTCAACCATTACAACATTTAAACAACATCAGTCACTAAGATCTCCTAACACAACATGAGTACCATCAAGTGCTAGAGTACCATAGCTGTCAACACAGACTAGTACACACAAAATAACCTACCATCCTCCAACCAGATAGTCCACAATCAACTACTACGGATTTACTACCTATCCACCACAAGCAACCAAACAATCCAGGAGATACCACACTCGAACAGCTAAACAAACAGTCGAGGAGATACCCTACTCCAACAAGGAACCTATCCTCTAACAACCACCAAATCTACAATAGTGCTCAAGGACCAAGCCCCCCGAGAACACATAGAACACCTAGGATAATTATAAGACTAAACAAATAACCCGAAGGTCCCCTAGCAATCAACCAACATACTAACCTAATCACAGTATAAACATAATAAACTAGGCGATACAATAACTCATGAATCAACATAATAATCTAGTTATTCAGGAAGATAAAAAACTCGTCTGACAAAGGATAAGCCGCAAACCCGCCAATCAACATAACAACCAACCTCAACCCCAACACCACAGGTAACAACAATCAACCCAACGCCAGCAATCCAACACCTGCAAGAAATCACAACTCCGCAATCTCAGCAAAAACCCAATCGCGAAACCCTAAAATTAAACCCTAATCTCAAACCCTAAAACACCCAAACCACAAGGTTCCACCACAACAAAATTAAATCGATAATCAGAAAGAGGGATAGGGGAATTACTCGCCGGAAGAAGCGCGACTGAACTCGACAAGGAATCGCAACTAATCGGCGAGCAAGAGACAAAAGGATTAGAGAGAGAGAGAAATGAAATCTAAGGTGAAATGGGTTTGGGTTTTTCCCTAAAGGCCCACACACATCTTGAGGAAGAATCAACAGCCAAGAAACGTGAGAAAACTCAAACTGGTCGTCGAAACACGCCTCTGTTCGAACAGAAAACAAGTTGTTTGAATAGAAAATAGAAGTTATTCGAACATAAACTATCTTGTTCGAATAAAATGAATCAATGCAAAAAACAATATTCACCCGAGAATCTATTCGAACAGAAAATGTTCTATTCGAATAAAACAAGGCAAATACAATTCTATTCGAACAGAAAAATGTCTATTCGAATTAAATGAAGCAGGCAGGTATCTATTCGAACAGAAAAGATGTTCGAATAAAATCAATCAGGCAAGAACCTATTCGAATAGGAACAAGTCTATTAGAATAAAATGAACCAGATAGAAGTTTATTCGAACAGAAACAAGTCTGTTTGAATACAACAGGCCAAAAATTGGGAAAAGGCTCAGAAAACCAAAAGATTCATCCCAAAGGAAAACTGGAGAAATCCAAGAACCACAACACAGATCCCTCCCGCACCACACCACAACCACAACCACAACCACAACCACACAACAATAACAAGAACACTCCAAGCCAACCACGGGATCCCAAACACAACTCACCTCCTCCGCCAAACAACAACCGAGACCACAGAAATAATAGAACGCCACACATGATAATAGAAAATAAAATATGGATGCATAACAGATAGCAATAATACTAAGAAAAAATCCGGGTCACTACAACAAGAGAAAAATAATTACTAAACTTGCGACAACAATATTAATTCAATTTCCAAGTTTATTGTAGTCTATGATATTCTGATTTTCAAATGCGCATATCTTTCAGCTCGGTTGAGAGAGAACATTAAATAATATCAATTTGGAAAGATAATTCAGAAAGGAAAGACATTCAAGAAAGAAGTTTTCGAGAATTTAGCTTCCCTACCACTCAAAGCAAGTGATTAATGAACACGGCGTCCTTTACAAAGACTATTTTTTACTATTTTTTTAAAAGGCTGTAACTCACAAACAACTAAACAAAAAATATGATCTATAGCAATTCGAAAAGGGTTTTGAATTATCTAAACCTTTCGTAGAAAATGAATTTCCCAAATGTGAACTATAGATGATAAAAAACGGTAAAACATTCAGAGACAGACTTCACAGCTACTGCAGCTTCAAAAGAGTTTGAGCCAATTACTCAATCACTTTGTTTCCGGATCCAAAAAGAGGAAAAAGGAAAAAGGAAAAAGATAACGAAAAGAAAAGCAAAAAATAAAAATTGGCTTAAAATAAAACAACTCAAAAATAAAATGTAACTTTGCAAGTCCCCGGCAACGGCGCCAAAAACATGATCGATTATAAACCGACGTCTTAAAAGACCCGCAAGTGCACGGTATACCGTCAAGTACAAGGGTAAGTGGGGTCGTATCCCTAGAGACTTATGGTACAAATTATACTTCGAGCTACTATTTTATCCAATAACAACGAGTTTGTGCAGGTTTTAAAATAAAAAGAAGAACGAAACAAATTACAAGATAAATTGGAATGGAGACCAAAACATCAATTCCACTCCACCCTTTTTAACCGTTAGATAGCATAAATAATTAAATAAATTACGAGTTCCCGTATCGCATATCCTTGGTCGGGCATATATAATACATCAAAAGACACAAGAGATTTAGTAATTGGGAACTACCCATAAACCAACTTACTCAACCATGGTCCAGTTGATAAGTATGGATTATGTTCTCTTCTCCAAGTTCCTAACCTATCCTGTTATGGTCCAACACGATGGTTACATATATTCATTATTCCTCCTAATCCTAGCTATGGTCAAGCATAGGATGAAGGAATACGAATATTAAATATTTTGGGATAAAGAGAAAGTAATTACATTAACTAAGCTATACAATCTACACTAAGGCTACATTGGGTAGAGCTTCCTCTAGCCTTGGCTAAGAAGATTAGCTACTCATCCCTTTGATCATTGCCATACTACTATTACTACGATAAAAGTAAGAAGACAAGAACAAGAGAAGAACAAAAACTTTATTGCTTATTGAACTTTGATTTATACTCTCCAAGATGATCCCTCATGGGTGGGATTCCCCTCTTATTTATAGAGTATAGGAAGGTGGGTTTATAAAATATTACCATTAATATAAAATCCTTTAAACAATGCATAAAATCATGCATATATATTGCAACTCATGAGAACAATATCTATATCTAATTCTATTCAATGGCTTCCATGCATGGGCCTTTGGCTGACAACTTCAAATAAGAATCATTAGTGGAGTGCATCACCCTTGTTATTCGTTAAAAACTGGAAAAATGTACGACTTGTTTATCATGTGACCGATTTCTGTAAATGCAAACAAAAATACTATTAATGTCACATTTATTTTATAAATGACTAGGTAAATATAAATTTAGGAGTTGTACACGTAAATATTACGTGTCTATCACAAGTCGTCACATCGATTACTAAGGGCTCTACATCAACAAGGTTATCAAATATTCCTTCCGCCCCATCATCAGGACAATTAATGTTTTGAACTAGTTCAACCATTTTTAACCTCAAAATCATAATTTTTTTTAAGTTAGTAAGATATTAGATCTTATACACTATATATTCCTATTTGTTAGTCTAAATAATGTTGTCGATTATTACTCTCCAGCAAATCATTATATCTGCTACTACTTAGTTCTCAACCAAGAGAACAACTGATGTCTTCCAATTTTTATTTTGGAAATTATTTCTTCGACATTATTACCTTAGTTATAGATCCAAATCACAAATCAATTTTATTAAGTTCTAACATTGATCTTTTTTCGAGAACCATTTAATTTCCCTAATAATTTCTCTCAAAGTTTTTAAGCAGGATATAAGAAGCTTCTCGAATACGTTTTACATGGCGCCCAAATTCCTGCCTAAAGGAGGCTAAATCCAAAATTTTGGATTTTTCCTTTTCTCCAACAAATTTTTTGATAATATACTAAGTATAATCCGGCAGAGCATTTTCCCCAAACTTTTTTATCCATGAGACATCCTATATACTCAAAAAAAGGGCCAAAATCACACCGTAATACTTACGACAACAAGAATTCAACCTCTATCCACCTCACTCCAAACAAAAGAAAAATTTAACACCCACAATACCCCATTATCACCAATACACCTTCCAACATCAACAAACTTCTCCAATTCATCTTTAAATCAGAGAAAACATAGAAAAACCCTTAACACAGATTTCTGCCAATTTCTCCACACATACTTACTCAAATTAATTTTTACCAATAACTTGTACAAGTATAAACTACAAAGGGTTGTAAGAAATCATCATTATATACAACCAAGAATTGAATAAAAGAATTCAATAAACGGAAAACCAGCCTTGGTGACGTGCAGCTCGTGAGTCTCTCTTTATTACAAGTTTTGCTCTCTTGATAAGTAGAGCAATCTCCTTAGAACCAATGATGGAAGAATTCACAACAAGAGAACACAAAGAATTACCTTCAATTTTTTTTTTGAGAAAAGAAGTATGAGCAATCAGCACCCGAAGCACTATTTCTAGGCCCCACATGACGGTTCATGCACACCTTCGAGACTCTTCGGCTAACCGCCTAACAAAATACTTAACACGCATCTTATCGAATTCCTGAACCTTTCGCCTCCTAAAAGACAACAAACTATTACATTGTTGCTCTAAACAATCTAGATACATCTCTACCTACTCTATTTTTTCTATCTTCACCAATGCAGTTCTTAAACTCATAAAAAGAGATTGTACATCCACTTCCTTATAACCTAACATATCATCACCTACAAGAATGCACCTAGCCATTGTTCTATGAAATAAATGAGCCATATCTTTCCTTTTTATCAACATTATATTTTAACGGGACAACTGTAACCATAATTTAATTTCAAAATTCCAAAACCCAATTAATAAGAATATAGTTACTACTACGAACATCGAAACAAATTCATCCAAAATCAATTTATTATCATCGACAAGATTACATCAATTATTTTACAGTTGAAATAAGACACATGATTGCTCTACACCCTAGCCACCAGGTTTAGAATATTCTTCTCGACACGACAAGTAATTGTATCGAGAATGGGGCGATTGTTGTAGTATATTCCCCAGACTCAAAAAGGGCAAGTTAAATAGAGTCAAGTCGAAAGTGTATGACCATTCGAGAAGGTGTCAGGCCCATGTCTATAGATCTCGACCCTCTGTAGTAACCGTTACACTTGGTCAAATAGAGCCGTTGTACATGATCCGTGAAGTTCACCCAGAACCTATTAAACCAGGAGACCAATTATTTTGTAAATGTCTATATCCATTATAAATACTAGAGCTGGCAAAGTAACCCGCAATCCACCAACCCGACCCGACCTAACCCGATTTTAAGAGGGTTTGGGTTTTGCCTTAATGGGTCGCGGGTCATTTGACCCAAACCCGCCAAACCCGTTTAATAAAGAGGTCGGGTTAGGGTTTAGGCTAAGTGGTTTGGGTCGACCCGTGACCCGTTTAACTGCTTAAGGTTTAATTACAATTGTAATTTGTAGATATATCACTACCCTTACAGGTCTTTTACGAATTTAGGTTTAGAACAACAAGTTATTCTTATTCGTTCAGTCACTCGCACAGACGCACACTCCTCCTCTCCTCCTCCTCCACAGCCTCCACGGCTCCACACTCCACACCTCCTCTCCTCTACTTCTCATTCCTCAATCAACAGATTTTACACTTCAATCAACAGATTTTCGATTGTTGTTGTTGATTTTGTACTTCAATCAGCAGATTTTACACTCTCTAACTCATTACTCATCGTTTTTATGAAAGAAACCCTTTCGTGAAATCTCTAGTTGTTGCTGTTGAGATCTCTAGTTGTTGCTGAAGTTATGAAGTTGTGAAGTTGTTGTTGAAGTTGTGAAGTTGTTGCTGCTTAGATCGACCTCTAGTTGTTAATTCCATACACTTCAATCAGTAGATTTTACACTCTCTAACTCACAATTCAGGTATTGCTTAAACCAAAAATCTCACAATTCAGATCTCTAGCTGTTAATTGCTGTCTTGCTGAAATCTCTAGTTTGTTAATTGTTGTCTTGGTGTCTTGGTGTTAAATGTTAATTGATGTCTTGCTGTCTTGGTGTGAGTTTGTTAATTGCAGTGAAATTGATTTTCAAGAACCTGGTTTTCTTTGCTTTCCATGAACAATACGCAGCCTATAAATGGATTGTTATTTATTTTAGTTTTGTGTTTAAGCAGTCTTTATTGCTTTTAGGCTTTGAAGTGGAATAGTAGATAAAACAGCTAAGGTAGTTTCTAAACATTTTTCTATATAGTTCTTTTCTTTGCATGCATCTCGGTGGCTTAATTAAGATACATTTACAACTTATATGCAATATGTTCAATTCTTTTGGTCTTATTATAAATCATCCACCAGTTATACGGAGGGTTAGGACGACCCCATCTTTCATTAGTATATACATGAAAATATTACAAAACAATCCAGGACATCACCCTTGTTTCTCGACCTAAATATAAACAAGTGAATGATATATAAGGTGGCCTAAACCATCCTTGTCTAGTGTCACTGTCAGGACTAGTTTAAGGAAAAGAGAATGGGGGATGCCATATCTGAGCTCTAATGACACGCTATTAGTCTTCTTTGATTTTAAGGTTACGTTACAATGTGATAAGTATCACCTATTTCTCTTAAAACTTAACTCTATAACATGTTCGGACTGTTCTTATCAGAGTATTTGTTTAATTTGAAATTGGGTATTTGTTTAATTTGGGTGATTTTCACAGTATATAACATTTTTTTTTGCATGTATCTGCATTCGTATAGTCTAAAATTGACAATTGGGTATTTCTGCATGTATTTGAAATTGGGTATTGACAATTGGGTATTTGTTTAATTTAAGTCTGAAATTGGGTATTTCTGCATGTATCTGCATTCGTATAGTATATTTGTATATGACATTTTTTAATATGCTTTGGTAATATTATACTTTAATATATCAATCTTAGATTCTTAATATTATACTTTTATAGATGGAGAATGTTGTAAACATTGCTGAGGATGTTGAGAGTGATTCGCTTAATGAAGTGCTTGGCTTTGGTGGTGATGATGGTGGGGGAAGTAGTGTTGCTTCGAAACCTCCTAGTCAGGGTAAGCGAAAAAGACAAAATAAGTCTCATGTTTGGAATTTCTTTACTGAACTACCTGTAGGGGATGATGGTATAAAAAAATGTAAATGCAATTATTGCCCACACACATATTTGATAAGTGGGACGGGTAACATGAAACGACATATAAAAGCTTGCACCGCAAGAACTAGTCGTGATGTGGGACAAATGGTATTGTCCCAATCCGAGTCTAATATGTCGTTGATGTCATCTAAGTTTGATCCTGAAATTTTTCGTGAGCTGGTAAATGTTGCCATCGTTAGGCACTCCCTCCCTTTTAGTTTTGTTGAATATGAGGGAGTAAGAAATGCGTTTAACTATGCAGCATATGCAAACCGTGAGATCAAGCTAGTTTCACGGAATACTTCGAAAGCTGATATTCTTAAAATGTATAAAAGAGAGAAGGGGCTGATTCGGAAGATGTTGCTTGAAGTTCCTGGAAAAATAAGTTTAACCTCAGACTTGTGGAGCTCGGTCACAAGAGATGGTTATATCTCTTTGACAGCCCACTTTGTTAATAAAGAGTGGAAGTTGGAGAAGAAAGTGCTCAATTACTCTTATATGCCTTCCCCACACAACGGGGCTTCGATTTGCGAGAAGATTTATAATCTTTTGTCTGAGTGGGGGATTGAAAAGAAGTTATTTTCAATTACCTTGGATAATGCATCCTCAAATGATTCCTTCGTTGGGCTACTTAAGACCCAATTGAATTTGAGGAGTGCTCTTTTTTCTGATGGAGATTTTTTTCATGTTAGATGTTGTGCTCACATTATAAACTTGATAGTGCAAGATGGTTTGAAGGAGATGGATGAAGCTGTGGAGAAGATAAGGGAGAGTGTGAGGTACTTTAGGGGTTCTCAAGGGAGGAAACAATCATTTAAGGAATGTGTGAGGAATCTAGCTATTCCTGCTAGTAAGGGGTTGAGACAAGACGTTCCAACTAGGTGGAATTCAACATTTCTTATGCTTGATAGTGCATTACACTATCGCCGAGCATTTAGCCATCTCCAAATGCTTGATTCAAACTACAAGAATTGCCCCTTGGATGAAGAATGGGTTAAGGTAGAAAAAATTTGCGAGTTTCTGAGTATTTTCTATGAAGTAACTTGTGTGTTTTCTGGGACAAAGTATACTACCTCCAACTTATACTTTCCACAAGTCTTTATGGTGCAACATGCTTTATCTAAAGCAATTGAGGGATCAGATACTTATCTAAAGAAAATGGCTTCACAAATGAAGGTAAAATTTGAGAAATATTGGTCAAAGCACAACCTTATATTTGTTTTTGCCGTGGTCTTGGATCCTCGCTATAAACTCCAATTTATTGAGTATTGCTACCGGCAAATTTATGGAGTTGATTCTTTTGAGATGACACAAGTTCGGGATAAATTGTTTGCTCTTTTCGAGACTTATTACTCAACATATGCAAATGTGGGAGTTTCTAGTTCGGGTCGTTCTGGAGGAGCAAGTTCTTGCATTGGCAATTCAAGTTCTAGGAGGGGAATGGATGCCTTGAAGGTATATTAATTATTAAAAATTTGTTTTCATATTTGTTTAGCTTAATTGTAGTTCTTAGGTCTTACTCTTTTATTGATTATTAGGCCTTTGATGCTTTTGATGATGAGGAGATAGATACTTTTCCTAGCAAATCTCAATTGCAATTGTATTTGGAGGAGCCCAAGTTAAAGAGGATTTTTGATCTAGACATTCTTAGCTTTTGGAAGGAGAACCAAGTCCGATATCCGGAGCTCTCCTTGATGGCTCGTGATATTCTTTCAATTCCCATATCTACGGTTGCCTCGGAGTCGGCGTTTTCCATTGGTGGTAGAGTGCTTGATCCTTTCCGTAGTACCCTAAAGCCGGATAATGCCGAGGCTTTGATTTGTACTCGAGATTGGTTATATTCAAAAGGTAATATATTTAAAATTGTTTTTTGGATAATTAATTTGAATCATTTGTATATAAATAATTTACAAGTATTTTTTTAATATCTTAGGCGATTCATCTTTTATGGAGGATTCGACACTTGAAGATTTAGTCGAGGATATGGTTTTGCTAAACATTGACCGTAAGTAATTCACGCTTATAAGTTAATTAAGTTGTCTTTATCAAGTTTTTTGTGTGTGTGTGTGGTATTTTACAAGATTATGCACTTATGTTCTTTATTTTTCTTGCATAGGTCAAGAGGAGAGCATTGCAAGTGGTAGTGGAGCTCCACAATCCATGTGATGTTTGGGTAACAGGTAACTCCTTTGGAACTCTTTATTTGCTTTAGAACTCTTTATTGATGTGTTTGTTGTGTTTTGAAACTAAAGATGTTAGAAAAATAATGAGCTTAGAAAAATAATGGAACATAAATGTTGTGTAATGCTGCTGCTGTGGGGAATGCTGTTGTGATAAATGTTGATAAATGTTGTCCTTATAATGCTGCTGCTGTGAATTGTGATGTTGTCTTTATAATGCTGTGAATTGTGAATGCTGTCTTTATAATGCTGTTGCTGCTGTGAAAATAATGGAACATAACTGATTATGTAATGTTGCTGCTGCTGTGAATTGTGATATTGATTATGTAGTTTTGTAATGCTATGATGTTAGGTGATTCTGCTGCTGCTGCTGTGATGTTGCTGCTGCTGCTGCTGCTATGATGTTGGTTTCGTAATGCTTCTGCTGCTGCTGCTGCTGCTGTGATGTTGCTGCTGCTGCTATGATGTTGGTTTAGTAATGCTTTTGCTGCTGCTGTGATGCTGTAATGATGTAAGTAAGCTGCTGTGATGTTGGTTTAGAAAAATAATGATTCTGTAATGTTGTTGCTGCTGTGAATTGTGATGTTGATTATGTAGTTTTGTAATGCTATGATGTTAGGTGATTCTGCTGCTGCTGCTGTGATGTTGCTGCTGCTGCTATGATGTTGGTTTAGTAATGCTTTTGCTGCTGCTGTGATGCTGTAATGATGTAAGTAAGCTGCTGTGATGTTGGTTTAGAAAAATAATGATTCTGTAATGTTGCTGCTGCTGTGAATTGTGATGTTGATTATGTAGTTTTGTAATGCTATGATGTTAGGTGATTCTGCTGCTGCTGCTGTGATGTTGCTGCTGCTGCTGTGATGTGATGTTAGGTGATTCTGCTGCTGCTGCTGTGATGTTGCTGCTGCTGCTATGATGTTGGTTTAGTAATGCTTCTGCTGCTGCTGCTGTGATGCTGTAATGATGTAAGTAAGCTGCTGTGATGTTGGTTTAGAAAAATAATGATTCTGTAATGTTGCTGCTGCTGTGAATTGTGATGTTGGTTTAGTAATGTTGTTGTGATGTTGGTTTAGTAATACTGCTGTTAAACCGATTCTGTAAAATGATGTTAGGTGATTCTGTAAAATTAATGATGTTAGGTGATTCTGTAAAATTAATGATGTTAGGTGATTCTGTAATGATGTTAAACTGTTAAACTGTTGTAATGCTGCCTGAGTGCCTGTAATGCTCTTCTAACATTAATGATGTTAAGCTGTTAAACTGCTGTAATTTTGTAATAATGTAATTCTGTAATGCTGTATTTCTGTAAAATTAATGATGTTAAACTGTTAAACTGCTGTAATTCTGTTAAACTATTAAACTGTTAAACTGCTGTGACCCAAACCCGACCCGTTTAGTTAAACAGGTCGGGTCGGGTTGACCCGTTTAAATCAGGGTTGGGTTGACCCGTTTAAATCAGGGTCGGGTTTGGGTTTAATTATCTGACCCGTTTAGTTAAACAGGTCGGGTTAGGGTTTGCCTATCTGACCCGTGAACCCGTTCTGACCCGACCCGTGTAACCCAAACCCGACCCGTTTGCCACCTCTAATAAATACAGGCAAAACATATGCCAACTGGGACAGTTTTTTGAGATATCATTCTTGATTAAACCTATCAAATCTCTCTAAAATTGTAATAATCTAGCACATATTGAATTTATACCTAAAATCCTCCTTGAGGTCATAGTTTTTCTCGGACTTACTGAGTTTCCACATAAAATCTAATATGTTCTAGTTTTGTTTACGATATCACATAACTTCATTACTAAAAGTATTGGCGAAGTTTACCAACCAGAAAACTAGCCATTACATGCATATATTAGTTTCAAATTCTACTAACTTTTGTAAAAGACTAGGTAAATTAAAACGCTATTTTATATATAATATAAAATATTTGTAAATAAAAACTATAATATGTTTAACCCTATGTAATTATTTTTCCAAAAACTCAAAAACTAGGGTCCTCATAGAGGTAAAAGCAGGGATATAAAAAACAAATTTCATTTTTATTTTTTTTTAAATTTGGTTCTAACTTGGTTTGGATCGATTTGAATCGAGTTAAGAGCCAAAAACTGGGCCTGAATCAAGTCAGACTGGCTCGGACCGAGTCTGAACTGGCTAAGCTCAGTTGGACCGGGTTCTGGATCAGGTCAGATCTAGATTGGGTTTGACTGGGAGTGAACCAGGTCTAGACCGGGTGACGTGTTACCGTGTCTTTGAGACACGTGAGACATCTGTGATCAAGACACGTGGCAATACGTGTGTGTGACACGTCACCACCACGTATATATGTGGACCACATGTGCCACATCTGCATGACACATGGCAGTGCCACGTCATCGATGACATGCGGCAGTGCTACGTCATCAGGTGAAACCCTCGGCATGCCACATCAGCAGTTGTGGGACCCTTGGGGCCACATAAGCCTGTTATGTTGTAGTGACACGTCAGCATGTGGGACCCTTGGTACCACGTGGTAGTGACACGTGATCATGTGGACCTTAGGTTCCACGTCATCATGATACCTCAGCACTTTGTGGGACCTTCCTTACCGCGTCGACATGTGTGGATCCCACCATAGTCTGATGACAATATTAATCCTAGGGGATGACGTCAACATGCTTGAAACCCTAGGTCTGATTTTTCCCTAATCAGATCTAAACAATTACATACGAATAGATCTAATCATTACTATATGCATAAATTAATATAAGTAATGAGAAAAATAGTTATATCTCTCTGCAACGCAATTAATCCTTAATCGAGATAGAGATATCAAATACTCCAAATAGCTCCTCGTAGAGTCGATGTTGTTAACGTATTGAGAACAAAAGTAAACTACAGTCTATCTAACAATGCAAACACATAAACACAGATAGAGAGATAAGATATGCTTTTATTAGGTTTTCTTAGGTTACAAAAGCATCCTCTTGTAGGGTTAAAAATAGAAGCCTTAAAACTCTCTAGGATTAGGAGTCGGTGGGCCACCCCAAACCCATTTCGGGTTGGGCCCAACCGAATGGTTCCTAACATTATCAAATAATATAAATTTAATTCTCATTTAATTAGATATCTTAGAAAAATATTTGCAAATTTTGGATATTTGGATTCTTCTTTATCAAGGTATTTTAATATCAGTAATCAAAGATATGGATTCTCGTTATTAAGTTACCTTACAAAGGTTTAAAAGTAATATATTTTTAGATTCTGATTTATTAAAAGTTATCTTACAAATGTTAACAGATAATGAATTTTTAGATTGTCCTTTATAGAGTATTTAAAGATGAATAACATCATGAAATTCTTCAGAGAGAAAAAGAGGGAGATGGAGGGGATGATAGAACACAAGATGGTATGTGTAAATGGAATAAACATGCATATCGCAGAAAAGGGTAATGGTCCAGTTATTCTCCTCATCCACGGATTCCCTGAACTTTGGTACACATGGAGGTATCAGATAACTACACTTGCTGCATATGGCTACCGGGCTGTGGCTCCTGATCTCCGTGGCTATGGTGATACCGATGCACCACCGTTAGCCAATAACTACACTAGCCTCCACATAGTGGGTGATCTTGTCGCACTCATTGATCATCTTGGACAAGATCAGGTAAATTCTGTCTGTAAATGCGCTCTACCTATCTATAGGGCTATAGAGAGTCCGGATTTGCCAACCCTTCGTAACAGAGGGTTGTGACAGCCCTCTCTCCCATTGGTTCCAGACTTGACGGTTGTTATTGAAAGATTTTTTATTTTTAAAAATTACAGAAATACAAGATTATCTAAGAGAAAATATCTTCATCTTCTGTTTTCTCTACTTTCTTTCTTCTTCTCTAACTACATCTTTCATCTCCAAGTCCCTCTCCTCAGTCCCATTCTGCAAATTTGTATGTCTCCTACCATGAATTAATTCAAAATTATTGGTTAAAATCAAGGAATACCATGACTAAAAAATGATGTGATACACAAGAAGTACGTCACAATATTGCCTCCTAGAAGAACAAGATGTGTTTATTTTCTTAATGTAGCTTGTAGCATTTGTTTCTTTAATTTAACCAGAGAAAATTGTTGCAGTTCCCTTTGATTTCTTATACCTCGCAGCACAATCATGCTCACCTAGCGATAACTATGCTGGTTAAGTCTTCACTAGTGATAGGTCCGTAACCAACTTGTATTGTGAGATGCAGGTACTAATAACAAAGAATTAATTGGTAATGTAAATTCTTAGACCGGATAACATATGATTATTGAGTTCATGAGATCCCAATGTGTTATTTTTTCCCTTTAATTCCATATGAGATATGAATCGATCAAGATGTTAATTATCCTCAGAATTTAGTTGCATGGCCGGGCCAGTTATTGTTATTCCGATTAACTTTTTGTGCATTCTTGAGAAAGTTAATGGGAGCAAATTACAGAGAAAAGTTATATAGAGACTGAAGGGAGATGGATGAGAAAACTAGTTAGAAAAAAAAAAAGACTGAAGAAAGAAGAGAGAGTGGAGAGAAAATAGCTAGGTGATGGAAATATTCTCTCTTGGGAAATCTAGTATCTGTTAAATTTTGGAAAATGGAAAGTCTCTAAGAAATCAGCGTCAAGTTTATAGCCAATAGAGGAGGGTTGTCACAACCCTTCCTTTATGGAGGGTTGGCAAATCGGGACTCGCTATAGAGCATCTATGTTGTGTTAATGGAGGAAGTTGTGCAGGTTTTTGTGGGGGGACATGACTGGGGAGCCGTTATAGCTTGGTACCTCGCCTTGTTTCGGCCTGATCGAGTGAAGGCTTTGGTGGCTCTCAGTATTCCATTTCTGCCTAGGTTTCCCTCACAAAAACCTACTGATAGGTTGCGAGCTACCTACGGCAAGGACTACTATATCATCCGATTCCAGGTAATGTCATTTCCATCCTTTTTCAAGATAATATGTAGTTTCATCATGCTCTATCTATTTAGGTATATTAGAGTGATAGTACCCGTTTTTACTGGAATGTTTGAAGTACATTTTGACATGATACATTGAAAAACTTATCTCTGAAAAAGGTGCCGGGAGAAATTGAAGCAGAGATAGCTCGTGCTGGTACTGAGACAGTATTGAAGAAATTTCTGACATACCGTGACCCATGTCCATTTATGATTCCCAAACACAAAGGTTTAGCACCTGATGGCCCAATTACTTTACCCTGTTGGTTGTCTGAGAAAGACTTAAATTACTACACCCGCAAATACAAAGAAACAGGATTCACCGGAGGGCTCAACTACTACAGAGCTTTAGACTTGTATGTTTACCTCTAACTTATAACTTTATTTCAGATCTAGTCATGAGTCATATTATCCAGCAATTCTTACTAAAATATCTAGCAATTATCGGTCCAAATGTCTTTGATTGCTAAATAGTACAAAAAATACTAAAAAATAAAAGCAGAGTAAATAAGAACTTACCACCATATTGATCCTTAAATCTTTCATATATTGGCCTAAAACAGCATTTTGATCCTGCTTTTGTTATATGGCAGAACCTGGGAGCTCACTGCATCATGGGCAGGAGAACAAGTAAAAGTACCAGCGAAGTTTATTGTGGGAGATCTGGACCTCACCTATAATAGTCCCGGCACAAAAGAATACATTCACGATGGCGGATTCAAGAAATTTGTCCCACTTTTGGGGGAAGTAGTAGTGATGGAAGGAGTCGGGCACTTTATCAATGAAGAAAGGGCAGACGAAATCAGTGACCACATTGCCGAGTTCATCAAGAAGTTTTGATTGTTTTTGGGTTGTAGAGTATTTCTTACGACAAGCTAAGGAAAAAAAACAGGAGGGTTTTATGAAGCTAGATAAAAACCATGGTTCTATGATTGTCTTCTTATTTAACTTATGGTTCCCCTTAATAATACTATAATAAAAATTAAAAGTTTAAGCCTAGTTTTCTTGTCTAAAATATGTTATACTTTCCTCATGTATCATAGTTGTTTTTCTTTTTAAATGGAGTAAGAGCATCCAGTGTATATGTATAATTTTAGCAGCCAGTGGTATGACATGGATATGAGATTTGAATGTCCTACAAAAACTAAACTTCTCAAAATAACCAGTTTAATAAGTGATACGTCATAAATCTATTAGGTAAGCGGAGTTTTATCTTTTTCAAACACTTTCGACGTATTAATTTGAGTTAAAAAGAGGCTTTCTACGTAATAAAGTTGTTCAAAGTGGCTACCTAAAATTTGTCTTTCTCCTCATTGTTGAGAAGGGAGAGTATTGAAACCAAAAATAGCTATCCTTTTGTGGAGGCTAAAAACTTGATTTTTAGCATTTTCTCAAAAAAAATTAACTATAGGGAGACTACACTAGATGCTCTAAATGATAGCAATTTTTTTTTATAGTTAGAACCTTATAAATATGTATGTGTCACTTGGTGCACGCACTCACTAATAGAAACTTCTTGCAGGGAAACGGAAGCTCCTGTACTTAAGAGCTTCAAAGCTTACAAATTTCAATTGATAATGACATATAGCAAACATCAAATTGTAAATAATTTCCATCATTGGTAACATATAAATTCATTACTACAATAAAAGGTAGAGAAACTCATCTTGCTGAAACTGTCAACATACCTACTTAGGGCAGAGACGATTCAACTTAGGGCATCTCCAGTAGGGTTTGGGTTGGGTTTGTCAACTCAAACCCAAACCCAGACTTTTGGCCTCCCAACAACACAAAAACGGGTGTGGGTTTGGTGAGCTGGACTTGTCAGACGCTAACTGGGTTTGAGTTTCTCAAACTAAAAAAGAAGAAGTTTGGGGGTGTTTCTTTCACTGCGCGGTGTTCTTTTTACGGTGTTCTTTTTACCGCCCAAATTTTTTGGGTTGTTAAACTAACACCGCTCGGTAAAAAGAACACCACTTATCCATAAAGCTTGGCTCAGGTCTCCCTGGCTACCACTTATTTCCCAAACCCAATTACAGAGCATAGAGGAGAACCTCTACACTCTCCCCAAATGGCAAATTTTAGCACCAGCAGTAATAACTCCACACCGTCGACCCCATCCTCCTATAACCCACCTTCAACACCATTTTCTCAACACCCATTATCACAATTCACTCCATACCTCTATCACAACCAATCTTAATTTTAATCACAGACACCACCTTCGTTTACCATATCGCAAGGGGATACCTTCAGAGGACAGTATCAAAATCTATTTATATTCTCTTAATCGTAACCTTAAGCGTTTAGCCCGTACTATCAACCCTATCCAGTCACTCAACCTCAAGGTTTTCAACCTCTATATTACTTTTAGAACTACCTATTCCATGGTGAATCTACTCAACACAATAAAAGTGGCGCAAATGGGTCAATACATGTTGAGGCGGCAGTGTTCGAGAAAGAAAAAGGAAAAGGAAGAAAGAAAAGAGCAACTGCAAAATAAAGACAAAGCGTACAAGTGCGAGAAGATGCTGGGTTTTTGGACGAGACGGATGATGTTAGACTGCATTGGGCGGATGCAGGCTTCACGTGTCTCACAAGGGCGTGGGTAACAGCTTTTGTCTAGACCGTGGGCAGCAAAAATAGTTTCACTTTCTATCAAAATGTTAACATTGCCTTTAACAGTGACCCCGAGTGCCCAACACAGCAATCATGTTGGTCGACCAAAGCTTAGTGGCTTCCCTTTAATGTACAATGTGTGGCATACAAGTGGATAGTTGCTCAAGTACGATTTTGGCAGGACAGCGGGAAAACCAATGAAGATCGGGTACGTTCTAATTTTTTTAACTCAATTTCGTTTATTTTTCTTGGATATACACGTTATTTATTTTTATTGGTAATTTTGGGAATTGAAGGAAAACGATGCATACAAGATTTATTAAGGTATAAATAGCGGCAATGGCCTTAAATACCTTAAAACGCATAAGATTTTGGCGCGATAACTCCGATGGGCTAACCAAAAGGGTGATGGGTTGAACCATGCGGGGAATGTGCCAAGAAATGTAGCCAGGAGAACATCGCACAATTCTTCTTCGGGGAACTCGGTTGAATCAAACAATCTATTGGAGGACCCCGACGACCCACCTACACCTCAATCTACAGGCCAAAATTATGAATTAGATGGTTCGTTGTAAGAAAGTAGAAGAAGGCCCATTGGCCAAAAACTCTTTAGAAAAAACCTTGCAACACAAAAGGCCTTGGATGGTGTTGTTGCATCTGGCAGCAGTATCTAAACAATGCTGGATGAACTACAGTTGGAGAAGAGACAAGTGAAAAAAGAAAAGGAAAGAAGAAGAGTGGAAGCAAATTAACAATGGCAAGCCAAAATAGATTTGGAATAAGCAATGGAAGATCAAAAAATCATGGAGAAAGACCTGAGTAATCTTTCTGGACATCAATTGCAATACATACTGTAAAGGCAAGCTGAGGTCACGGAACGCTGGCCAAGAGGGGCGGACCAAGTACATGAAGTGGTGATAAAATATAATTTAACTTTACTGTATATAGAAGTTTTCTTTCCAAGAATGTAGCTTACCTTCCAATAATGTAATCGTTTGAATAATGCACTTTGCTATTGAAGAATGCAATCTTGTTTTTGAAATGTTTATTTCCGAGAATATTGCATTAAAACATATACAAGATTAATGTAATATCAAAAACTTGTTTAATAAACTTATACAACAAAAAGTATTAAATTATATCAAGAACACTCAGATAATACAAGAATTGAAGTACTAGGTTTGAAGATTTCCCTTCACGACCTACAAATGCTCGATTAGATCATCCTTTAGATCAAAGTGCAATTCACGACTTCGAATGCGATTCATTTTCGATATAAAAGATTATATTATTCCGTGTTCATGTACAATATCGAACCGTTCACCTTCGATACTTGAGGGATCAGCCGAATTGTAATCTAAGTATGATGGGAATGAACATTGTTCCTCTTCAGCGATCATATTGTACATTATCACGCACGTCTTCATGGTATTGTTCAAAACCTCAAGTTTCCACAATTTAACCAAATTTTTTACAATATTGAACCGCGATTGTAAAATCCCAAACGCCCGTTCTACGTCTTTTCAACAACTTTCTTGTTGTTGAGCAAAAAAATTTTGTTTTGCTATAACCAGATTGGATATGGTTTGGATAAGTGTTCCCCATTTGGGTATATACCATCCGCTAGGTAATACTCTATATCATAAGCTTTTCAGACAATTCTATAATTGTAAGGCAGGGCGATACCATCGGCCAAGTCGGTGGAAAGATGTGACTATTGCAGGACATTGATATCACTGTTAGACCCTGGTAACCCAAAAAAACATGCCAAAACCAAAGGTCGTGTGATACTACCGCTTCAAAAATCAGTGTTGCCTTAGGGTAATGACCAGTAAATTGACCGTGCCAAGCTATGGGACAATTTTTCCATATCAAATACATGTAATCAAGGCTTCCTAACATGCCGGGAAATCCCCGTGACTCTTTGATCATTTTTAACCTTTTGACGTCGGCTGCGTTTGGTGTTCGAAGATATTCCTCGTCAAAAATTTTACAACCACAACACAAAAACTTTCCATACCTAAAGTTATGCTTTCTCCTATTCGGATATACTTATCAAAAAGATCTGCCGCAACACCGTAGCTTAGGAAACGTAGTACCGCAACTACCTTTTGGTATGGTGATAACCCCATAGTACCAGCGTTGTTGGGTTTTTGGACAAAGTGATGATCATGTACAATTATTGCATCGAATATACGCATAAGCATGGGTCTACTCATAAGAAAACGTTGTTAAAATTTATCCGACTCATATGTGCACCCCGGCTTGAAGTAGTCCTGTATAATGCTGTAATGCCCCAATTCGTGATCTCGTTTCTTCCTATTATCCTTACGGCTCATGTCACTCCCGCCGTGACTCGAAGTTGTATTATGTATTACTAGGTTTATTACATTTTGGTGCATAACGCAAATTGCCGCCGTATAAACAAACATAAAATCATCAGAGGAGGAGGACGATGTGCGTGGATGATCATCAGTGGATGAAAATGATGATGTGAATGATATTTGAGGCTGTGGAATTAAGAAAAGGGTATTGACGGTGATGGGGGAACAAGTTTCTTGAGAAGAGAGAAGTGTAAAAGGATAAGAGGGAAGAAGAAGTTATTAGAAATCAGTAGAGGTGGTAGTAAAAAGAACACTGCGCGGTGTTCTTTTTACTACCGCCTCCACTGATTTTCAACAATGGCTAGTTCTTCTAGTGAGTTATTCACAACGGCTAGTTTTGGCATCACAGCGGCTACCTTTTGCTTTATATATATGTTGCCTGAAGATGTTCTAACAATAGGCTAGGTCATCTACCTGAACTCATCAATGCCGAGTTTTTTGTCTCTAACACAGGATTCTTCAATGGTATTTGGCTAGAATGAAGATTGTGCCCTGGCCGTATCCTGGTAGTATTTTGTTAATAATCCACCTCTCCGATAACTCAACTTCAATCAGTTTTGAAATATAGTTCATATCCAATTCAGGGAGCACACAGAACTTCAATACCCTCCTAAAAATTTATACAACAGGTAGAATGTGCTTAAAGTTAAATGTGGTGAGTTTTATAAGATACGGAAGAGTATTGATAGACGGGTTAGTAGTGTTCCACTACCCTATATTCTTTGCGATGCCAGAGATGAATGGTATGAGAAATACAACCAGCCGTTCCCGTTCGAAACTCCATACGATATTTTTTTATCGGAACTACGTCCTACCCGATCCTCCTACAAATTATCGGCTAGAAAACTATGGATGGGATCCATTCCCCCTTACTGAATGGTTCGATTTTAATCCTTACATCAGCCGTGAATGATGAATTAAATTTAATTATATCTATTTTGAGTTTCATTTCGTGCGTAAAACTACTATTTAAAGAATTGTAATTGTATTTATATATAAATTCAAAGCTCAAAATAAATTGATTAATATTGATTTATATAAAGAAATGGGATATCAGCTCATACAAGTACCTATATAGAGAAACAAAATTTTACAATATAAATTATTCAACACTGATATTTACAATAAAAGATTACGTCTACAAAAACATAAAGAACACCTATATCTACTGAGATGGGTCAATATCATCTCTAGTATCCATCCCCATGTGGCTACTATCGGCTCCCATGGTTTGCAGACCATGTCCACTGGTCCCCTGCCTCATCCTCGTACCATCCCTAGGTGGTGGTGGCACTACCCGTACCTCACACCCCCTCATCAGATGTAAGTTCTGAAGAGGACAAAGAAAATTTATTTAGATTTTGACAAAATAATATGATATTAAGAAATAAATAAATGCATAAATAAATTACTTATATGTGAATATAGCTGGTCGTCTATACTGTCCATGTCCTCCTCAAAGTATCGTTTTCATCAGTCAAGTCCTGGATCGTCTGGGCATTCCGCGCAGACTCTGCAAGGGCAAGTCGCAGCATACTATGAGTCAGGTGCCACAGCTCCTCTGCGTCGTAGGAGAAAGATATGGGTGGCAGGTCCCTCAAGCGGTAGATGGGAGCATCTCACGCCCCCCCATCTACTCCATGTGCCACCCTGGGTCTGGCCCCTCCTCCTCGCTAGGCAAACTGAAGTTTTAGGATAAGTTATGAACCTCTACTGACGTAACCACCACGAGTGTAATACCAGCCCTGAGTGTAGTGGGTCAGAACAGATTTGTATTCCCCATCCTCTGGGAATCAGTCTATAGGTGGCCTACCTTATAAGTATGGCTAGCCCAGTATGAGGCATAAGTCTCTCGCTTCTTCCCTATCACAAGCTGGTCATAGTGAGTGAAGCTAGCCTGTCATGCCCCAAAATCCAATAATCGGTAAGCTTGACCAATTACTAGATTCAAAGCTGTGCAGGTTGGAGAATCCACTGATTTGCCCCTTGAACAACCAAGCCATAGACAAGTTCAGGCTCAGTCATTCACTTAAAACAATAATCATCAGAGTAAATAAAGAATAATAAAGCTGAAGCAAATGAAATATATACATATCAGACTAAAAATAGAATACAATATCTCAAATAATGTACAGCGACATATGCCGAGATCATATACAAGAATGTTTAAACTAAAGAAGATTTGCAACAACAAAACTGGCTCTAATCAGGCTGAAGCTCACAGCAATCCAGGCTACTCAACCTCTGAAAGGAGGAAAATATGAGAGTGAGCAAACCACAGCTTACTAAAGCTCAACAAAGCTAAATAACCTACTAATATAACAGGTGCAGAGAAGAGGGTGAGGTGAATGAGATAGAGAAAGTTTTAAAGTAAAAGAATAGTAAACTAAGTGACAATGATCCAAATAAAGAGTTATAAGAAATAGAAGAATAGAAATAGGAGTTTAGAGAAAGGAATAGTGATAAGGAATAATGATAAGTGATGATAATATGATAAGTGATGATGATATGATATGACATGATGAACTGGGATAATCCTATAATTATCCCAAATGTTGTATGCTTTAATATTTTAAAACGTATTCACGATCCTATTAAAATATTGGTTGATCAACTGCTAGCATGTTTTTCTTAAAGAGATCTGTTAAGGGGATACAATGGGCACAATTTTTGTCAAGCTCAACCAAGCTAGTAGATACTCACTTGATCAAAGTGTTCTGGGTTTTTCAACCAACGTCCAAACTTTATTTTCATTCCAAGGAATTTTAACCTCGCCGAGGATAATCTAGCACCGGATTCAAACTTTCTCTTACCTTCTCACACTCCCGGATGGGTATTAAAGGTATGATAGTGTTCACAGCCAGTTCTTTACCTACTATTTTAACTCGATTTAGGACTCCTGCGATCCTATCAGAGGTTAACCGATGTAGAATTGTGTTATGTATCTGATCTCGTTAAGTTAAAAGAGTTTTACATGATTAAAAGATGCAATAGATCCCAAGGATCACAACACAACAGCCGTAAACCCGGCATCACACATAGGACGACCACCTGCATAAGAGCGTGGCAAACAATCCTAAAATAGAATGAGCAGCGACTCAGTGGCACCATCTAAACCTAGATGAGACAACAGCCTAATCATCAACACATCTAACCAACATTAGTCTCTAGAAGACCATAACCATCAACAAGAACACAGCCACGAGAAATAGCACACTAACGATTTCTAACTAAACCCAAAGTCCAATGCAACTATAAACCAAGTTACAGAATAACTAACTTATAGGTTAACAACTTATACTGAGAATATAATATCAGACCATAACTAAATCACATGCACCTCTCTACACAGAGTACTACTCTAATCAGCATCTATTAACTAGTAGAGGAATTTAGAAAAAAGGGGACTCGCCTAATAATATCCCGAGTCCTGACGAAACTTAAATCGAACTCCAAACCCAGAATTGGCGATTCGGCTAACGAAACATAGGACAATCTACAACAATCAAACATCAATAATCCAAACCTGAACCCATGAAATCAACCCAACCCAACATCAATTATAAACCCCCAATTAAGGGTTCCCCAAAACTGAAATAAGGAAACTAGGGTGAAAGGGGAAAGGGGAAAAACTTACCGAAATCGGAGATGCTGATGAAGGAAGGAGATGATGATGAATCTTCACTCTCTCTCTCTCCAAGATCTTACTCTCTCTCTAAACTGCTCACCAAAAAACGGCCCCCAAAAGAAAAGAGAAGAAAGACAAAATAAAATAAGGAATACGATGGTCGTTCGAACGAATGTTAAAGTCGTTCGAACGTCTAAAGCCAAAAAGGAAAGAAAGCCTAGAAACAGAACAATGCTCGAAGGTCGTTCGAAGGAGAACATTCCCTTGGGCCAACACCCCTGGAGAAATGTCAAAACATTCGATAGGTCGTTCGAACGAGAACAGGGTCATGCGAATAGACACATAGTCTTCGAACGACTAGGAGATCTTGGGCCAAGTTCCATGAGACAAGTCGACTCGTT
>JACGCM010000747.1:0-76431 GCA_014058105.1 Kingdonia uniflora | reverse complement strand
TACGGATTATGTCCACGATCGATGTTTCTATCCAATTCTGAGAAATTTGGCTACTCTGGCAACTCGTCTGAAAGGATAGATCATTTCAAAGAGTTTTGTTAGGACCGACCGACCAACATATTAGCTAGTTACCTAATGAATCGCATACTCTGATTTTTCTTTTTCACCACTGTACGGGATTTCGTAGCTCCTTCGTGCCTTAAACGCAATTATGAAAGGTTGGCCCGTGGCCGACAAGTCGTTTGTGATGTGTTGATCGCTTCTCTCAAAGTTTTGGCTTCTATCGTCACATGGCAATGATACTTTTCAAATGAATCGTAATACCCAGTTTAAATTTTTGACATGTACGGTTATGTACCTCTCCGATGGTTTAGATCCCAATTCAAAAATGCATGTCTACTGCACCTCGTTTGAGGGTTGGATTGTTTTTTAAACGATCCTGCTCAACGCGAGCACCATGCATAGGTAGGCTAGTTACGCCAATTTATTTATGCCGCAATAACTACTCCGGTTTGAATTTTTGGTGGTACATATTTGGTACCGTATATGCTTTAATCGTATTCTGAAAGCTTGGATATAGAATACTCGCTAGCGGTGGATCCATTTTAGGTTTCGTTTCGGGCCGACATATGCTTGGATAGTTACCAAATAATCGCATCCCTCTCGGCATTGTTTATGCAGATTCGATTTCGACCCTTCCGAGTCTTAGATCGCGATTACCTGCGAAGTATGGATCCTCTACTCGTTAGAGCCTTTGATTGATTTAATGGTTCGCTTTCGACCGCAACATGCTTGGAAGTTTCCAAATTATCGCAATGCTCCCGCTTTGAATTTTTGACCGAAACGGATTAGGTACCTGACGATCCTGTGGTTCTAATCGCAATTCCGAAAAATTTGGCTTCTTTAGGACGGCGACAACATACTAGGCTAGTTTACCAAATACCGGTCAAAAATTCAAGCCAGGAGCATTGTGATTCATTTGGTAACTATCCAAGCTTGTTGTCGGTCGAAATGAACTCATAAAAACAATCCATCTTCTCTATCGAGTAGCCGATATACATATTTCTCAGAATCGCGATCTAAAGCATCGAAGAGGTTCGAAATCCGAACAAGTCATAAATAGAAGTCAGGAGTATTACGATTTATTTGGTAACTAGCCTAGCATGTTGCCGGTTGAAACGAACTCATAAAATCGATCCAACCTCTCAAACGAGTTTCCGGTATCCAAGCTTCTCAGAATTGCAGTCTAAAGCATTATAAAGCTACAAAATATGTACCAATAAAAAATTCAAGCCAGGAGTATTGCGATTCATTTGGTAACTATTCTAGCATTATGTCGGTTGAAACAAAACTCTTAAAAACGATCCAACCACTCAAACGAGTTGAATGTAGGCATGCTTTTTTGAATTGAGATCTAAACCATCAGAGAGGTACATAATCCGTACCGGTCAAAAATTCAAACTGGGAGTATTGCGATTCATTTGATAACTATCCCTGCATGTTGAAGATCGAAGAAAACTCTTAGAAGCGATCCAACCTCACAAACGAGTAGCTGGTATCCATGTTTTTATAATTGCGTTCTAAAGCATCGGAGTGGTATGAAATCCGTACCAGTAAAAAAATTAAAACCGACTGTATTGCGATTCATTTGGTAACTATCCTAGCAAATTGTCCGTCGTAACGAAACTCTTAGAAATGATTCATCCTCTCAAACGAGTTGCTAGTAGCAAAATTTCCCAAAATTACAATTAAAACCATCGGTGTGATACATAATCCGTACCGGTCAAAAATTCAAAGCGGGAGCATTGCGATTTATTCGGTAACTATTTAACATTTTGTTGGTCGAAACGAACTCATAAAAGCAATCCAATTTGTCTTACGGGTAGCCAGTATGCATTTTTCACTGAATCGCGATCTAAAGTGTCGGAGATGTTCGAAATCCGAACCAGTCATAAATAGAAGCCAGGAGTATTGCGATTTATTTTGTAACAATCCTAGCATATTGTCGGTCGAAACGAAACTCTTAAAATTGATCAAACCTCTCAAACGAGTTTTCGGTATCCAAGCTTGTCAGAATTGCGATCTAAAGCATTATAGAGGTACGAAATATGTACCCGTAAAAAAGCCAAACCGGGAGTATTGCGATTCATTTGGTAACTATCCTACCATATTGTCGGTTGGAACAGAACTCTTAAAAACGATCCAACCTGTCAAACGAGTTGCATGTAGACATGTTTTTTTGAATTGAGATCTAAACCATCGGAGAGCTACATAATCCGTATCTGTCAAAAATTAAAACTGAGGGTATTACGATTCATTTGAAAACTATCCTTGCATGTTATCGATAGAACCGAAACTTTTAGAAGCGATCCAACCTCACAAACATGTTGCCGGTATCCAACCTTTCATAATTGCATTCTAAAGCGTCGAAGAAGTACGAAATCCGTACCGGTGAAAAAATTAAACTGGCAGTATTGCGATTCATTTGGAAACTATCCTAGTACGTTGTCAGACCTAACAAAACTCGTTGAAATGATCCAACCTTTCAAACGAGTTGCCAGTAACGAAATTTCTAAGAATTGCGCTAGAAACCATCGGAGTGGTACATAATTCGTACCGGTTAAAAATTCAAACCGGGAGCATTGCGATTCATTTTGAAACTATCCAAGCATGTTGTCGGTCAAAACGAACTCATAAAAAAATCCATCTTCTCTTACGAGTAATTGGTATCAATATTTCTCTTAATTGCGATCTGATGCATCAGAGAGGTTAGAAATCCGAACCAGCCATAAATAGAGGCCGGGAGTATGGCGATTTATTTTGCAACTATCCCAGTATGTTGTCGGTCGAAACGAAAATCTTAAAATCAAACGAACCTCTCAAACGAGTTTTCGGTATCCAAGCTTCTCAGAATTGCGATCTAAAGCATTAAAGAGGTATAAATATGTACCAGTCTAAAACTCAAACCGGGAGTATTGCGATTAATTTGGTAACTATCCTAGCATGTGGCCAGTTGAAACAGAACTCACAATAATGATTCAACCACTCAAACGAGTTGCATGTAGACATGCTTTTTTGAATTGAGATCTAAACCAGCGGAGAAATACATAATCCGTACCGATCAAAAATTCAAACTGGGAGTATTGCGATTCATTTGATAACTATCCCTGCATGTTGCCGATCGAAGAAAATACTTTAAAACGATCCAACCTCACAAACGAGTAGTTGGTATCCAACTTTTTATAATTGAGTTCTAAAGCATCGGAGAGGTACGAAATCCGCACCAAAAAATAATTAAAACCGGCTGTATTGCGAATCATTTGGTAACTATCCTAGCAAGTTGTCAGGCGTAACGAAACTCTTAAAAATGATACATCCTCTCAAACGAGTTGCCAGTAGCAAAATTTCTCAGAATTGCGATTGAAACTACCAGAGTGGTACATAATCCGTACCGGTCAAAAATTCAAACCGGGAGCATTGCGATTCATTTGGTAACTATCCAACATGTTGTCGGCCGAAACGAACCCATAAAAACAATCCAACTTCACTAACGAGTAGCCGGCATCCATATTTCTCAGAATCGCGATCTAAAGCATCGTATAGGCTCGAAATCCGAACCAGTCATAAATAGAACCGGGAGTATTGCGATTTATTTAGTAACAATCCTAGCATGTTGTCGGCAAAAGCAGAACTCTTAAAAATGATCCAACCCGTCAAACGAGTTGCATGTTGACATGCTTTTTTGAAATGAGATCTAAACCATCGGAGAGGTACATAATCCGTACCTGCTAAAAATTCAAGCTGAGGGTATTACGATTCATTTGAAAACTATCCTTGTATGTTATCGATAGAAACGAAACTTTTAGAAGCGATCCGACCTCACAAACGAGTTGCCGGTATCCAACCTTTCATAATTGCATTCTAAAGCATCGAAGAAGTTCGAAATCCGTACCAGTGAAAAAGTAAAGCCGGCAGTATTGCGATTCATTTGGTAACTATCCTAGTATGTTGTCGGACCTAACAAAACTCGTTGAAATGGTCCATCTTTTCGAACGAGTTGTCAGTAATAAAATTTCACAGAATTTCGATAGAAACCATCAGAGTGGTACATAATCCGTACCGGTCCAAAATTCAAACCGGGAGCATTGCGATTCATTTGGTAACTAACCAAGCATGTTGTCGGTCAAAATAAACTCATAAAAAAAATCTAACTTCTCTAACGAGTAGACGGTATCCATATTTCTCGGAATCGCAATCTAAAGCATCGGAAAGGTTTGAAATCCCAACCAGCCATAAATAGAGGCCGGTGGTATTACTATATATTTGGTAACTATCCCAGCATGCTGTCAGCCGAAACGAAGCACTTAAAATTGATCTAACCTCTCAAACGAGTTTCCGGTATCCAAGCTTCTCAGAATTGCGCTTTAAAGCATTATAGAGGTACGAAATATGTACCATTCTAAAATTCAAACCGGGAGTATTGCGATTCATTTGGTAACTATCCTAGCATATTACTGGTTGAAACAGAACTCTTGAAAACTGTCTAACCTCTTTAACGAGTTGCATGTAGACATTCGTTTTTGAATTGAGATCTAAACAATTGAAGAGGTACATAATCCGTACCTGTCATAATCCGTACCTGTCGGTTGAAAACAATTCATGCCTATTATCGATAGAAGCGAAACTCTCAGAAGTGATCCCACCTCACAAACGTGTTGTCGGTCCTAATGAAACTCGTTGAAATGATCCATCCTTTCAAACGAGTTGTCAGTAACAAAATTTCTCAGAATTGCGATAGAAACCATCGGTGTGGTACATAATCTGTACCGGCCAAAAATTCAAACCGAGAGCATTACGATTCATTTGGTAACTATCCAAGCATGTTGTCGGTCGAAACGAACTAATAAAAACAATCCAACTTACCTAACGAGTAGCCGGAATCCATATTACTATGAATTGCGATCTAAAGCATCGAAGAGATACGAAATCCGGACCAGTCATAAATAGAATCTGGGAGTATTGTAATTTATTTGGTAACTATCCAAGCACTTTGTCGGTCGAAACGAACTCATAAAATCGATCCACCCTCACAAACGAGTTTCAAGTATCCATGCTTCTCAGAATCGCGAACTAAAAGCATTATACAGGTACGAAATATGTACTAGTCAAAAATTCAAACCGGGAGTATTACAATTTATTTGGTAAATATCCAAGCATGTTGTCGGTTGAAGCAGAACTCTAAAAAATGATCCAACCACTGAAACGAGTTGCATGTAGACATGCTTTATTTAATTGGGATCAAAACCATCAGAGAGGTACATAATCCGTACTGGTCAAAAATTCAAACTAGGAGTATTGCGATTCATTAGATAACTATCCCTGCATGTTGTTGATCGAAGAAAACTCTCAGAAGCGATCGAACCACACATACGAGTAGCAGGTATCCAACTTTTTATAATTGCGTTTTAAAGCACCGGAGAGGTACAAAATCCGTACCAGTAGAAAATTAAAACCGACTGTATTGGGATTCATTTGGTAACTATTCTAGCAAGTTGTCGGTCACAACGAAACTCTTAGAAATGTTACATCCTCACAATCGAGTTGCCTGTAGCAAAATTTCCCAAAATTGCGATAGAAACCATCGGAATGGTACATAATCCGTACCGATCAAAAATTCAAGCCGGGAGCATTGCGATTCATTTGGTAACTATCCAAGCATGTTGTCGGTCGAAACGAAATGACATAAACAATCCAACTTCCCAAACGAGTAGCCGGTATCCATATTTCTCAGAATCGCGATTTAAAGCATCGGAGAGGATCGAAATCCGAACAAGTAATAAATAGAAGCCAGGAGTATTGTGATTTATTTGGTATCTAGCCTAGCATGTTGTTAGTCGAAACGAGCTCATAAAATCGATCCAACCTCTCAAACGAGTTTCCGAAATCCAAGCTTCTCAGAATTGCGATCTAAAGCATTATAGAGGTACAAAATATTTACCAATCAAAAATTCAAACTGGGAGTATTGCGATTCATTTGGTAACTATCCTAGCTTATTGTCGGCTGAAACAGAACTCTTAAAAACGATCCAACCACTCAAACGAGTTGCATGTAGACATGCTTTTTTGAATTGATATCAAAACCATCAGAGAGGTACATAATCCGTACCGGTATAAAATTCAAACTGGGAGTATTGCGATTCATTTCATAACTATCCCTGCATGTCATCGATCGAAGAAAACTCTAAGAAGCGATCCAACCTCACAAACGAGTAGCTGGTATCAATCTTTTTATAATTGCATTCTAAAGCATCGGAGAGGTACGAAATCCGTACCAGTAAAAAATTTAAATCGATTATATTGCAATTCATTTGGCAACTATTCTACCAAGTTGTCGGTCGTAACGAAACTCTTAGAAATGATACATCCTCTCAAACGAGTTGCCAGTAGAAAAATTTCCTAAAATTGCAATAGAAACCATCGGAGTGGTACATAATCCTCACCGGTCTAAAATTCAAACCGGGAGAATTGCGATTCATTTGGTAATTATCCAACATGTTGTCGGTCTAAACGAACTCATAAAAACAATCCAATTTCTCTTACGAGTAGCCGGTATGCATATTTCGCAGAATCACGATCTAAAGCATCGGAGATGTTCGAAATCCGAACCAGTCATAAATAGAAGCCTCCTGCGATTTATTTGGTATCAATCATAGCATATTGTCGGTCGAAGCGAAACTCTTAAAATCGATCCAACCTCTCAAGCGAGTTTTCGGTATCAATGCTTCTCAGAATTGCGATCTAAATCAATATAGTAGTACGAAATATGTACCTGTCAAAAATTCAAACCGGGAGTATTGCGATTCATTTGGTAATTATCCTAGCATGTTGTCGGTTAAAATAAAACTCTTAAAAATAATCAAACCTCTCAAACGAGTTGCATGAAGACATGTTTTCTTGAATTGAGATCTAAACCATCGGAGAGGTACAAAATCCGTACCTGTCAAAAATTCAAACTGAGGGTATTACGATTCATTTGAAAACTATCCTTGCATGTATCGATAGAAGCGAAACTCTTAGAGGCGATCCAACCTCACAAACGTGTTGGCGGTATCCAACCTTTCATAATTGCATTCTAAAGCATCGAATAGGTACGAAAACCGTACCAATGAAAAAGTAAAATCGACAGTATTGCGATTAATTTGGTAACTATCCTAGTATATTGTCGAACATAACGAAACTCTTTGAAATGATCCATCCTTTCAAACGAGCTGCCAGTAGCAAAATTTCTCAAAATTGCAAAAGAAACCATCGGAGTGGTACATAATCCGTACCGTTCAATAATTCAAACCGGGAGTATTGCGATTCATTTGGTAACTATCCAAGCATGCTGTCGTTCGAAGCGAACTCATAAAAAAATCCAATTCTCTAACGAGTAGTTGGTATCCATATTTCACAGAATTGCGATCTAAAGCATCTGAGAGGTTCGAAATCCGAACCAGTCATAAATAGAAGCCGGGAGTATTGCGATTTATTTGGTAACTATCTTAACATGTTGTCGGTCGAAACGAAACTCTATAAACCGGTCTAACCTCTCAAACGAGTTTCCGATATCCAAAGCTTCTCAAAATTGCGATCTAAAGCATTATAGAGGTACAAAATATGTTTCAGTCAAAAATTTAAACCGGGAGTATTGCGATTCATTTGGTAAATATCCTAGCATGTTGTCGGTGGAAACAAAACTCTTAAAAACGATCCAACCACTCAAACGAGTTGCATGTAAACATGCTTTTTTCAATTGAGATCTAAACCATCAGAGAAGTACATAATCCGTACCGGTCAAAAATTCAAACTGGCAGTATTGCGATTCATTTGATAACAATCCCTGCATGTTTTTGATAGAAGAAAACTCATAGAAGTGATCGAACCACACAAACGAGTAGTTGGTATCCAACTTTTTATAATTGTGTTCTAAAGCATCGGAGAGGTACGAAATCCGTACCAGTAAAAAATTAAAGCCAAATGTATTGCGATTCATTTGGCAACTATCCATGCAAATTCCAGTCGTAACAAAACTCTTAGAAATGATAGATCCTCTCAAACGAGTTGCCAGTAGCCAAATTTCTCAAAATTGCGATAGAAACCATCGGTATGGTACATTATCCGTACGGGTCAAAAATTTAAACCGGGAGCATTGTGATTCATTTGGTAACTTTCCAAGCATGTTGTAGGTCGAAACGAACTCATAAAAATAATCCAACTTCTCTAACAAGTAGCCGGTATCCATATTTCTCAGAATCGCGATCTAAAGCATCGGAGAGGTTCGAAATTCGAACCAGTCATAAAAAGAAGCCGGGAGTATTGCGATTTATTTGGTAACTATCCTAGCATGTTGTCGGTCGAAACGAAACCCTTAAAATCGATCCAACCTCTCAAACGAGTTTCTGGTATCCAAGCTTCTCAGAATTGCGATCTAAAGCATTATAGAGATACGAAATATGTACCAGTCAAAAGTTCCAACCGGGAGTATTGCGATAAATTTGGTAAATATTCTAGCATTTTGTCGGCTGAAAGAAAACTCTTAAAAACGATCCAACCACTCAAACGAATTGCATGTAGATATATTTTTTCTGAATTGAGATCTAAACCATCACAGAGGTAGATAATCCGTACCTGTCAAAAATTCAAACTGAAAGTATTGCGATTCATTTGATAACTATCCCTGCATGTTGTCAATCGAAGAAAACTCTTAGAATCGATCCAACCTCACAATCGAGTAGCTGGTATCCAAAAATTTTTAATTGCGTTCAAAGGTATCGGAGAGGTACGAAATCCGTTCCAGTAAAAAATTAAAACCGGCTGTATTGTGATTCATTTTTTAACTAACCTAACAAGTTGTTAGTGGTAACAAAACTATTAGAATTGATACATCCTCTTAAAGGAGTTGCCAGTAGCCAAATTACTTAGAATTGCAATAGAAACCATCGGAGTGGTACATAATCCGTACCGGTAAAAACTTCAAATTGGGATCATTGCGATTCATTTGGTAACTATCCAACTTGTTTTCGGTCGAAACGAACTCATAAAAACAATCCAACTTCTTTAACGAGTAGCCGGTATCCATATATCTCAGAATCGCGATCAAAAGCATCGGAGAGGTTCGAAATCCCAACCATTCATAAATAGAAGCCGGGAGTATTGCGATTTATATGGTAACTATCTTAGCATTTTATCGGTCGAAACGAAACTATTAAAATCGATCCACCCTCTCAAACGAGTTTCCGGTAACCAAAGCTTCTCGGAATTGCGATCTAAAGAATTATAGAGGTACGAAATATGTACCAGTCAAAAATTCAAACTGGGAGTATTACAATTTATTTGGTAAATATCCAAGCATGTTGTCGGTTGAAACAAAACTTTTAAAAACGATCCAACCACTCAAACGAGTTGCATGAAAACATGTTTTTTTTAATTAAGATCTAAACCATCAGAGAGGTATATAATCCGTACCGGTCAAAAATTAGAACTGGGAGTATTGCGATTCATTTGATAACTATCCCTGCATGTTGTCGATCGAAGAAAACTCTTAGAAGCGATCGAACCGCACAAACGAGTAGCTCGTATCAAACTTTATATAATTGCGTTCTAAAGCATCGGAGAGGTACGAAATCCGTACCAGTTAAAAATAAAAACCGGCCGTATTGCAATTCATTTGGTAACAGTCCTAGCAAGTTTCGCTCGTAACGAAACTCTTTGAAATGATACATCCTCTCAAACAAGTTGCCAGTAGCCAAATTTCTCAAAATTGCGATAAAAACCATCGGTGTGGTACATAATCCGAACCGGTCAAAAATTCAAACCGGGGGAATTGTGATTCATTTGGCAACTTTCCAAGCATGTTGTAGGTCGAAACGAACTCATAAAAACAATCCAACTTCTCTAACGATTAACCGGTATCCATATTTCTTAGAATCGCGATCTTAAGCATCAGAGAGGTTCGAAATCCGAACCAGTCATAAATAGAAGCCGGGAGTATTGCAATTTATTTGGTAACTATCCTAGAATGTTGTTGGTCGAAACGAAACCTTTAAAATCGATCAAATCTCTCAAACGAGTTTCCGGTATCCAAGCTTCTCAGAATTGCGATCTAAAGCATTATAGAGGTATGAAATATGTACCAGTCAAAAATTCAAGCCAGGATTATTGCGATTCATTTGGTAACTATCCAAGCATGTTGTCGGTTGAAACAGGACTCTTAAAAACTATCCAACCTCACAAACGAGTTGCATGTAGACATGCGTTTTTGAATTGAGATCTAAACCATCGGAGTGGTACATAATCCGTACCTGTCAAAAATTAAAACGTAGGGTATGCGATTCATTTGAAAACTATCATTGCATGTTATCGATAGAAGCAAAACTCTTAGAAATACAACCTCACAGAAGTGTTGCCGGTATCCAACCTTTCTTAATTGAGTTCTAAGGTATCGAAGAGCTACGAAATCCGTACCAGTGAAAAAGTAAAGCTCGCAGTATTGCGATTCATTTGGTAACTATCCTAGTATGTTATCGGCGCTAACGAAACTCTATGAAATGATCCATCCTTTCAAACAAGTTGCCAATAGTAAAATTTCTTAGAATTGCGATAGAAACCATCGGATTGGTACATAATCCGTACCGGTCAAAAATTTAAACCGTGATCATTGCGATTCATTTGCTAACTAACCAAGAATGTTGTCGGTCGAAACGATCTCATAAAAACAATCCAACTTCAATAACGAGTAGCCGGTATCCATATTTCTCAGAATTGCAATCTAAAGCATCGGAGAGGTTCAAAATCCGAACCAGTCTTAAATAGAAGCCGGGAGAATTGCGATTTATTTTGTAATTATCCTAGCATGTTGTCGGTCGAAACGAAACTCTTAAAATTGATCCAACCTCTCAAACGAGTTTCTACTATCCAGGCTTCTCAGAATTGCGATCAAAGGCATTATAGAGGTACGAAATATGTACCAGTCAAAAATTCAAACCGGGAGTATTGCGATAAATTTGGTAAATATCATTGCATGTTGCCGGCTGAAACAGAACTTTTAATAACGATCCAATCTCTCAAAGGAGTTGCATGTAGACATGCTTTTTTGAATGGAGATCCAAACCATCGGAGAGCTACATAATCCGTACCTGTCAAAAATTAAAACTGAGGGTATTACGATTTATTTGAAAACTATCCTTGCATGTTATTGATAGAAGCGAAACTCTTAGAACCGATCCAACCTCACAAACGAGTTGCCGGTATCCAACCTTTCATAATTGCATTCAAACGCATCGAAGAGGTACGAAATCCGTACCAGTGAAAATGTAAAACTGGCAGTATTGCGATTCATTTGGTAACTACCCTAGTATGTTTTCGGACCTAGCGAAACTCTTTGAAATGATACATCCTTTCAAATGAGTGGCCGTAGCAAAATTTCTCTAAATTGCGAGAGAAACCATCAGAGTAGTACATAATCCGTACCGGTCAAAAATTTAAACCGGGAGAATTGCGATTCATTTGGTAACTATCTAGGCATGTTGTCGGTTGAAACGAACTCAAAAAAATAATCCAACTTCCCTAACGAGTAGCCGGTATCCATATTTCTCAGAATCGCGATCTAAAGCATCTGAGAGAATAAAAATCCGAACAAGTCATAAATAGAAGCAAGGAGTGTTGTGATTTATTTGGTAACTAGCCTAGCATGTTGTCGGTCGAAACGAGCACCTAAAATCGATCCAACATCTCAAACGAGTTTCCGGTATCCAAGCTTCTCAGAATTGCGATCTAAAGCATTATAGAGGTACAAAATATGTACCATTCAAAAATTCAAACCGGGAGTATTGCAATTCATTTGGTAACTATCCTAGCATGTTGTCCGTTGAAACAAAACTCCTAAAAATGATCCAATCACTCAAACGAGTTGCATGTAGACATGATTTTTTTAATTGAGATCTAAACCATTAGGGAGGTACATAATCCGTACTTGTCAAAAATTCAAACCGGGAGTATTGCGTTTAATTTGATAACTCTCCAACATGTTGCCAGTCGAAACAAACTCATAAAAACAATCCAACTTCTCTTACGAGTAGTTGCTATCCATATTTCTCTGGATCGCGATCTAAAGCATCAGAGAGGTTCGAAATCCAAACCAGTCATAAATAGAAGTCGGGAGTATTGCGATTTATTTGGTAACTATCCTAGCATGTTGTCGGTCGAAACGAAACCCTTAAAATTGATCTAACCTCTCAAACGAGTTTCTGGTATCAGAGATTCTCTGAATTGCGATTTAAAGCATTATAGTGGTACGAAATATGTACCATTCAAAAATTCAAACCGGAAGTATTGCAATTCAGTTGGTATCTATCCAAGCATGTTGTCGGTTGAAACAGAACTCTTAAAAGCGATCCAACAAGTCAAAGGCGTTGCATGTAGTCATGATTTTTTGAATTGAGATCTAAACCTTCACATTGGTGCATAATCCGTACCGGTCAAAAATTCAAACCGTGAGCATTGCGATTCATTTGGTAACTATCCAAGAATGTTGTCGGTCGAAACAAACTCATAAAAACAATCCAACTTCTATAACGAGTAACCGGTATCCATATTTCAGAGAATCGCGATCTAAAGCATCGGAGAGGTTCAAAATCCGAACCAGTCATAAATTGAAGTCGGGAGTATTGCGATTTATTTGGTAATTATCCAAGCATGCTGTCGGTCGAAACGAAACTCTTAAATTCGATCCAACCACTCAAACGAGTTTTCGGTATCCAAGCTTATCATAATTGCGATCTAAAGCATTATAGAGGTACGAAATATGTACCAGTCAAAAATTTAAACTGGAATTTTGCGATTCATTTGATAACTATCCAAGCATGTTGTCAGTTGAAGCAGAACTCTTAAAAATGTTCCAACCACTGAAACAGGTTGCATGTAGACATGCATTTTTGAATTGAGATCTAAACCATCGGAGAGGTACATAATCCGTACCGGTCAACAATTCAAACTGGGAGTATTGCGATTCATTTGATAACTATCCCTGCATGTTGTCGATCGAAGAAAACTCTTAGAAGCGATCCAACCTCACAAACGAGTAGCTGGTATTCAACTTTTTATATATGCGCTCTAAAGCATCGGAGAGGTACGAAATCGGTAACAGTAAATAATTTAAACAGGCTGTATTGCGATTCAATTGGTAACTATCCTAGGATGTTGTATGTCCCAACGAAACTCTTTGAAATGATCCATCCTTTCAAACGAGTTGCCAGTAGCCAAATTATTCAGAATTGCAATAGAAACCATCGGAGTGGTACATAATCCATATCGGTCAAAAATTTAAGCCGGAAGCATTGCGATTCATTTGGTAGCTATCCAAGTTGTTGTCGATCGAAACGAACTCATAAAAACAATCTAACTTCTCTAACGAGTAGCCGGTATCCATATATCTCATAATCGCGATCTAAAGCATCGGAGAGGTTCGAAATCCGAACCACTCATAAATAGAAGCCTGGAGTATTGCGATTTATTTGGTAACTATCTTAGCATGTTGTCGGCCGAAGCGAAACCCTTAAAATTGATCCAACCTCTCAAACGAGTTTCCAGTATCCAAACTTCTCAGAATTGTGATCTAAAACATTATAGAGGTACGAAATATCTACCATTCAAAAATTCAAACCGTGAGTATTGCGATTTATTTGGTAACTATCCTAGCATGTTGTCGGTTGAAACTGAACTCTTAAAAACGATCCATCCTCTCAAATGAGTTGCATGTAGACATGTGTTTTTGAATTGGGATCTAAACCATCGGAGAGGTACATAATCCGTACCTGTCAAAAATTCAAACGTAGGGTATGCGATTCATTTCAAAACTATCCTTGCATGTTATAGATAGAAGCGAAACTCTTAGATGCGATCCAACCTCACAAATGTGTTGCCGGTATCCAACCTTTCATAATTGAGTTCTAGGGAATCGAAGAGGTACGATATCTGTACCAGTGAAAAAGTAAAATTGGCAGTATTGCAATTCATTTGGTAACTATCCTAGTATGTTGTCGGACCTAACGAAACTCTTTGAAATGATACATCCTTTCAATTGAGTGGCCAGTAGCCAAATTACCTAGAATTGCAATAGGAACCATCGAAGAGGTACATAATCCGTACCGGTTAAAAATTCAAACCGAGAGTATTGCGATTCATTTGGCAACTATCCATCATGTTGTCGGTCGAAACAAATTCATAAAAACAATCCAACTTCTCTTACGGGAAGCCGGTATACATATTTCTCTGAATCGCGATCTAAAAGCATCGGAGAGGTCCGAAATCCAAACCAGTCATAAATAGATGCCGGTATTATTGCAATTTATTCGGTCCAACCACTCAAACGTGTTTTCGGTAACCAAGCTTCTCAGAATTGCAATCTAAAGAATTATAGAGGTACGAAATATGAACCAATCAAAAATTCAAACCAGGAGTATTGCAATTCATTTGGTAACTATCCTAGTATGTTGTCGGTTAAAACAGAACTCTTAAAAATGATCCAACCAATCAAACTAGTTGCATGTCGACATGCTTTTTTGAATTGAGATCTAACCCATCGGAGAGGTAAATAATCCGTACCGGTCAAAAATTCAAACTGAAAGTATTGCGATTCATTTGAAAACTTTCCTTGTATGTTGTCGATCGAAGAAAACTCTTAGATGCGATTCGACCTCACAAACGAGTAGCTTGTATCCAACTTTTTTTAATTGCGTTCAAAAGCATCGGAGAGGTACGAAATCCGTACCATTAAAAAAATAAAATCGGCTGTATTATGATTCATTTGTTAACTATCCTAGCATGTTGTCGGTGGTAACAAAACTCTTAGAAATGATACATCCTCTCAAACGAGTTGCCAGTAGCCAAATTACTCAGAATTGCAATAGAAACCATCGGAGTAGTACATAATCCGTACCGGTCAAAAATTTAAGCCCGGAGCATTGCGATTCATTTGGTAACTATCCAACTTGTTGTCAGTCGTAACGAACTCATAAAAACAATCTAACTTCTCTAACGAGTAGCCGGTATCCATATTTCTCAAAATCGCGATATAATGCATCGGAGATGTTCGAAATCCGAACCAGTCATAAATAGAAGCCAGGAGTATTGCGATTTATTTTGTAACAATCCTAACATATTGTCGACCCAAACGAAACTCTTAAAATCGATCCAACCTTTCAAACGAGTTTTCGGTATCCAAGCTTGTCAGAATTGCGATCTAAAGCATTATAGAGGTACGAAATATGTACCCGTACAAAATTCTAACCGAAAGTATTGCGATTCATTTGGTAACTATCCTAGCATGTTGTCGGTTGAAACAGAACTCTTAAAAGCGATCCAACCTGTCAAACGAGTTGCATGTAGACATGCTTTTTTGAATTGAGATCTAAACCATCGGAGAGGTACATAATTCGTACCTGTCAAAAATTCAAGCTAACGGTATTACGATTCATTTGAAAATTATCCTTGCATGTTATCGATAGAAACAAAACTTTTAGAAGCGATCCAACCTCAAAAACGAGTTGCCGGTATTCAACCTTTCATAATTGAGAGGATGTATCATTTCAAGAGTTTCATTACGGTCGATAACATGCATGGATAGTTACCAAATAAATCTCAATGCTGCCGGTTTTAATTTTTCACTGGTACAGATTTCGTACCTCTTCGATGCTTTATAACGCAATTATGAAAAATTGGATACCAGCTACTCGTTTGTGAGTTTGGATCTCTTCATAGAGTTTTTCTTCGATCGACAACATGCAACTATAGTTATGAAATGAATCGCAATACTCCCTGTTTGAATTTTTGACCGGTACGGATTATGTACCTCTCCGATGGTTTAGATCTCAATATTAAAAAACAAGCCTACATGCAACTCCTTTGAGAGGTTGGTTCATTTTTATGAGCTTTGTTTAAACCGACAACATGCTAGGATAGTTGCCAAATGAATTGCAATACTCCCGGTTTGAATTTTTGAATGGTACATATTTTGTAACTCTATAATGCTTTAGATCGCAATTCTGAGAAGCATGGATGCCGGCAACACGTTAGAGAGGTTCGATCGATTTTAAAAGTTTCGTTTCAACAGACAACATGCTTGGATAGTTACCAAATAAATTACAATACACCCGGATTCTATTTATGACTTGCTTGGATTTCGAACCTCTCCGAGGCTTTAGATCGCGATTCTGAGAAGTATGGATACTGGCTACTCGTTTGATATGTTAGATTGTTTTTATGAGTTCGTTTCGTCCGACAACATGCTTGGCAAGTTATAAAATGAATCGCATTGCTCCCGGTTTGAATTTTTGACCGGTACGTATTATGTACCACTCTGATGGCTTCTATCGAAATTCTGAGAAATTTGGCTACCGGCAATTCGTTTGAGAGGATGTATTATTTCTAAGAGTTTCTCTATGACCGTCAACATGTAAGGATAGTTACCAAATGAATCGCAATACTGCCAGCTTTAATTTTTGACTGGTCCGGATTTCGTACCTCTCTGATGCTTTAGAGCACAATTATGAAAGGTTGGATTCAGACAATTCATTTGTGAGTTTGGATCGCTTCTAAGAGTTTCCCTTCGATCGACAACATGTTAGGATAGTTATCAAATGAATCGCAATACTCCCAGTTTGAATTTTAGACCGGTACTGATTAACTACCTCACCAATGGTTTAGATCCCAACTCAAGAATGCATATCTACATGCAACTCGCTTGAGAGGCTAGATCATTTTTAAGAGTTATGTTTCAGCCGACAACATGCAAGGATAGTTACCATATAAATCGCAAATCCGAGAATGTAGGCAATACGTTTGAAAGGTTGGGTCGATTTAAAGAGTTTCGTTTCGACCGACAACATGCTAGGATAGTTACCAAATAAATCGCAATACTTCCGGCATCAATTTATGACTGGTTTGGATTTTAAACCTCTCTGATGCATTAGATCGTGATTTTGCGAAATATGGATACCGGCTACTCGTTAGAGAAGTTGGATTGTTTTTATGAGTTCGTCTCGACCGACAACTTGCATGCATAGTTACCAAATGAATCGCAATATTCCCAGTTTGAATTTTTGACCGGTACGAATTATGTACCACTCTAATGGTTTCTATCGCAATATTGTGAAGTTTGGCTACCGACAACACGTTTGAGAGGATGGATCATTTAAAAGAGTTACATTACGAATGACAACTTGCTAGGAGAGTTTCAAAATGAATCGTAATACTGCCGGTTTTAATTTTTCACTGGTACGGATTTCGTACCTCTCCGATGCTTTAGAACGCAATTAAGAAAAGTTGGATACCAGCTACTCGTTTGTGAGGTTGGATCGCTTCTAAGAGTTTTCTTCAATCGACAGCATGCTGGGATAGTTATCAAATGAATCGCAATACTCCCAGTTTGAATTTTTCAACGGTACGGATTATGTACCTCTCCGATGGTTTAGATATCAATTCAAAAAAGCATGTCTACATGCAACACGTCTGAGAGGTTGGATCTCTTTTAAGAGTTCTATTTAAACTGACAACATGCTAGGATTATGTACCTCTCCGATGGTTTCGATCCTCTCCGATGCTTTAGATCGCGATTTTGAGAAATTTGGATACCGGCTACTTGTTAAAGAAGTTGGATTGTTTTTATGAGCTCGTTTTGACCGACAATATGTTTGGATAGTTACCAAATGAATCGCAATACTCCCGGTTTGAATTTTAGAACGGTACGGATTATGTACCACTCCGATGGTTTCTATCGCAATTTTGAGAAGTTTGGCTACTGGAAACTCGTTTGAGATGATGGATCATTTCTAGGTGTTTCGTCACGGGTGACAACATACTGCGATTGTTACCAAATGAATCGCAATACTGCAAGTTTTAATTTTTCACAAGTACAGATTTCGCACCTCTCCGATGCTTTAGAACGCAATTATGATAGGTTGGATACTGGCAACTCGTTTGTGAGGCTGGATCGCTTCAAAAAGTTTTGCATCGATCGATAAGATGCTAGGATAGTTATCAAATGAATCACAATACTCCCAGTTTGAATTTTAGACCGGTACGGATTAAGTACCTCACTAATGGTTTAGATCTCAATTCAAGAAAGCATGTCTACATGCAACTTGTTTGACAGGTTGAATCATTTTTAAGAGTTTTGTTTCAACTGACAACATGCTAGGATAGTTACCAAATAAATCACAATTCCGAGAAGCTTCGATACCGGGAACACGTTAGAGAGGTTGGATCGATTTAAAGAGTATCGTTTCGACCGACATCATGGTAGGATAGTTATCAAATAAATCGCAATACTCCTGGTTACTATTTATGATTGGTTCGAATTTCAAACATCTCCGATGCTTTAGATATCAATTCTGATAAGTTTGGATACCGGCTAGTCGTTTGGGAAGATGGATCATTTTTAAGAGTTCGTATCGATCGACAACATGCTTGGATAATTACCAAATGAATCGCAATACTCCCAGTTTGAATTTTTTGACCGGTACGTATTATGTACCACTCTGATAGTTTTTATCGCAATTCTGAGAAATTTACATACCGACAACACGTTTGAGAGGATGTATCATTTCTGAGAGTTTCGATACGACCGACAACTTTCTACGATAGTTACCAAATGAATTGCAATACTACCGGTTTTTACTTTTCATTGGTACGAATTTCGTACCTCTCCGATGCTTTAGAACCCAATTATAAAAAGTTGGATACCAGCTACTCGTTTGTGATGTTGGATCGCATCTAAAAGTTTTCTTCGATCGACAACATGCGGGGATAGTTATCAAATGAATCACAATACTCCCAATTTAAATTTTTGACCGGTACGGATTATGTACCTCTCCGATGATTTAGATCTCAATTCAAAAAAGGATGTCTACATGCAACTCGTTTGAGAGGTTGCATCGTTTTTAGGAGTTCTGTTTCAACCGACAACATGCTAGGATAGTTACCAAATAAATTGTAATTCCGAGATGCTTAGATACCGGAAATACGTTTAACAGGTTGGATCGATTTAAAGAGTTTCGTTTCGACCGACAACATGCTAGGATAGTAACCAAATAAATTACAATACTACCGTCTTTTATATATGACTGGTTCAGATTTCGAACCTCTCCGATGCATTAGATCGCGATTTTGAGAAATATGGATACCACCGGCTACTCGTTAGAGAAGTTAGATTATTTTTATGAGTTCGTTTTGAATGACAACATGCATGGATAGTTAACAAATGAATCTTAATGCTTCGGGTTTTAATTTTTGACTGGTACGAATTGTGTACCACTCCAATGGTTTCTATCGCAATTTGAGTGGATGGATCTTTTCAAAGACTTTCATTACGATCGATAACTTGCTAGGATAGTTTCCAAATGAATCGCAATACTGCCGGTTTTAATCTTTTGCTGATACGGATTTTGTACCTCCCCGATGCTTTAGAACGCAATTATGAAAAGTTGGATACCAGCTACACGTTTGTGTGGTTGGATCACTTCTAAGAGTTTTCTTCAATAGACAACATGCTGGGATAGTTATCAAATGAATCGCAATACTCCCAGTTTAAATTTTTGACCGGTACGGATTATCTTCGATGGCTTAGATCTCAATTCAAAAAAGCATGTCTACATGCAACACGTTTGAGAGGTTGGATCGCTTTTAAGAGTTCTGTTTAAACTGACAACATGCTAGTATAGTTACCAAATAAATCGCAATACTCCCGGCATCTATTTTTGACTGGTTCGGATTTTGCAACTCTCTGATGCTTTAGATCGTGATTTTGAGAAATTTGGAAAATGGCTACTCGTCAGAGAAGTTGGATTGTTTTTATGAGCTCGTTTTGACCGACAATATGTTTGGATAGTTCCCAAAAGAATCCCAATACTCCCGGTTTGAATTTTAGACCGGTACGGATTATGTACCACTCCGCTGGTTTTTATCGCAATTTTTAGAAGTTTGGCTACTGGCAACTCGTTTGAGATGATGGATCATTTCTTAGAGTTTCGTTACGACCTACAACATGCTAGGATAGTTACCAAATGAATCGTAATACTGCCGGTTTTAATTTTTGACTGGTATGGATTTCGTACCTCTCCGATGCTTTAGAACACAATTATGATAGGTTGGATACCGGCAACTCGTTTGTGAGGTTGGATCGCTTTAAAGAGTTTTGCATCGATCGATAAGATTCTAGGATAGTTATCAAATGATTCGTAATACTCTTAGTTTAAATTTTTGACCGGTACGGATTATGTACCTCTCCGAAGGTTTAGATCTCAATTCAAAAAAGCATGTCTACATGCAACTCGTTTGAGAGGTTGGATCGCTCTTAAGAGTTCTGTTTCAACCGACAACATGCTAGGATAGTTACCAAATAAATTAGAATTCCGAGAAGCTTCGATAATGGGAACACGTTTGAGAGGTTGGATTGATTTAAAGAGTTTCGTTTCGACCGACAACATGGTAGGACAGTTACCAAATAAATCGCAATACTCATGGTTACTATGTATGATTGGTTCGGATTTCAAACCTTTCCGATGCTTTAGATCCCAATTCTGATAAGTTTGGATACCGGCTACTCGTTTGGGAAGATGGATCATTTTTAAGAGTTCATTTCGATCGACATCATGCTTAGATAGTTACCAAATAAATCGCAATACTCCCAGTTTGAATTTTTCGCCAGTACGTATTTTGTACCACTTCGATAGTTTTTATCGTAATTCAGAGAAATTTGGATACCGACAACTCGTTTGAGAGGTTGTATCATTTCTGAGAGTTTCGTTACGACCGGCAACTTACTAGGATAGTTACCAAATGAATCGCAATACTACCGATTTTAACTTTTTATTGGTACGGATTTCGTACCTCTCCGATGCTTTAGAACGCAATTATAAAAAGTTGGATACCAGCTACTCGTTTGTGATGTTGGATCGCATCTAAGAGTTTTCTTTGCTCGACAACATGCGGGGATAGTTATCAAATGAATCGCAATACTCCCAGTTTAAATTTTGGACCGGTACGGATTATGTACCTCTCTGATGGTTTAGATCTCAATTCAAAAAATGATGTCTGCATGCAACTCGTTTGAGAGATTGGATCGTTTTTTGGAGTTCAGTTTCAACCGACAACATGCTAGGATAGTTACCAAATAAATCGCAATACCGAGATGCTTGGATACCGGCAACACGTTTAAAAGGTTGGATCGATTTAAAGAGTTTCGTTTCGACCGACAACATGCTAGGATAGTTACCAAATAAATCGCAATACTCCCGCCTTTTATTTATGACTGGCTCGGATTTCGAACCACTCCGATGCTTTAGATCGCAATTTTGAGAAATATGGATACCACCGGCTACTCGTTAGAGAAGTTGGATTATTTTTATGAGTTCTTTTCGGCCGACAACAAGCATGGATAGTTACCAAATGAATCGCTATTCTTCGGGTTTAAATTTTTGACTGGTACGGATTATGTACCACTCCAATGGTTTCTATCGCAATTTTTAGAAATTTGGCTACCGGCAACTCGTTTGAGTGGATTGATCATTTCAAAGAGTTTCGTTACGACTAGCAACATGCTACGATAGTTACCAAATGAATCGCAATACTGCCACTTTTAATTTTTCACTGGTACGGATTTTGTACCTCTCCGATGCTTTAGAATGCAATTATGAAAAGTTGGTTACCACCTACACGTTTGTGAGGTTAGATCACTTCTAAGAGTTTTCTTCGATCAACAGCATGCAAGGATAGTTATCAAATGAATCGCAATACTCCCAGTTTGAATTTTTGACCGGCACGGATTATGTACCTCTCCGATGGTTTAAATCTAAATTTAAAAAAGCATGCCTACATGCTACTCGTTTGAGAGGTTGGATCTTTTTTAAGAGTTCTTTTTCAACCGACAGCATGCTAGGATAGTTACCAAATGAATCGTAATACTCCCGGTTTGAATTTTTGAATGGTACATATTTCGTACCTCTATAATGCTTTGGATCGCAATTCTGAGAGCCATGGATGCCGGCAACACGTTTGAGAGGTTGGATCGATTTTAAAAGTTTCGTTTCAATAGACAGTATGCTTGGATAGTTACCAAATAAATTACAATACACCCGGCTTCTATTAATGACTGGCTTGGATTTCAAACCTCTCCGATGCTTTAGATCGCGATTCTGAGAAGTATGGATACCGGCTACTCGTTTGATATGTTAGATTGTTTTTATGAGTTCGTTTCGTCCGACAACATGCTTGGCTAGTTATCAAATGAATTGCATTGCTCACGGTTTGAATTTTTGACCGGTACGTATTATGTACCACTCCGATGGTTTCTATCGAAATTCTGAGAAATTTGGCTACCGGCAACTCGTTTTAGAAGATGTATTATTTCTAAGGGTTTCTCTACGACCGGCAACATGTGAGGATAGTTACCAAATGAATCGCAAAACTGTCGGTTTTAATTTTTGACTGGTACAAATTTTGTACCTCTCTGATGCTTTAGAGCGCAATTATGAAAGGTTAGATACCGGAAATTCGTTTGTGAGTTTGGATCGCTTCTTAGAGTTTCCCTTCGATTGACAACATGTTAGGATAGTTATCAAATGAATCGCAATACTCCCAGTTTGAATTTTAGGCCGGTACGGATTAAGTACCTCACGGATCGTTTAGATCTCAATTCAAAAAAGCATATCTACATGCAACTCTTTTGAGAGGGTGGATCATTTTTAAGAGTTCGTTTTCAACCGACAACATACTACGATAGTTACCAAATAAATCGTAATTTCGAGAATGTTGGCAACAAGTTTGAGAGGTTGGATCGATTTAAAGAGTTTCGTTTCGACCGACAACATGCTAGGATAGTTACCAAATAAATCGCAATACTCCCGGCTTCTATTTATGACAGGTTCGGATTTTGAACCTCTCCGATGCATTAGATCGCGATTTTGTGAAATATGGATACCGGATACTCGTTCGAGAAGTTGGATTGTTTTTATGAGTTCGTTTCGACCGACAACATGCATGTACTGTTACCAAATGAATCGCAATGTTCCCAGTTTGAATTTTTGACCGGTAAGGATTATGTACCACTCTAATGGTTTCTATCGTAATATTGAGAATTTTGCTACCGACAACTCGTTTGAGAGGATGGATCATTTCAAAGAGTTTCATTACGAACAATAACTTGCTAGGATAGTTTCCAAATGAATCGTAATACTGCCGGTTTTAATTTTTCACTGGCACGGATTTCGTACCTCTCCGATGCTTTAGAACGCAATTAAAAAAAGTTGGATACCAGCTACACGTTTGTGAGGTTGGATCGCTTCTAAAGTTCTCTTCAATCGACAACATGCTGGGATAGTTATCAAATGAATCGCAATACTCCCAGTTTGAATTTTTGAACGGTACGGATTATGTACCTCTCCGATGGCTTAGATCTCAATTCAAAAAAGCATGTCTACATGCAACAAGTTTGAGAGGTTGGATCTCTTTTAAGAGTTCTGTTTAAACTGACAACATGCTATGATAGCTACCAAATAAATTGCAATACTCCCGGTTTCTATTTTTGACTAGTTCGGATTTTGATCTCCGATGCTTTAGATTGCGATTTTGAGAAATTTGGATACCGGCTACTCGTTAGAGAAGTTGGATTGTTTTTATGAGCCCGTTTTGACCGACAATATGTTTGGATAGTTACCAAATGAATCGCAATACTCCCGGTTTGAATTTTAGCTCGGTGCGGATTATGTACCACTCCGATGGTTTCTATCGCAATTTTGAGAACTTTGGTTACTGGAAACTCGTTTGAGATGATGGATCATTTCTAGGAGTTTCGTTACGACCGAAAACATGCTACGATTGTTACCAAATGAATCGCAATACTGCCAGTTATAATTTTTCACTAGTACGGATTTCGTACCTCTCCGATGCTTTAGAACGCAATTATGGTAGGTTGGATACCGGCAGTCGTGCATGAGGTTGGATCGCTTCAAAGAGTTTTGCATCGATCGATAAGATGCTAGGATTGTTATCAAATGATTCGTAATACCCTCAGTTTGAATTTTTGACCGGTACGGATTATGTACCTCTCCGAAGGTTTAGATCTCAATTCAAAAAAGCTTGTCTACATGCAACTCGTTTGAGAGGTTGGATCATTTTTATGAGTTCTTTTTCAACCGACAACATGCTAGGATAGTTACCAAGTAAATCACAATTCCGGGAAGCTTCGATACCGGGAACACGTTTGAGAGGTTGGATCGATTTAAAGTGTTTCGTTTCGACCGACAACATGGTATGATAGTTACCAAATAAATCGCAATACTCCTGGTTACTATTTATGATTGGTTTATTTTTGAATAGTAGTTTAGGGCTTCTAAAAAGAGCTAGAACCAGAAGGTAGAAAGAGCGGAAGAGTTTAGAGGCGGATTAAAGACAAATGAAAGAGCATTAAAGAAAAGAGGTGGGTTTTTCTAGGTCCCATAGTGAGAGGGGTTGGCGTACGCAAGTTCTAACTACTGCTGTGCCCAAGATTGTAGTTGTAGTTTAGGGCTCAATTTTTGAAAACTCTGATGCCTAAACTACAGAAAACACAGCCACTATGCTATATTCGTCGCTTTGGTCTCGTCTCTCTTCTAGCTCGCCTATCGGTTAGGACAGACAAAGGATTTCATACCTCTCCGATGCTTTAAATCCCAATTCTGATAAGTTTGGATACCGGCTACTCGTTTGGGAAGATGGATCATTTTTAAGAGTTCGTTTCGATCGACAACATGCTTGGATCGTTACCAAATGAATCGCAATACTCCCAGTTTGAATTTTTGACAGGTACGTATTTTGTACCACTCCGATAGTTTTTATCGCAATTATGAGATATTTGCATACCGACAACTCGTTTGAGAGGATGTATCATTTCTGAGAGCTTCGATACGACCGCCAACTTACTAGGATAGTTACCAAATGAATCGCAATACTACCGGCTTTAACTTTTCATTAGTACGGATTTCGTACCTCTCCGATGCTTTAGAACGCAATTATAAAAAGTTGGATACCAGCTACTCGTTTGTGATGTTGGATCGCATCTAAGAGTTTTCTTTGATCGACAACATGCGGGGATAGTTATCAAATGAATCGCAATACTCCTAGTTTAAATTTTTGACCGGTACGGATTATTTACCTCTCCGATGGTTTAGACCTCAATTCAAAAAAGGATGTCTGCATGCAATTCGTTTGAGAGGTTGGATCATTTTTAGGAGTTTTGTTTCAACCGACAACATGCTAGAATAGTTACCAAATAAATCGCAATTCCGAGATGCTTGGATACCGGCAACACGTTTGAATGGTTGGATCGATTTAAAAAGTTTCGTTTCTACCGACAACATGCTAGGATAGTTACAAAATAAATCGCAATACTCCCGGCTTCTATTTATGATTTGTTCGGATTTCAAACCTCTTCGACGCTTTAGTTATTAATTTAAAGAGGCATGCCTACATGCAACTCGTTTAAGAGGTTAGATATTTTTTTAGAGTTTCGTTTCGACCGACAAAATGCTCTAATAGTTACCAAATGAATCGCAATACTTCCGGTTTGAATTATTAACCGGTACGGATTATTTGCCACTCCGAAAGTTTCTATGACAATTATGAGAAATTTGGCTACCGGCAACTCGTTTGAGAGGATGTATCATTTCTAAGAGTTTCGTCGCGGCCGATAACATGCAAAGATAGTTACCAAATAAATCACAATACTGCCGGTTTTAATTTTTCACTGGTACGAATTTCGTACCTCTTCGATGCTTTATAACGCAATTATGAAAATTTTGATACCAGCTACTCGTTTGTGAGTTTGGATCGCTTCATAGAGTTTTTCTTCGATCGACAGCATGCTACTATAGTTATGAAATGAATTGCGATACTCCCTGCTTGAATTTTTGACCGGTACGGATTATGTACCTCCCCGATGGTTTAGATCTCAATTTCAAAAGGCATGCCTAAATGCAACTCCTTTGAGAGGTTGGTTCTTTTTTATGAGTTTTTTATAAGCCGACAACATGCAAGGATAGTTACCAAATGAATCGCAATACTCCCAGTTTGAATTTTTGAATGGTACATATTTCGTACCTCTATAATGCTTTAGATCGCATTTCTGAGAAGCATGGATGCCGGCAACACGTATGAGAGGTTCGATCGATTTTAAAAGTTTCGTTTCAACAGACAACCTGCTTGGATAGTTACCAAATAAATTGCAATACACCCGGCAACTATTTATGACTGGCTTGGATTTTGAACCTCTTCGATGCTTTAGATTGCGATTCTGAGAAGTATGGATACCGGCTACTCGTTTGAAATGTTAGATTGTTTTTATGAGTTCGTTTCGACCGGCAACATGCTTGGCAAGTTATCAAATGAATCGCATTGCTCACGGTTTGAATTTTTTACCGGTACGTATTATGTACCACTCCGATGGTTTCAATCAAAATTCTTAGAAATTTGGCTACCGGCAACTCGTTTGAGAGGATGTATTATTTCTAAAAGTTTCTCTTCGACCGTCAACATGTGAAGATAGTTACCAAATGAATCGCAAAACTGCCGGTTTTAATTTTTGACTGGTACGGATTTCGTACCTCCCTGATGCTTCCGAGCGCAATTATGAAAGGTTGGATACCGGCAATTCGTTTGTGAGTTTGGATCACTTCTAAGAGTTTCCCTTCGATCGACAACATTTTAGGATAGTTATCAAATAAATCGCAATACTCCCAGTTTGAATTTTAGACCGGTACGGATTAAGTACATCACCGATGGTTTAAATCTCAATTCAAAAAAGCATGTCTACATGCAACTCGTTTGAGAGGTTGGATCGTTTTTAAGAGTTCAAATTCAACCGACAACATGCTAGGATAGTTACCAAATAAATCGCAATTCCGAGAATGTAGGCAACACGTTTGAGAGGTTGGATCGATTATAAGAGTTTCGTTTCGACCGACAACATGCTGGGATAGTTACCAAATAAATTGCAATTCTTCCGGCTTCAATTTATGACAGGTTGGATTTTGAACATCTCCGATGCATTAGATCGCAATTTTGTGAAATATGGATACAGGCTACTCGTTAGAGAAGTTGGATTGTTTTTATGAGTTCGTTTCGGCCGACAACATGCATGTATAGTTACCAAATGAATCGCAATGTTCCCAGTTTGAATTTTTGACCGGTACGGATTATGTACCACTCTAATGGTTTCTATCGCAATATTGAGAAGTTTGGCTACCTTCAACTCGTTTGAGAGGATGAATCATTTCAAAGAGGTTCATTACAAACGACAACTTGCTAGGATAGTTTCCAAATGAATCGCAATACTACCGGTTTTAATTTTTCACTAGTACGGATTATGTATCTCTCCAATGGTTTAGTTTTCAATTCAAAAAAGCATGTCTACATGCAACACGCTTGAGAGGTTAGATCGCTTTTAGGAGTTCTGTTTAAACTGACAACATGCTAGGATAGTTACCAAATAAATCGCAATACTTCCGGCTTCTATTTTTGACTTGTTCGGATTTCGAACCTCTCCGATGCTTTAGATCGCGATTTTGAGAAATTTGGATACCGGCTACTCGTTAGAGAAGTTGGATTGTTTTTATGAGCTCGTTTTGACCGAAAATATGTTTGGATTGTTACCAAATTAATCGCAATACTCCCGGTTTGAATTTTAGAATGGTACGGATTATGTACCACTCCGATGGTTTCTATCGCAATTTTGAGAAGTTTGGGTACTGGAAACTCGTTTGAGATGATGGATCATTTCTTGGAGTTTCGTTACGACCGATAATATGCTGCGATAGTTACCAAATGAATCGCAATACTGCTAGCTTTAATTTTTCACAAGTACGGATTTCGTACCTCTCCGATGCTTTAGAACACAATTATGATTGGTTGGATACCGGCAACTCGTTTGTGAGGTTGGATCGCTTCAAAGAGTTTTGCATCGATCGATAAGATGCCAGGATAGTTATCAAATGATTCGTAATGCCCTCAGTTTGAATTTTTGACCTGTACGGATTATGTACCTTTCCGAAGGTTAAGATCTCAATTCAAAAAAGCATGTCTACATGCAACTCGTTTGAGAGGTTGGATCGTTTTTAAGAGTAATGTTTCAACCGACAACATGCTAGGATAGTTACCAAATAAATCACAATTCCGAGAAGCTTCGATTCTTGGAACACGTTTGAGAGGTTGAATCGATTTAATGAGTTTCATTTCAACCGACAACATGGCAGGATAGTTAACAAATAAATCGCAATACTCCTGGTTACTATTTATGATCGGCTCAGATTTTATACCTCTCCGATGCTTTAGATCCCAATTCTGATAAGTTTGGATAACGGCTACTCTTTTGGGAAGATGGATCATTTTTAAGAGCTCATTTCGATCGACAACATGCTTGGATAGTTACCAAATGAATCGCAATACTCCCAGTTTGAATTTTTGACCGGTACGTATTTTGTACCACTCCGATAGTTTTTATAGCAATTCTCGGAAATTTGCATAGTGACAACTCGTTTGAGAGGATGTATCATTTCTGAGAGTTTCGTTAGACCGACAATTACTAGGATAGTTACCAAATGAATCACAATACTACCGGTTTTAACTTTTCATTGGTACGGATTTCGTACGTCTCCGATGCTTTAGAACGCAATTTTAAAAAGTTGGATACCAGCTACTCGTTTGTGATGTTGGATCACATCTAAGAGTTTTCTTTGATCGACAACATGCGAGGATAGTTATCAAATGAATCGCAATACTCCCAGTTTTAATTTTTGACCGGTACGGATTATTTACCTCTCCGATGGTTTAGATCTCAATTCAAAAAGGATGTCTACATGCAACTCGTTTGAGAGGTTGGATCGTTTTTAGGAGTTCTGTTTCAACCGACAACATGCTAGAATAGTTACCAAATAAATCGCAATTCCGAGATGCTTTGATGCCGACAACACGTTTTAATGGTTGGATCGATTTAAAGAGTTTCGTTTCGACCGAAAACATGCTAGGATAGTTTCCAAATAAATTGCAATACTCCCGGCTCCTATTTTTGACTGTTTCGGATTTTAAACCTTTTTGATGCTTTAGATCTCAATTTAAAAAAGCATTCCTACATGCAACTCGTTTGAGAAGTTGGATATTTTTTAAGAGTTTCGTTTTGACCGACAAAATGCTCTAAGAGTTACCAAATGAATCGCAATACTCCCGGTTTGAATTATTGACCGGTACGGATTATTTACCACTCCGATAGTTTCTATCACAATTATGAGAAATTTAGCTACTGACAACTCGTTTGAGAGGATGTATCATTTCTAAGAGTTTCGTTGCGGCCGATAACATACAAGGATAGTTACCTAATAAATCGCAATACTGCTGGATTTATTTTTTCACTGGTACAGATTTCGTACCTCTTCGATGCTTTATGGCGCAATTATGAAAAATTGGATACCAGCAACTCGTTTGAGAGTTTGGATCGCTTCATAGAGTTTTTCTTCGATCGACAACATGCTACGATTGTTATGAAATGAATCGCAATACTCCCTGTTTGAATTTATGACCGGTACGGATTATGTACCTCACCGATGGTTTATAGCATGCCTACATGCAACTCCTTTGAGAGGTTGGTTCTTTTTTATGAGTTTTGTTTAAACCGACAACATGCCAAGGTAGCTACCAAATGAATCGCAATACTCCCGGTTTGAATTTTTGAATGGTACATATTTCGTACCCCTATAATGCTTTAGATCCCAATTCTGAGAAACATGGATGCCGGCAACACGTTTGAGAGGTTGGATCAATTTTAAAAGTTTCGTTTCAGCAGACAACATGCTTGGATAGTTACCAAATAAATTGCAATACACCCGGCTTCTATTTATGACTAGCTTGGATTTTGAACCTCCCCGATGCTTTAGATCGCGATTCGGAGAAGTATGGATACCAGCTACTCGTTTGTTATGTTAGAATGTTTTTATGAGTTCGTTTTGACCGACAATATGTTTAGATAGTTACGAAATGAATCGCAATACTCCCGGTTTGAATTTTAGACCGTTATGGATTATGTACCACTCTGATGGTTTTTATCGCAATTTTGAGAAGTTTGGCTACTGGAAACTCGTTTGAGATGATGGATCATTTCTAGGAGTTTCGTTACGACCGACAACATGCTACGATAGTTACCAAATGAATCGTAATACTGCCAGTTATAATTTTTCACTAGTACAGATTTCGTACCTCTCCGATGCTTTGGAGAGCAATTATGATAGGTTGGAAACTGGCAATTCGTTTGTGAGGATGGGTCACTTAAAAGAGTTTCGCATCGATCAGCAACATGCTTGGATAGTTACCAAATAAATTACAATGCACCCGACTTGTATTAATGACTGGCTTGGATTTCGAACCTCTCGGATGCTTTAGATCGCGATTCTGAGAAGTATGGATACCGGCTACTCGTTTGAGATGTTAGATTGTATTTATCAGTTCGTTTCGATCGACAACATGCTTGGCTAGTTATCAAATAAATCGCTTTGCTCCCGGTTTGAATTTTTGACCGGTACGTATTATGTACCACCCCGATGGTTTCTATGAAATTCTGAGAAATTTGGCTACCGGCAACTCGTTTGAGAGGATGCATTATTTTAAAGAGTTTCGCTACGACATTCAACATGTGAGGATAGTTACCAAATGATTCGCAATACTGCCAGTTTTAATTTTTGACTGGTACGGATTTCGTACCTCTCCGATGCTTTAGAGCGTAATTATGAAAGGTTGGATACTGGCAACTCATTTGTGAGTTTGGATAGCTTCTAAGAGTTTCCCTTCGATCGATAACATATTAGGATAGTTATCAAATGAATCGCAATACTCTGAGTTTGAATTTTTGACCAGTACGGATTAAGTACCTCTCCGATGGTTTAGATGTCAATTCAAAAAAGTATGTCTTCATGCAACTTGTTTGAGAGGTTAGATCATTTTTTAGAGTTCTGTTTCAACCGACAACATGCTAGGATAGTTACCAAATAAATTGTAATTCCGAGAAGCTTCGATACTGGCAACACGTTTGAGAGGTTGGATCGATTTAAAGAGTTTCGTTTCGACCGACAACATGCTAGGATAGTTATCAAATAAATCGCAATACTCCCGGCTTCTATTTATGACTGGTTCGGATTTTGAACATCTCCGATGATTTAGATCGCGATATTGTGAAATATGGATACTGGCTACTCGTTAGAGAAGTTGGATTATTTTTATGAGTTCGTTTCGACCGACAACATGCTTGGATAATTACCAAATGAATCGCAATACTCCCAGGTTGAATTTTTGACCGGTAGGGATTATGTACCACTTCGAGGGTTTCTATCGCAATTTTGAGATGTTTGGCTACCGGCAAATCGTTTGAGAGGATGGATCTTTTCAAAGAGTTTTGTTACGACCGACAACATGCTACGATAGTTACCAAATGAATCGCAATACTGCCGGCTTTAATTTTTCACTGGTACGGATTTCGTACCTCTCCGATGTTTTAGAATACAATTATGAAAGGTTGGATACCGGCAACTCGTTTGTGAGGTTTTGGATCACTTCTAAGTGTTTCGCATCGATCGATGATAGATTAGGATAGTTATCAAATGATTCGTAATACCCTCCTTTTGAATTTTTGAACGGTACGGATTATGTACCTCCCCGATGGTTTATATTGCAATTCAGAAATGCTTGGTTACATGCAACTTGTTCGAGAGGTTGGATCGTTTTTAAGAGTTTTGTTTCAACCGACTACATGCCAAGATAGTTATCAAATGAATCGCAATATTCCCGGTTTTTAATTTTGACTGGTACATATTTCGTACCTCAATGATGCTTTAGATCGCAATTCGGGGAAGCCTCGATACCGGCAACACGTTTGAGAGATTGGATCGATGTAAAGAGTTTTGATTCGACTGACAACATGCTAGGTTAGTTACCTAATAAATTGCAATACTCCCCGCCTCTATTTATGACTGGTTCAGATTTCAAACCTCTCCGATGCCGGCTACTTTTTTGAGAAGTTTGGATAACGGCTACTCGTTTGTTTCGACCGACAACTTGCTTGGATAGTTACCAAATGAATCGCAATACTCCCAATTTGAATTTTTGACCGGTACGAATTATGTACCACTCCGATGGTTTCTATCGCAATTCTGAGAAATTAGGCTACTAGCAACTTGTTTGAAAAAATGAATCATTTCTAAGAGTTTCGATATGACCGACAACTAGCTAGGATAGTTACCAAATGAATCGCAATACTGCCGGTTTTATATTTTTACTAGTACGGATTTCGTACCTCTCCGATGCTTTAGAACGCAACTATGAAAAGTTGGATACAAGCTACTCGTTTGTGAGGTTGGATCGCTTCTAAGAGTTTTCTTCGATCGAAAACATGCTAGGATTATTATCAAATGAATCGCAATAATCCCAGTTTGAATTTTTGACCGGTACGGATTATGTACCTCACCGATGGTTTAGATCTCAATTTGAAAAAGCATGCCTACATGCAACTCGTTTGAGAGGTTGGATCGTTTTTAAGAGTTCATCTTCAACCGACAACCTGCTAGGGTAGTTATCAAATTAATCACAATACTCCTGGATTGAATTTTTAACTGGTACATATTTCGTACTTCTATGATGCTTTAGATCACAATTCTGAGAAGCTTGGATACCGGCAACTCTTTTCAGAGGTTGGATTGATTTTAAGAGTTTTGTTTCGGCCGACAACATGCTAGGACAGTTACCAAATAAATCGCAATACTCCCCGCTTCTATTTATGACTGGCTCTGATTTCGAACCTCTCTGATACTTTAGATCGCGATTCTAAGAAATATGTTTACCGGCTACTTGTTTTAGAATTTGGATTGCTTTTATGAGTTGGTTTCGACAGACAACATGCTTGGATAGTTACCAAATGAATCGCAATTCTCCCGGTTTTAATTTATTACCGGTACGGATTATGTATCACTCCGAAGGTTTCAATCACAATTATGTGAAATTTGGCTACCGGCAACTCGTTTGAGAGGATGTATCATTTCTAAGAGTTTCGTTACGACCGACATGATGCTAGGATAGTTTCCAAATGAATCGCAATACTACCGGTTTTAATTTTTCAATGGTATGGATTTCGTACCCCTCCGATGCTTTAGAACGCAATTATGAAAAGTTGGATACTAACTACTCGTTTGTGAGTTTGGATCACTTCTTAGAGTTTCTATTCGATCGACAACATGCTTGGATAGTTATGAAATGAATTGCAATACTCCCAGTTTAAATATTTGACCGGTACAGATTATATATCTCTCTGATGGTTTAGATTGCAATTCAGAAAGCTTGGCTACATGAAACTTGTTCGGGAGGTTGGATCGTTTTTAAGAGTTTTGTTTCAACCGATAACATGCCAAGATAGTTACCAAATGAATCGCAATACTCCTGGTTTATATTTTTGACTGGTACATATTTCGTACCTCAATGATGCTTTTGATTGCAATTCCGAGAATCTTTGATACCGGTAACATGTTTGAGAGGTTGGATCAATTTAAAGAGTTTCGTTTTGACTGACATCATACTAGTATAGTTACCAAATTAATCGCAATACTCCCGGCTTCTATTAATGACTGGTTTGGATTTCGAACCTCTCCGATGCTTTAGATCGCGATTTTGAGAAATATGGATACCGGCTACTCGATAGAGTTGTCGGATTGTTTTTATGAGTTCGCTTTGACCGACAACATGCATGGATAGTTACCGAATGAATAGCAATACTCCCGGTTTTAATTTTTGAACGGTACGGAATATGTACCACTCCGATGGTTTCGATCGAATTTTGAGAAGTTTTGATACCGGCAACTTGCTTTCGAGAATGGATCATTTCAAAGAATTTTATTACGGCCGACAACATGCTATGATAGTTACCAAATTAATCGCAATACTGCGGTTTTAATTTTCCACTAGTACGGATTTCGTACCCCTCCGATACTTTATAACGCAATTATGAAAGGTTGGATTCCGACAACTTGTTTGTGATGTTGGACTGCTTCTAAGAGTTTCGCTTTGAGTGATAACATGTTAGGATAGTTATCAAATGAATCGTAATACTCTCAGTTTGAAATTTTTACCGGTACGGATTATGTACCTCTCCGATGGCTTAGATCGTAATTCAAAAAAGCTTGGCTACATGCAACTTGTTCGAGAGGTTGTATCGTTTTTTAGAGTTTTGTTTCAACCGACAACATGCCAAGATAGTTACCAAATGAATCGCAATACTCCCGGTTTGTATTTTTGACTAGTACATATTTCGTACCCCAATGATTCTTTAGATCGTTATTCCGAGAAGCATGGATACCAGCAGCACGTTTGAGAGGTTGGATCAATTTGAAGAGTTTTGTTTCGACTGACAACATGCTAGGGTAGTTTCGCAATACTCCCGGTTTTTATTTATGACTGGTTCAGATTTTAAACCTCTCTGATGCTTTAGATCGCAATTAAGAAAAGCTTGGCTACATGCAACTTGTTCGAGAGGTTGGATCGATTTTAAGAGCTTTGTTTCAGGCGATAACATGCCAAGATAGTTACCAGTCAGCCGAAAAAAAGTTACTTGCTCTGGCGATTTTTTTGGCGATTTCTACTGTAGCACATTAGGAGATCTCCTTCCATCTCCTTCCCAACCACTAAGGTCAGTTATGTAATTTTCCTTCTTTGGTCATCCTTAAGCGTTGATTATTATATTTCAATGGTCTAGATTGATACAAAGGGTGGTTGTGCATTTAAGACGTGTTGTTGGAAGCACTGTAGCTGTTTCCAATTACTTGTTGTTATTCCCACTCTCTCCTCTTCTGGGAAGCTTGAGTAGAGATCGCCGCCATGGTGGGCCGAGGGGGTGCCTCTCCGGCTCAGAGGAACTTCCCAACATTCAACACCCCATTGTCTTCTGATAGAGGAAAGGAATTATCTATTTTGGAGCTCTACAACCTCTCCCAAGGAATCCAATCTACGAAGGGACAAAAGAAATCAGCAATTACTGAAGATGAATTGGGTGTTTATCGAATGATTTTTAGCATTAAGTTCCACGCCCTGGATGCACAAGCACAAAAACTGTTTCAAGAGGTCATCAAATAGCAACAATGGCAGCAGCAACTTCTAAAATTGAATGATAAAAGGCACCATTCCACCTTTAGAGATCAGCAAATGGTTCGTGCTCAGGAACGAATGGAGGATTTAGCATCTTCATCATCAGTGGGTCAGACAGGGGCAGAGTCTGATGAGAGAATTGATCAGTTAATTAAAGATATTGATGCAATGATTGATAATGATAAGAGTGAGAGAACTTCTGATCTTGGTCTGACAGAGGATATTAGGAATGCTATGGCCAACTTCACCAACAGGCAAGAGGAGATTGATGAAGATAGTTGGTCCTCAGAGCCAAGGAAGTTTAGTCTTGCTGATTTGGTGGAATGCAATTATGAGAGTTGTGACAGAGCTAGTTGTAATGTTCATTGTATTAATGGGACACTTAAATGGGGTAAGTGCCTTAATATATGTCATAGGAGCAAGGAATCTATACTTGCTTTACCAGCTCAGCTTGACAGTACATCTAAAGGAATTAATGCAGAGGTTCTTGAAGGTACTCAATCTAACTATACTTCTGAATTGAATTCTGGGTCTCTGAGAGTTGATGAACAACAACTTGAAGGGGACTTAAATCAGGCCAGCTCATGGGCATTACTTATGAAAGGCCCCTCTAAGAACCGAGGGTTCAAAAATTTGGCTTACACACCACCTGAAGTAGTTGAAGGAAAGAAAATTCTCAATATCAGCTCTAGTGACTTTGAGGAAGACAACAGTGTCCATGAGCAACTACTTGTAGGTCATTTCATTGGTAGGAAATTGGCCTATAGTTTTGTAAAAGCTACTCTTTCGGCTCTTTGGGCCCTGAAGGGAGAGTTAGAAATGTCTGTTAGGAGAAACCATTTCTTTTTTAAATTCTCTAACTAGGATGATAGGCAGAATACTCTAGAGCATGGGAACCAGCACATTGCTAGCTGAATGTTCATTCTGAGAGAGTGGCACCCCTTTATTGAGTATGAGCCTATTGAAGCAAAATCCTTACCTATTTGGGTTATGATTCATGATGTGCCCACTCAATGCTGGAATCAAGATGGGATTGGGAAAATTGTAAGCTTGATAGGAAGACCTATGTACACAGACAAAGCTATTGAAAGTAAAAGAAGGCCCTTTGTGAGAGTTTGTGTGGAAGTCAGGGCTACAAATGAGCTGCCTGAACAACTGTCTATGATTGTGGATGGTAACTATACGATCAACCTTGTTGTTGAATACAACTGGGTCCCTAGTAGATGCCTACACTGTAAATTGTTTGGTCATAGTGACACTCACTACTTGGAAAGGGAATATCCAGCACCGGAAGCACCCAAAACGTCTACTACAACAATGAACAAAACAACTCAGAAGAAAGTTTGGAGAGAGACACAAAAGGATGGTAGAGCAATCAAAGAGATAGCAGATGCAACAAAACAACCCCCACAAATGGCCACTGATTCTCATAATGCTTTTCAACCTTTGGACCAATGCAATGAAACTGAAGCAGCTGAGCCTCATACAAATTCAGAGAAGGAAGAAACTTTGACTGCTCCACGGGAGGAAATCTGCATCAACCTTCACCAATGCCTGTTGGAAGTGACTATCTGGATGAGGGATTTCAACTTTCAAAAAGTGCCCTCAAAAGGATAAAAAAGAATAAACGGATCTCTGAGAAAGAAATGAGAGAGGCAGAAGTCAGGGAGCCACCATCTAAAGAGAAATATACTAGCACAACTCGTGGGAAACCAGCTAGCTCCTCCAAACAGTCTAATCCTAAGCCTAATAGCCAGAAAGGAAGAGGGAATGGTAATAGAAGAGGTAGCAATGTGTAGCACACCAACCAATATTTGTGGGGTTAAGTGTCTTGTCCTAGGCACTTTGAACTCTACCTGGATCTATTGGAGTTAGAATCAATTTAGTGAGGCAGACAATACTTACCATCTTTCTAAGCATGAGTGATATTGGGAAGGAACCCAAATGGGGTTCTCTTACTGTTTAGATGCCCCAGGAGCATCTGCAAAGCTTGGGCAGATCTGTCTTTATGCTTTAGAGTGAGAGCCAGCTCATCCTTGGTGAGGAAGAAAGTGAGTATGCATCGTTCAACTTCAGATAACAACCTTATGAGTGAGTGCAGTGAGGTTGTGAGGGAGCCAGTCAAATTTACACCCCAAAGTTGGTCACATGCAATTAAAAATGAGTTTGCGAATTTTGCTAAGGTGTTTGTTGATTGTACAGGTATTAGATGCCATAATTGGGAAGACCTCCTAGAACAGTTTTTGGGGAGAGATAACCTGAGTGAGAAGAGAGATCTTCATTGGTTCTTCTGGGAAGACCTCCTAGAACAGTTTTCTGGGAGGAATAACATGAGTGAGTGGAGAGTTGTTCTTTGTTTCTGGTGGAGAAAGATTTGCTCCTCCAAGAGTTGGACCATTGGATGGATGGCAAAGCATGGAAGCTGTAATGGCCACTGGAATTTGAGTGGGCTTGTCCTTCATTCCAGTTATGTCATTATGGGAATCAATGATTTCAACTCCCCCAACAGTCATGGATTGATTGTTAAGCATGAGAGTTGTCTTGGTCACTAGAATTTGAGTGGGCTTGTCCTTCATTCCAGGTGGTCCAATATGAGCTTAAATGGTTTCAATAATCCTACAAGTCACGGACGGTTGGTGAATCATAGTAGCTGTAATGGCCATTGGAATTTGAGTGGGATTGACCTTCATTCCGGGTGTCCCATTATTAGCTTAAATGTGTTCACCACCCCACTGTCCTCCTCGTACCATTCCATCATCGGTTCTTGTGATGGTTTTGTTCTTATTAGGTACTCAATATGGTGTATAACCTATAAGGGTGGACATAGCTGGGCTAGGCTCCTTATCCACCTCTATAAGGTTAGAACTTTATGAGAGTTATTTCATACTCACTCCTTTTGTTGTATACATCATAGTGTCATAAGTATAGGTCTTTTTGAGTGGGAAAAGGGTTGCTGGGTTACGCTCATTCCTCTGTCCTACTTAATGCCTTACTACACTGTGAAGGAACACAGAATGGAGATTTTTGTCTACCTTCTTGCAGGTACAGACAAGGACTGAAGCAGAAGACTCTTGAGACAATTTCTCAAGAATGCCTATATGAGGGGTAAGGAGAGTGGAGTGATTCTAAGATGTAGAGGCCTAACTGCTGCTGCTGTGATACCTCTCTTTCAGGTCGTTTCTAAGATCGGGGGGCTTGGATGGAGGTATTATTTATTTTCTATCTACACCATGAATGATGAGTACATCTAAAATAAATTTTGGGTGTTGGAATATTAGGGGTGTTAATGATCCTATGAAACAAGCTGAAGTTAGAAACTGGATTAAGGTGCACCATTTAAAATATTTTGGCCTTGTTGAGACTTAGGTAAAGCCTTGCAATAAGAACTGGATCTTAAACTCAATTAGCGAGAACTGGGAGTCTAAGCAAAGCTATGAATTCTCCCCTTCCGGTAGAATCTGGCTTTGCTGGAATTCTAGGTTTGCTAAAGCCAATAATTTCAGCATATCCGAGCAAATGATTACTGCTGATCTCACACTTAATAAACAACATTGAGATTAAAATTGCTGTTATATATGGTAGTAACTCCAGGACTGCTAGGTGGACCTTATGGAATGATATTGAAGACTTAGCTTGCAATGTGACTAAGCCTTTAGCTCTCTTGGGGGATTTTAATAATATTTTCTCTTCCCAAGAGAAAGTGGGGGGTAGACAAGTCCGGCCCTTCCAAATTGTTGACTTTATTCATTGCATTCAGAACACCGACTTTGCTGATTGCAAGTATAAGAGCAACTTTCTTACTTGGAATAACAAGAAGGTGTGGGGTAGAAGAATCGCTTGTAAACATGATAGGGTTATGGTTAATTCCTGTTGGGTATCCACTTTTAATAGATCTGAAGTTTTTTTTTTAAATCATGGTATCTCAGACCACTCTCCTTCTATTCTAACCTTTTTTAGTGGCACCAAACATGGCCCGACTCCTTTTATGTTCTTTAATTCTTGGGCTGACAATCCCAAGTTTGAAGAAGTGGTGAGGGGTCATTGGAACTGTAAAAGGAAAGGTAATGCTACCTTTAGATTCACTGCTTAAGATGAGAGAGTTAAAGCCTATTTTAGTTTAAGTAATATTCTAGGCTTTGAGAAGGGAATTTTGCCTGTCAAATATCTTGGATTACCACTTATTACTAATAGACTAAAAAGCTCGGATTGTATGCCTATAATTGATGCTCTATGCTCTAAGATTAAAAATTGAAAGTGTAAGCTCCTCAGTTATGTTGGGAGACTGGTTATAGTTAAATCTGTCCTTACCAGTATGCAAGTGTATTGGTCATCTTGTTTTATGCTTCCTGTTGCAACTACTAATTTGATTATGGCAATTTGTAGGAAATTTCTTTTGAGTGGAGAGGAGAAGAGCTGCAGATCCACCCCTATCAGCTAGGAGAGGTGTTGTTACCCATTCAAAGAGGGAGGTCTTAGAATTAGGGACATCTCTGTGAGTAATGCTGCCGCTATCTTCAAGCACACTTGGAAAGTCATATCTCATAAAAACTCGTTTGAGAGGATGGATCATTTCAAAGAGTTTCGTTACGACCGAACCCATGCCAAGATACTTACCAACTGAATCGCAATACTGCAGGTTCTAATTTTTCACTGGTACGAATTTCGTACCTCTTCGATTCATTAGAACGCAATTATGAAAGGTTGAATACCGGCAACTCGTTTGTGAGGTTGGACCGTTTCCAAGAGTTTCGCTTCGATAGATGACATGCTAGGATAGTTATCAAATGAATCATAATTCCCTCGGTTTGAATTTTTTCCCGGAATGGATTATGTACTTCTCCGATCGTTTAGATCGTTATTCAGAAAAGCTTGGCTACATACAACTTGTTCGAGAGGTTGGATCGATTTTAAGATTTTTGTTTGAGCCGACAACATTTCAATATAGTTACCAAATGAATCGTAATACTCCCGATTTATATTTATGACTGGTACATATTTCGTACCAGAATGTTGCTTTAGATCGCAATTCCGAGAAGCTATGATACCGGGAACTCGCTTGAGAGGTTGGATCGATTTAAAGAGTTTCGTTTCGACCGACAATATGCTAGGATAGTTACCAAATAAATCGCAATACTCCCAGTTTCTATTTATGACTGGTTCAGATTTAAAACCTCTCCGATGCTTTATATCGCAATTCTAAGAAGGTTGGATACCGGCTACTCGTTTGAGATGTTGGATCGTTTTTAAGAATTTGTTTCGAATGACAACATGCTTGGATAGTTACTAAATGAATCACAATGCTCACGGTTTGAATTTTTGACCGGTACGGATTATGTAGCACTCCGATGGTTTTTATCGAAATTCTGAGAAGTTTGGCTACCGGCTACTCATTTGAGCGGATGTACAATTTCTAAAAGTTTCGTTACGACCGGCAGCATGCAAGGATAGTTACCAAATGATTCGCAATGCTGCAGGTTTTAATTTCTGACTAGTACGGATTTCGTACCTCTCCAATGCTTTAGAACGCAATTATGAATGGTTGGATACCGATAACTCGTTTGTGAGTTTGGATCGCTTCTAAGAGTTTCGCTTCGATCGACAACATGCTTGAATAGTAATAAAATTAATTGCAATTCTCCCGCTTTGTATTTTTTATTGGTACATATTTCGTACCTCAATGATGCTTTAGATCGCAATTCCGAGAAGCTATGATACCGACAACATGTTTGAGAGGTTGGATCGAGTAAAAGAGTTTCGTTTCGACCGACAATATGCTAGGATAGTTACCAAATAAATCGCAATACTCTCGGTTTCAATTTATGACTTGTTCGTATTTAAGACCTCTCCGATGCTTTAGATCGCAATTCTGAGAAGTTTGGATACCGGCTACTCGTTTGAGAATTTGGATCGTTTTTAAGAGTTCGCTTCGAACGACAACATGCTTGGATAGTTACCAAATGAATCGCAATGCTCCCGGCTTGATTTTTTGACCAGTACGGATTATGTACCACTCCGATGGTTTTTATCGAAATTCTGAGAAGTTTGGCTACCGGCTACACGTTTGGGTGGATGTATCATTTCTAAAAACTTCATTACGACCGGCCGCATGCGAGGATAGTGACCAAATGAATCGCAATACTGCCATTTTTAATTTTTGACTGGTACGGATTTCGTACCTCTCTGATGCTTTAGAACGCAATTATGAAAGGTTGGATACCGGCAACCCGTTTGTGAGTTTGGATCGCTTCTAAGAGTTTCGCTTCGATCGACAACATGCTAGGATACTAATAAAATGAATCGTAATACTCCCAGTTTGAATTTTGGACCAATACGGATTATGTTCCTCTCTGATGGTTTAGATCGCAATTCAGAAAAGCTTGGCTACATGCAACTTGTTCGAGAGGTTGGACCCTTTTAAGTGTTTTGTTTCAACCGACAACATGCTTGATAGTTACCAAATGAATCGCAATACTCCCGGTTTTTATTTTGGATTGGTACATATTTCGTACCTCAAGAATGCTTTAGATCGCAATTCAGAGAAGCTTAGATACCGGCAATACGTTTGCGAGGTTTGATCGATATAAAGAGTTTCGTTTCGACCGACAATATGTTAGGTTAGTTACAAAATAAATCGCAATACTCCCAGTTTCTATTTATGATTGGTTCGGATTTCAAACCTCTCCGATGCTTTAAATCACAATTCTGAGAAGTTTGGATACCGGCTACTCGTTTGAGAAGTTGGAACATTTTTAAGAGTTCGTTTCGACCGACAACATGCTTGGATAGTTACCAAATAAATCGCAATGCTCCCGGTTTAAATTTTTGACCGGTACGGATTATGTACCACTCCGATGGTTTTTATCGAAATTCTGAGATGTTTGGCTTCCGGCTACTCGTTTGAGAGGATCTATCATTTCTAAAAGTTTCGTTATGACCAGCAGCATGCAAGGATAGTTACCAAATGAATTGCAATACTGCCGGTTTTAATTTTTCAATTGTACGGATTTCGTATCTCTTCGATGCTTTAGAATGCAATTATGAAAGGTTGGATACCGGCAACTCATTTGTGAGGTTGGATCGCTTCTAAGAGTTTCGCTTCGATCGATAATATGATAGGATAATTATCAAATGAATCGTAATACCCTCGGTTTGAATTTTTACCTGGTATGGATTATATACCTCCCCGATGGTTTAGATCGCAATTCAGAAAATGCTTGACTACATGCAATTTTCGAGAGGTTGGATCGATTTTAAGAATTTTGTTTCAGCCGGGAACATGCCAAGATAGAAACCAAATGAATCGTAATACTCCCGGTATATATTTTTGACTGGTATATATTCCGTACCTCAATGATGCTTTAGATCGCAATTCCGAGAAGCTATGATACCTGAAACGCGTTTGGGAGGTTGGATCGATTTAAAGAGTTTCACTTCGACGGACAATATGCTAGGATAGTTACCAAATAAATCGCAATACTCCCTGTTTCTATTTATGACTGGTTCAGATTTAAAACCTCTCCGATGCCTTAGATCGCAATTCTGAGAAGTTTGGATACCGGCTACTCGTTTGAGAAGTTGGATCGTTTTTAAGAGTTCGTTTCGGCCGACAACATGCTTGGGTAATTACCAAATGAATCGCAATTCCCTCGGTTTGAATTTTTGACCGGTACGGATTATGTACCACTCCGATGGTTTCTATCGAAAGTCAAAGAAATTTGGCTGCCGGCTACTCGTTTGTGTGGATGTATCATTTCTAAAAGTTTCGTTACGACCGGCAGCATGCGAGGATAGTTACCAAATGAATTGCAATATAGTCGGTTTTAATTTTTGACTGGTACGGATTTCGTACCTCTCCGATGCCTTAGAACGCAATTATGAAAGGTTCGATACCGGCAACTCGTTTGTGAGTTTCGATCGCTTCTAAGAGTTTCACTTCGATCGACAACATGCTAGGATAGTAATAAAATGAATCGCAATTTCCCCGCTTTGTATTTTTGACTGGTACATATTTCGTACCACAATGATACTTTATATCGCAATTCCTTGAAGCTATGATGCCAGCAACATGTTTGAGAGGTTGGATCGATTTAAAGAGTTTCGTTTCGTCCGAAAACGTGCTAGGATAGTTGCCAAATAAATTGTAATACTCCCGATTTCTATTTATGATTGGATCGGATTTAAAACCTCTCCGATGCTTTAGATCGCAATTCTGAGAAGTTTGGATACCAGCTACTCGTTTGAGAAGTTGGATCGTTTTTAAGAGTTATTTTCGGCCGACAACATGCTTGGATAGTTTCCAAATGAATCGCAATGCTACCGTTTTGAAATTTTGACCGGTACGGATTATGTACCACTCCGATGGTTTCTATCCAAATTCTGAGAAGTTTGGCTACCGGCTACTCGTTTGTGAGGATGTATCATTTCTAAAAGTTTCGTTACGATCGGCAGCATGCGAGGATAGTTACCAAATGAATCGCAATACTGTCGACTTTAATTTTTGACTGGTACGGATTTCGTACCTCTCTGATGCTTTAGAACGCAATTATGAAAGGTTGGATACCGGCAACTCGTTTGTGAGTTTGGATCGCTTCTAAGAGTTTCGCTTCGATCGACAACATGCTAGGATAGTAATAAAATAAATTGCAATACTCCCAGTTTGAATTTTTGACCATTACGGATTATGTTCCTCTCCGATGGTTTAGATCGCAATTCAGAAAAGCTTGGCTACATGCAACTTGTTTGAGAGATTGGATCGCTTTTAAGTGTTTTGTTTCAATCGGCAACGTGCCAAGATAGTTACCAAATGAATCGCAATACTCCCGGTTTGTATTTTTGATTGGTACATATTTCGTACCTCAATGATGCTTTAGATCGTAATTCAGATAAGCTTGGATACCAGCGACACGTTTGTGAGTTGGATCGATTTAAAGAGTTTTGTTTCGGCCGAAAACATGCTAGGATAGTTACCAAATAAATTGCAATACTCCCAGTTTATATTTATGATTGATTCGGATTTCAAACCTCTCCGATGCTTTAAATCGCAATTCTAAGAAGTTTGGATACCGACTACTCGTTTGAGAAGTTGGATCGTTTTTAAGAGTTCGTTTAGACCGACAACATTCTTGGATAATTACCAAATGAATCGCAATTCTCCCGGTTTGAATTTTTACCGGTACGGATTATGTTCTACTCCGATGGTTTCTATCGAAATTTTGAGAAGTTTGGCTACCGGCTACTCCTTTGTGAGGATGTATCATTTCTGAAAGTTTTGTTACGACCGGCAGCATGCGAGGATAGTTACCAAATGAATCGCAATGCTGCCGGTTTTAATTTTTGACAGGTACGGATTTCGTACCTCATTGATGCTTTAAAACGCAATTATGAAAGGTTGGATACTGGCAACTCGTTTGTGAGTTTGGATCGCTTCTATGAGCTTCGCTTCGATCGACAACATGCTATGATAGTAATAAAATGAATCGCAATACTCCCAGTTTGAGTTTTTGACCTGTACGGATTATGTTCCTCTCCGATGGTTTAGATCGCAATTCAGAAAAGCTTGGCTTCATGAACTAGTTCGAGAGGTTGGATCCCTTTTAAGTGTTTTGTTTCAACCGACAACATGCCAAGATAGTTACCAAATGAATCGCAATACTCCCGGTTTTTATTTTTGATTGGTACATATTTCGTACATCAATGATGCTTTAGATCGCAATTCAGAGAAGCTTGGATACTGGCAACACGTTTGTGAGGTTGGATCGATTTAAAGAGTTTCGTTTCGACCGACAACATGCTAGGATAGTTACCAAATATATCGCAATACTCCCAGTTGTTCGGATTTCAACCCTCTCCGATGCTTTAAATCGCAATTCTGAGAAGTTTTTTTTTTTTTGCAAAAGCAAAATAGGGTTAGGCGGACCCCATGACTATTTATATAACAAGATAGAAAGAATTACATCCTAATGACTGATTTACCCCTTCTATCCTTATCTATATATCTATACAGTTCCATTGGAAAAGAGAGTCACAAAACTATTACATGTCAGGTATCCAGCAAGAAAATTTGCACATTCATTCACTTCTCTAAATTTGGGAAAAATCTTGAATTCCTCGAACCTCAGGATCATAGTCAATAGAGCATTATAAGTATGTAAACACCTCCATGGTGGGATGACTCCATCTCTCAAGTAAGACACCATACAAGTTGAATCAGTATTCACCCACAGTCTTGGGAGTCTCAAGTTAACAGCAGTTTCAAGCCCTTGTAAAATAGCTTGCATGTCATGAAGCACAATATCAATAGGCTCTAACATTCCTGCATAGGCTATTATGCCTATACCTTCAGAATTCCTTATAATGCCTCCAGTCCCTCCTCTTGAGTTAGTATAAGACCCATCAGAATTAAGAAGACAGATACCCTGTTGAGGTGGGTCCCATGATAAAAGTACAGTTTTAGGTAGAACATAGTCTGGGTGTAGGTGCCAAGCTCCACAACACTCTCTGTTTCTTGCAGTATCAGCTGCTCTGACAATAGTGGCATTCAACCTTGTATAAGCTTCATTTGTGATTTGTCTAATCACCTTAGGGCAATTGCTAAACTTGTTCCTGAAGACAGCATCATTCCTTGTTCTCCATATATGGTACACAAAGGAGCAGAAACTGGTGTGCACAATCTTTGTAACGGTATCATTTTTTTTCAATTTTGAGAGCCATTCCACTTCTTCATAAAAATCTCCAATGTGCCTATAAAATCCAGAAATAGCAAGAATTTTAGACCATATATCATAAGAGAAAACACAGTCCATAAGTAAATGAGATGTACTTTCAGGGGCATTTTTCCAAAAAGTACAAAGAGAAGTGCTCAACACATGCCTTTGAACAAGCCTATCCTGAGTAGCCAAGATTCCTTTCATAGCCTGCCAAACTGTAAATCCTTGTTTTGGAATGACATATGAGTTCCAGCAAATTGTAGTCCAAGTCAATCTAATTCTTGACTGCCTTATGTGTTCATAAGTATCACAAACAGTATAGACACCTATCTTATTAGGAGTTCATAGTTAGTATTGCTAGCTACAATTTGGGGCAGGCTATTCATGATATCAGGCAGATCATAATAGATATGTGGAGGAACAGACCATTCCCCATCAATAATGAAAGTAGAAACTTTAGTATCAAGTTTGAGGTAGGAGTCATACCTGTGATGTTGTCTAAACTTATTCAAGAGGATACCTTTCTCATGCCACGGGTCATTCCAGAAACTGGTTTGCTCTCCTTTGTTAATAAGGTGTTTGATCATAAGCTTAGCTTTATCTCTTATCTTAAGAATTTTCTTCCAACACCAGGAGCAATCTCTAGGTATATCAATAGACCAAATATTTCTTTTTCTAAGTAAGTTTGTATCAGCCCATTTGGCCCATATAGACTCACTTTGAGAGGCCAACTTCCAGAGATGCCTCATAATAGCAGCCTCATTCCACTTTTCTAGACTTCTTAGACCTAATGCCTCATAAGCATAGAGATAACCTGTATACTTGTTGCAATTATTTACTATTATAATAGTGCTACTCTTAGGCATGCAAATCACCTTGTGTGTTTGAGAAGGATCGGTAAATTTCCCTTTCCAAAGGTTTGTCTCAATAATCTTCTTATTACCATAATAAACAGTAATAAAAGGATTTTTGCTTTTAGATATGTGATCCCAAATTTTTTTAGAATCTTTGAGGTATGGAAATAGTCTTAGGATCAATAGATCTGCCTCATTCCTCATAACTCATAAAAATTTTGCAAACCCACAATTACAACCAGATGATTGTTCCATAAATCGTTTGCCTATAATTATAGCGCATCCTAAGACCAGCACTCTGTACCAGAGGGTGTAATGTAGTACTATGATAATAGGTTCCACCTCACTAGTAGTAATAAGATACTCATTGCTAAGGGAGCCACATATGGTCTTGAAACAAAAATCCTCAAAGATCAACCCATGCATTAAGTCCTTGATTTTAGAGAAGATCCAAAAATTAAGGGAGTAAATGAGATATGGAAGAAGATCTGCCTCATACCCCAAATTTCCTTTAATTCTAGATAAGATGCTAGCACTAGCACTCCCTAACATCATCACTTTGCCCCACTAATTGTAAATAAAAACAACTATACAATTTTTAACCTTACAAGTAGTATAGGCATACTCATAGTTGTATAAAAATATTTTAGTCATATTGCCAGGTCCCATCAGCTTGAATTCCAGGAGCATCCCATAATTAATAGAACATATGAGGTATCGAAAATCCCTCATGTTCCTTTTAATTATTAGATATCGGCTATTACAGTTGCATGTATCAATAGCTATCCTCAAGACCAACATCCTGAACCAAAAGTAGTTAAGCAATAGTATTATACTATTTATTTCCCATCTATAAGACTCATAGTAAGAACTAAATATTATGATATTGCTATCAACATCTAGATAACTCACATACTCTCTCATGTGTTATTTTAGACTTGTGTATCTTAGGGGAAGGCCCCTGCAAGATAAGCTTAAAGTTGCCAGCTCCATGTTCCTTATAGTTACCTGTACACAAAAACAAACTAAATATAAATAAGTATTTCTCCCTCACCATTTGACTGGCACTCAGGATATTTCTCCTTTTATAGGTCTCACAATCTCTTTTAAGGAGTTTACTGCACTCTTTCGTACTATGATTCATCTCTAGGGTGTAACTCATTTCTTATTCTTTTTTCTTTGTGTTGACCCTTCCTCCAATCCCTTCTTTGGAGTTATCTGTTCCTTGTGCAAGTATTTATCCTTGGAAGGAGAACTTACTGCCTCTCTTTCCTGTCTCTCCTTTTCATGAATTTGGGCTAACTTTTTAGCTCTTTTAATCTGACTTTTTGAAGGCGGGTTCTCTGATCCCTCCTGAGAGACTAGGGTCCCTTCTTTATCTTTATCTTTTCTAGTGTCAAAGGAACCTTTTTCTTTGTTCTGCCCTCTACCTTCAGCCTCCTGCACTGGTTCTGACTCTCTTCTATTGACAACATTCTCATGTCCCACTATGTCCTTGTTTTCCTCTTGTAGTTGTTGTTCACTTAGCTCTTGGAATCGATTTTTAGATGAACTCTCCCCTTTATCTCCTGTTTGCTGCTTAGGAACATATTTTTGTGTTGCTTGGTAGGCATTTCTTTTCGCCATTTGTTTGAGTTTTGGCTGTGACCATCCCCCTCCATTTACTTTTATGAAACTTGGGTTACTCCTTCCTTCATATCTTCTATCCTCATTTGTTATCTCTGCTCTGGCCATATTCCCACTGTTCGGGTTTCTAAGATTTTCGTTAGCTTTTTCTTTGGTCTCTAGCTCCTCTCTCGTTGGGCATGTAAAGTAGTTATGTCCATAGACTTGGCAAGTTTCACACTTAGGGGGTATCCAATTGTATTCCACTGAAACATTGATAGTTTTCATCTTGTTGATTATGACTGGGATCACTTGGAGTAGGTTGCTGTTAAGATCAATCTCCACACTAACTCTATCAAATTCATTCCTTGTTTTTTCCTCAGTTGCTCTGTCCAAGCAGATAGGCTTCCCAATAGCACTTGCTACTCTTGCAATCCCTTCTGGGTGTCTCATATGAACTGGGATGTTCCTAAGGATAATCCAGATTGGGATAGTTGTGATTATAGTAGCCTCAGCTTCAATAAACGGCCTCCATGGTCTAATTAAAAATACTCTACTGGCAATGAATTGATGACCTAACTCCAATACCTTTTCCTTATCTTCTTGGAGATCAAATTTGAAGAAATAAGTACAGTCATTCTCTAAAGACATTTTAAAATCTCCTTTTAATCCCCAAAGATGGTTAAGAGTTTCCCTAACAAAAGGAAAGGCAAGTCTTTTGCCCACAAAGTTTCCCACCAAGTATCCCTCATATTCATTCTTGTGGTTAGCATAATCTTCATGTGTTACTTCAATCACTGGTGATCCATTAACAATAGTAGGAGGAGTGTAAATCAAAACAGACTTACCTCTTCCTTTAGACTGTTTCCCAATGATGTTAACCCAGCTCATAGTATTTTTTGTGTCGTTCTTGTCTATATCAATGACATCTCCACTATCCTCGTCTACTCTATCTTTTCCTTTATTGCAGCAATGACACACACAATTGGTATGCTCCTCCAATTCTCTACTGTAAATGGTGCAAACTCCCATTATGTTCTCCCCGTGCTTTGGGCATAGCTTTACACACTTGTACTCCTTCTCTGTGTAATCATTCTTCTCCTTCTCACCTTCCTTGTGACAGCTCCTTAAACAGAAACTCCATTTGAGTTGTTAGGGCAGTTCTTATTACGCGAATTCTTCTCACAATTTGTCTGTGCACATGGCACCATATCCAAAGGTGATACAGTATCATCTACTTCATTGGCCTCATCCTCTTTGGTATGTCCAATATTTCCTTTCTCAGGTCTTTCCTCCCTTGCTCCATTCTCATTATAATTTGCTAGTATTATAGCAAAGAATTCTTGTTCTTCTTTTGAGAAAGGAGCACTCACATTGGTGAGGCTAAAACCTCCAGCTGCCATCGTTAAATCTCTCAGGCAGAAAGACGCACCATGAGTGTCACAACTTGGGTATTTGTTGTTCATTTCTATCACAAGCTTAATCCATCGTTCTTCTTGCTCTTTGATTACTTCTTCTTCTCCACTGTAACCATCTTTATCATCATCATCATCCTCCGAGCTTATGGAGTTTTATGATCCTTGTTCTCTTCATTCTCTAGCTGCTTTCTCTTCCCTGTCCTGTTCATTATCTTCTTCATCAGCATCTTCGACACACTCCTCTTGCACTTCTTCAAGATTTACTTGCCATTCTCTTTCTCTAGCTTCCCTTTCCGCATAGAGTTTTGCAATTCTTTTCTCGTGGAAAGAGAATCTCTTTACTTTTGCTGGAGATGGAGTCTTCTTACTTCCCCCTTCCTCCGTCGGGTTCAACTTCTCTCCTCTAGCCTCGAGGATTAACTTGAAAACTTTCCTTTCTTCTTCAGTAATTTTCGGATCTGAGCTCTTCAGTGGAATCCCACGAGCTAACATCTTCAGATCCAAGGAAGTAAAAGAAGGTACTTTGATGGGGTGAGAAGTATTGTTCTTTAAATTTGTTGGATGTGATGGTGATGCTGATGGGTGATCGGGTGGTGGTGGGGTTGTGGTGCCTCCACGGCCCACCATTGTTAGGAACCCAAGCTCTCCTACAAGTTTTCGTTTTCAGATCTGAAGGGTAATGCAGCGTAATTTCAAAGTTGCTACAGTGTGGCTACAGTAGCAAAATTAATGCCCAACGGTTATAGAAAAGATCTAAACCATTGAAAATAGAATAATCAACGATTAAGATAAGACCAAGGCTAAAAATGACATAACTGCCCTTAAAGGATGGGAAGGAGATCTCCAACTTTGCTACAGTAGAAAAATCGCACTCTCAAAACCAACTTTGCTAGGCCGTTTTGTGCAGATTGATCAATTTTGAGAAGTTTGGCTACCGGCAACTCGTTTGAGTGGATGGATCATTTCCAAGAATTTCGTTACGACTGACAACATGCTTCGATAGTTCCCAAATGAATCGCAATACTGCCGGTTTTAATTTTTCTCTAGTACGGATTTCGTACCTCTCCGATGCTTTAGATTGTAATTATGAAAAGTTGGATATCGGCAACTCGTTTGTGAGGTTACATCGCATCAAAGAGTTTCGCTTCGATCAATAACATGCTTGGATAGATATCAAATTAATCGTAATACCCTCAGTTTGAATTTTTGACCGGTACAGATTATGTACCTCTCCGATGGTTTAGATCGCAATTCAGAAAAGCTTGGCTACATGCAACTTGCTCGAGAGGTTGGATCGTTTTTAAGAGTTTTGTTTCAACTGACAACATGCCAAGATAATTACCAAATGAATCGCAATACTCCCGGTTTATATTTTAGACTGGTACATATTTCGTACCTCAATGATGCTTTAGATCGCAATTCTGGGAAGCTTCGATACCGACAACAGGTTTGTGAGGTTGGATCGATTTACAGATTTTTGATTCGACCGACAACATGCTTGGATAGTTATCAAATAAATCGCAATACTCCCGGTTTCTATTTATGACTGGTTTGGATTTCAAACTTCATCGATGCCTCAGATCGTAATTCTGAAAAGTATGGGTACTGGCTACTCGTTTGAGAAGTTCAATTGTTTTTAGGAGTATGTTTCGACCGAGAACATGCATGGATAGTTACCAAATGATTCGCAATGCTCCCGGTTTGAATTTTTAACCGGTACATATTATGTACCACTCCCATGGTTTATATCGCAATTTGGAGAAGTTTGTCTAACGACAACTCGTTTTAGAGGATGAATCATTTCAAAGAGTTTCGTTACGACGGACAACATGCTATGATAGTTACCAAAAGAGTTTCGCAATATTGTCAGTTTTAATTTTTTACTGGTACGGATTTCATACCTCTCCGATGCTTTAGATGGCAATTATGAAAAGTTGGATACCAGCTACTCGTTTGTGAGGTTGGATTGCTTCTAAGAGTTTTCTTCGATCGACAACATGCTGGGATAGTTATCAAATGAATCGCAATACTCCCAGTTTAAATTGTTGACCGGTACGGATTTTGTATCTCTCCGATGCTTTAGAGCACAATTATGAAAGGTTGGATACCGGCAACTCGTTTCTGAGTTTGGATCGCTTCTAAGATTTTTCTTCAATCGACAACATGCTGGGATAGTTATCAAATGAATCACAATACTCCCAGTTTGAATTTTTTGAACAGTACGGATTATGTACCTCTCCGAGGGCTTTGATCTCAATTCAAAAATGCATGTCTGCATGCGAGGATAGTTACCAAATGAATCGCAATACTGTCGGTTTTAATTTTTCACATGTACTAATTTCGTACCTCTTCGATGCTTTAGAACGCAATTATAAAAGGTTGGATACCGGCATCTCGTTTGTGAGGTTGCATCGCTTCTAAGAGTTTCGCTTCGATCGATAACATAATAGGATAGTTATCAAATGAAGTGTAATACCCTCGGTTTGAATTTTTACCTGGTATGGATTATGTTCCTCTCCGATCGCTTAGATCGCAATTCAGATAAAGCTTGGCTACATGCAAGTTGTTCGAGAGGTTGGATCGATTTTTAGAATTTTGTTTCAGCCGACAACATGCCAAGATAGTTACCAAATGAATCGCAATACTCTTGGTTTGTACTTTTGACTGGCACAATTTTCGTACCTCAATGATGCTTTAGATCGAAATTTCGAGAAGCTATGATACCGGCAACAGGTTTGAGAGGTTGGATCGATTTAAAGAGGTTCGTTTCGACCGACAATATGCTAGGATAGTTACCAAATAAATCGCAATACTCCCGGTTTCTATTTATGACTTGTTCGGATTTAAAACCTCGCCGATGCTTTAGATCGCAATTCTGCGAAATTTGGATACCGGCTACTCGTTTAAGATGTTGGATCATTTTTAAGAGTTTGTTTTGACCGAAATTTTTTTTGGATAATTACCAAATGAATCGCAATGCTCCCAGTTTGAAATTTTGACCGGTACGGATTATGTACCACTCCGATGGTTTCTATCGAAATTCTGAGAAATTTGGCTACCGCAACTCGTTTGAGAGGATGTATCATTTCTAGGAATTTCGGTACGACCGGCAACATGCGAGGCTAGTTACTAAATGAATCGTAATACTGCCGGTTTTAATTTTTGACTGGTACGGATTTCGTACCTCTCTGATGTTTTAGAACGCAATTATGAAAGGTTGAATACCGGCAACTCGTTTGTGAGTTTGGATCGCTTCTAAGAGTTTCGCAATGATCGACAGCATGCTAGGATAGTTATCAAATGAATCGGAATACTCCCAGTTTGAATTTTTGACCGGTACAGATTATATACCTGAAGATGGTTTAGATCGCAATTCAGAAAAGCTTGGCTACATGCAACTTGTTCGAGAGGTTGGATCGTTTTTAAGAGTTTTGTTTCAACCGACAACATGCCAAGATTGTTACCAAATGAATCGTAATACTCCCGGTTTGTATTTTTGACTGGTACATATTTCGTACCTCAATGATGCTTTAGATCGCAATTTTTTGAAGCTTGGATACCAGAAACAAATTTGAGAGGTTGGATCGATTTAAAGAGTTTTGTTTCGGCCGACAACATTCCCGGATAGTTACCAAATAAATCGCAATACCCTCGGTTTTTATTTATGACTGGTTCGGATTTTAAACCTCTCTGATGCTTTAAATCTCAATTATGAGAAGTATGGATTCCGGCGACTCGTTTGAGATGTTGGATCGTTTCAACCAACAACATGCTTGGATAGTTACCAAATGTATCGCAATACTCCGGGTTTGAAGTTTAGACCGGTACAGATTATGTACCAGTCTGATGATTTCTATTACAATTATGAGAAATTTTGCTACCGGCAACTCGTTTGAGAGGATGTATAATTTCTAAGTCTTTCGTTACGACTGATAACTTGCTAGAATAGTTATCAAATGAATCGTAATACTGCCGGTTTTAATTATTCAATGGTACGGATTTCGTACCTCTCCGAAGCTTTATAACGCAATTATGAAAAGTTGGACACCAGCTACTCGTTTGTGAGGTTTGATCGCTTCTAAGAGTTTTCTTCGATCGACAACATGCCGGAATAGTTATCAAATGAATCGCAATACTCCCAGTTTAAATTTTTGACTGGTAGGGATTTTGTACCTCTCCGATGGATTAGATCTCAATTCAAAAATGCATGTTTACATGGAACTCGTTTGAGAGGTTGGATCATTTTTAAGAGTTTTGTTTTAACCGACAACATGCTAGGATGGATACCAAATGAATCGCAATACTTCCGGTTTTAATTTTTGACTGGAACATATTTCGTACCTCTATGATGCTTTGGATCGCAATTCTGTGATGCATGGATAGCAACAACTCGTTTGAGAGATTGGATCGATTTTAAGAGTTTCGTTTCGACCGACAACATGCTAGGATAGTTACCAAATAAATTGCAATACTCCAGGCTTCTATTTATGACTGGTTCGGATTAGGAACCTCTCCGATGCTTTAGATCGTGATTCTGCGAAATATGGATACCGGCTACACGTTAGAGAAGTTGGATTGTTTTTATGAGTTCGTTTCGACCGACAACATGCTTGGATAGTTACCAAATGAATCGCAACGCTTCCGGTTTAAATTTTTGACAGGTACGGATTATGTAACACTCCGGTTTAAATTTTTGACCGGTAGCTTGTGAGGATAGTTACCAAATGAATCGCAATACTGTCGGTTTTAATTTTTGATTGGTTCGGATTTCGTACCTTTCCGATGCTTTAGAACGTAATTATGTAAGGTTGGGTACCGGAAACTCGTTTGAGAGTTTGGATCGCTTCTAAGAGCTTTGTTTAGACCGACAATATTCTTGGATAGTTACCAAATGAATTGCAATGCTACCGATTGAAAATTTTGATCGGTACGGACTATGTAGCACACCGATGGTTTAAATCGCAATTTTGAGAAGTTTGGCTACCGGCAACTCGTTTGAGAGGATAGATCATTTCAAAGTATTTCGTTATGACCGACACCATGCTAGAATAGTTAGCAAATGAATCGCAAAACTGCAGGTTTTAATTTTTCAAAAGTTCGGATTTCGTACCTCTCCGTTGCTTTAGAACGCAATTATGAAAGGTTGGATTCCGGCAACTCCTTTGTGAGGTTGGATCGCTACTAAGAGCTTCGCTTCGATCGATAGCATGCTAGGATAGTTATCAAATTAATCGTAATACCCTCAGTTTGAATTTTGGACCGGTACGGATTATGTACCTCTCCGATGGTTTAGATCGCAATTCAAAAAAGCTTGCTACATGATAATTGTTTGAGATGTTGGATCATTTTTAAGAGTTTGTTTCAACTGACAATATGCTAGGATAGTTACCAAATGAATTGCAATACTCCCGGCTTGTATTTCTTACTGATACATATTTCATACCTCATAATACTTTAGATCGCAATTCTGAGAAGCATGGATACCGGCAACTCGTTTGTGAGGTTGGATCGATTTTAATAGTTTCGTTTCGACCGACGACATGCTTTGATAGTTACCAAATAAATCGCAATACTCCCGATTTTAATTTTTGACCGGTATGGATTATGTACCACTCCGATGGTTTCTATCGCAATTTTGAGAAGTTTGGTCACCGGCAACACGTTTTAGAGGATTGATCATTTCAAATAGTTCCGTTACGACCGACAACATGCTTGAATAGTTAGCAAATGAATCGCAATACTGCAGGTTCTAATTTTTCACAAGTATGGATTTCGTACCTCTTCGATGCTTTAGAACGCAATTATGAAAGGTTGGATACCGGCAACTCATTTGTGTGGTTGGATCGCTTCTAAGAGGTTCGCTTCGATCGATAACATGCTAGGATAGTTATCAAATGAATCGTAATACCTTCGATTTGAATTTTTGACCGGTATGGATTATGTACCTCTCCGATTGTTTAGATCGCAATTCAGAAAAGCTTGGCTACATGCAACTTGTTCGTGAGGTTGGATCGATTTTTAGAGTTTTGTTTCTGCCGACTACATGCCAAGATAATTACCAAATGATTCGCAATACTCCCGGTTTATATTTTTGACTGGTACATATCTCGTAATACAATGATGCTTTCGATCTCAATTCCGTGAAGCTATGATACCGGGAACACGTTTGTGAGGTTGGATCGATTTAAAGAGTTTCGTTTCGACCGACAACCTGCTAGGATAGTTACCAAATAAATCGCAATACTCCCGATTTCTCTTTATGACTGGTTCGGATTACAAATCTCTTCGTTGCTTTATATCGCAATTACGAGAAGTTTGGATACCGGCAACTCGTTTGAGAAGTAGGATCATTTTTAAGAGTTCATTTCGACTGATAACATGCTTGGATAATTACCAAATGAATTGCAATGCTCCCGGGTTGATTTTTTTACCGGTATGTATTATGTACCTCTCCGATGGTTTCTATCAAAATTCTGAGAAGTTTGGCAACTAGATACTTTAATGAGAGGATGTATCATTTCTAAGAGTTTTGCTACGACCGGCAGCATGCGAGGATAGTTATCAAATAAATCGTAATACTGCCGGTTTTAATTTTTGACTGGTACGGATTTCGAACCTCTCCGATGCTTTAGAACGCAATTATGAAAGATTGGATACCGGCAACTCGTTTTTGAGTTAGGATCGCTTCTTAGAGTTTCGCTTCGATCGACAACATGCTGGGATAGTTATAAAATGATTCGCAATACTCCCAGTTTGAATTTTTGACCTGTACGGATTATGTTCCTCCCCGATGGTTTATATCGCAATTTAGAAAAACTTTACATGCAACTTGTTCGAGAGATTGGATCATTTTTAAGAGTTTTGTTTCAACCGACAACATGCCAAGATTGTTACCAAATGAATCGCAATACTCCCGGCTTGAATTTTTGATCAATACGGATTATGTACCACTCCGGTGGTTTCTATAGAAATTCTAAGAAGTTTGGCTACCGGCAACTCGTTTGAGAGGATGTATCATTTCTAAGTGTTTCGTTACGACCGACAACATGCTAGAATAGTTATCAAATGAATCGCAATACTGCCAGTTTTAATTTTTCAATGGTACGGATTTCGTACCTCTCCGATTCTTTATAACGCAATTATGAAAAGTTGGACACCAGCTACTCGTTTGTGAGGTTGGATCACTTCTAAGAGTTTTCTTCGATTGACAACATGCAGGAGTAGTTATCAAATGAATCGCAATACTCCCAATTTGAATTTTTGACAGGTACGGATTATATACCTGGATATGGTTTAGATTGCAATTCAGGAAAGCTTGGCTACATGCACCTTGTTCGTGAGGTTGGATTGTTTTTATGAGTTTTGTTTCAACCGACAACATGCCAAGATAGTTACCAAATGAATCGTAATAATCCCGGTTTGTATTTTTGACTGGTACATATTTCGTACCTCAATGATGGTTTAGATCGCAATTCTGTGAAGCTTTGATACCGACAACACGTTTGAGAACTTGGATCAATTTTAAGTGTTTCGTTTCGACCGACAACATGCTAGGATAGTTACCAAATAAATCGCAATACTCCCGGCTTCTATTTATAACTGGTTCAGATTAGGAACCTCTCCGATGCTTTAGATCGTGATTCTGAGAAATATGGATACCGGCTACTCGTTAGAGAAGTTAGATTGTTTTTATGAGTTCGTTTCGACCGACAACATGCTTGGATAGTTACCAAATGAATCGCAGCGCTCCCAGTTTAAATTTTCGACCGGTACGGATTATGTAACAATCTGATGGTTTCAATCGTAATTTTGAGAAGTTTATCTACCGGCAACTCGTTTGAGAGGTTGGTTCATTTCAAAGTTTTTCATTACGAACGGTAGCTTGCGAGGATAGTTACCAAATGTATCGCAATACTGCCGGTTTTAATTTTTGACTGTTTCGGATTTTGTACCTCTCCGATGCTTTAGAACGCAATTATGAAAGGTTGAATACCAGCAACTCTTCTGTGGGTTTGGATCGCTTCAAAGGGTTTTCTTTTCGACCGACAATATTCTTGGATAGTTACCAAATGAATCGCAATGCTACTGGTTTAAATTTTTAAGCGGTACGGATTATGTAGTACACCGATGGTTTTTATCGCAATTTTGAGAAGTTTGGCTACCGGCAACTCGTTTGAGAGGATGGATCATTTCAAAGTGTTTCGTTATGACCAACAACTTGTTAGAATAGTTAGCAAATGAATCGCAATACTGTAGGTTTTAATTTTTCAAAAGTGCGGATTCCGTACCTCCCCGATACTTTGGAACGCAATTATGAAAGGTTGGATACCGAAAATTCCTTTAAGAGGTTGGATCGCTTCTAAGAGCTTCGCTTCGATCGATAGCGTGCTAGGATAGTTATCAAATTAATCGTAATACCCACAGTTTGAATTTTGGACCGGTACGGATTATGTACCTCTCCGATGGTTTAGACCGCAATTCAAAAAAGCTTGCTACATGCAAATTGTTTGAGATGTTGGATCATTTTTAACAGTTTGTTTCAACCGACAACATGCTTTGAAAGTTACCAAATAAATCGCAATACTCCCAGTTTTAATTTTTGGCCGGTATGGATTATGTACCACTCCGATGGTTTCTATCGGAATTTTGAGAAGTTTGGTCGCCGACAACTCGTTTAAGAGGATTGATCATTTCAAACAGTTTCGTTACGACCGGCAACATGCTAGAATAGTTAGCAAATGAATTGCAATACTGCAGGTTTTAATTTTTAAAAAGTACGGATTTCGTACCTCTCTGATGCTTTAGAACGCAATTATGAAAGGTTGGATACCGGCATCTCTTTTGTGAGGTTGGATCGCTTCTAAGAGAGCTTCGCTTCGATCGATAGCATGCTAGGATAGTTATCAAATTAAACGTAATACCCTCAGTTTTAATTTTGGACAGGTACGAAATATGTACCTCTCCGATGGTTTAGATCGCAATTCAAAAAAGCTTGCTACATGGAAATTGTTTGAGATGTTGGATCATTTTAAAGAGTTTGTTTCAAACGACAACATGCTAGGATATTTACCAAATGAATTGCAATACTCCCAGCTTGTATTTTTGACTGATACATATTTCGTAGCTCAATGATGTTTCAGATCGCAATTTTGAGAAGCTTGGATACAGACAACTCGTTTGAGAGGTTGGATCGATTTTAATAGTTTCGTTTCGACCGAAGATATACTTTGATTGTTACCAAATAAATCTCAATACTCATGATTTTAATTTTTGACCGGAATGGATTATGTACCACTCCGATGGTTTCTATCGCAAGTTTGAGAAGTTTGGTCACCGGCAACTCGTTTTAGAGGATTGATTATTTCAAAGAGTTTCGTTACGACCGACAACATGCTAGAATAGTTAGCAAATGAATCGCAATACTGCAGGTTCTAATTTTTCACAAGTATGGATTTCGTACCTCTTCGATGCTTTAGAACGCAATTATGAAAGGTTGGATACCGGCAACTCCTTTGTGTGGTTGGATCACTTCTAAGAGCTTCGCTTCGATCGATTGCATGCTAGGATAGTTATCAAATGAATCGCAATACCTTCAATTTAAATTTTTGACCGGTATGGATTATGTACCTCTCCGATTGTTTAGATCGCAATTCAGAAAAGCTTGGCTACATGCAACTTGTTCGAGAGGCTGGATCGATTTATAGAGTTTTGTTTCTGCCGACAACATGCTAAGATAGTTAACAAACGAATCGCAATACTCCCGGTTTGAATTTTTGACTGGTACATATCTCGTACCACAATGATGTTTTCGATCTCAATTCCGGGAAGCTTTTATACCGGGAACACGTTTGTTAGGTTGAATCGATTTAAAGATTTTCGTTTAGACCAACAACCTGCAAGGATTGTTACCAAATAAATCGCAATACTCCCGGTTTCTTTTATGACTAGTTCGGATTTCAAATCTCTCCGATGCTTTAGATCGCAATTATGAGAAGTTTGGATACCGGCTACTCGTTTGAGGAGTAGGATCGTTTTTAAGAGTTCATTTCGGCTGACAACATGCTTGGATAATTACCAAATTGCAATGCTCCCCGGTTTGAATTTTTGACCGGCACGGATTATGTACCTCTCCGATGATTTTCATCGAAATTCTGAGAAGTTTGGCAACAGGATACTTGTATAAGGGGATGTATCATTTCTAAGAGTTTCGTTACGACCGGCAACATGCGAGGATAGTTACCAAATGAATCGTAATACTGCCGGTTTAATTTTTGACTGGTACGGATTTCCAACCTCTCCGATGCTTTAGAACGCAATTATGAAAGATTGGATACCGGCAACTCGTTTGTGAGTTTGGATCGCTTCAAAGAGTTTTGCTTCGATCGACAACATGCTAGGATAGTTATAAAATGATTCGCAATACTCCCAGTTAAAATTTTTGACCGGTACGGATTATGTTCCTCTCCGATGGTTTAGATCGCAATTCAGAAAAGCTTTACATGCAACATGTTCGAGAGGTTGGACCATTTTTAAGAGCTTTGTTTCAACGGGCAACATGCTAAGATAGTTACCAAATGAATCGCAATAATCCCGGTTTGAATTTTTGATCAATGCGGATTATGCACCACTCCGATGGTTTTTATCGAAATTCTAATAAGTTTGGCTACCGACAACTCGTTTGAGAGGATGTATCATTTCAAAGAGTTTTTGTACGACCGGCAACATGCGAGGATAGTTACTAAATGAATCGCAATACTGCCGGTCTAAAATTTTAACTCGTACGGATTTCGTACCTCTCCGATGCTTCAGAACGCAATTATGAAAGGTTGGAATCCGGACACCTGTTTGCGAGTTTGGATCGCTTCAAAGGGTTTCACATCGATCGACAACATGCCAGGGTAGTTATCAAATTAATCGCAATACTCCCAGTTTAAATTTTTGACCGGCACGAATTATATACCTGGAGATGGTTTAGATCGCAATTCAGGAAAGCTTGGCTACATGCAACTTGTTCAAGAGGTTGGATCGTTTTTAAGAGTTTTGTTTCAGCCGACAACATGCCAAGATAGTTACCAAATAAATCGTAATACTCCCGGTTTGTATTTTTGACTGGTACATATTTTGTACCTCAATGATGGTTTAGATCGCAATTTTGAAAAACTTGGATACCGGCAACAAGTTAGAGAGGTTGGATCGATTTAAAGAGTTTTGTTTTGGCCGAGAACATTCTCAGAAAGTTACCAAATATATCGCAATACTCTCGGTTTGTATTTATGACTGGTTCGGATTTCAAACCTCTCCGATGCTTTAAATCTCAATTATGAGAAGTACGGATTCTGGCTAATCGTTTGAGAAGTTGGATCGCTTCGACCAACAACATGCTTGGATAGTTACCAAATTAATCGCAATACTCCCAGTTTGAATTTTTGACCGGTACAGATTTTGTACCACTCTGATGGTTTCTATTGCAATTATGAGAAATTTTGCTACCGGCAACTCGCTTGAGAGGATGTATAATTTCTAAGTATTTCGTTACGACCGACAACTTGCTAGAATAGTTATCAAATGAATCACAATACTGCCGGTTTTAATTTTTCAATGGTACGGATTTCGTACCTCTCCGATACTTTATAACGCAATAATGAAAAGTCGGACACCAGCTACTCGTTTGTGAGGTTGGATCGCTTCTAAGAGTTTTCTTCGATCGACAACATGCTGAAATAGTTATCAAATGAATCGCAATACTCCCGGTTTAAATTTTTGACTGGTAGAGATTATGTACCTCTCCAATGGTTTAGATCTCAATTCAAAAATGCATATTTACATAGAACTCGCCAGAGAGGTTGGATCGCTTTTAAGAGTTTGGTTTAACCGATAACATGCTAGGATAGTTACCAAATGAATCGCAATACTCCCGGTTTTAATTTTTGACTGGAACTTATTTCGTACCTCTATGATGCTTTAGATCGCATTTCAGTGAAGCTTGGATACCGACAACTCGTTTGAGAGCTTGGATCAATTTTAAGAGTTTGGTTTCGACCAACAACATTCTAGGATAGTTACAAAATAAATCGCAATACTCCCGGCTTCTATTTATGACTGGTTCGGATTAGGATCCTCTCCGATGCTTTAGATCGTGATTCTGAGAAATATGGATACCGACTACTCGTTAGAGAAGTTGGATTGTTTTTATGAGTTCGTTTCGACCGACAACATGCTTGGATAGTTACCAAATGAATCGCAGCGCTCCCGGTTTAAATTTTCGACCGGTACGGATTATGTAACAATCTGATGGTTTCGATCGTAATTTTGAGAAGTTTATCTACCGGCAACTCGTTTGAGAGGATGGTTCATTTCAAAGTTTTTCATTGCGAACGGTAGCTTGCGAGGATAGTTACCAAATGTATCGCAATACTGCCGGCTTTAATTTTTGACTGTTTCGGATTTTGTACCTCTCCGATGCTTTAGAACGCAATTATGAAAGGTTGGATACCGGCAACTTTTTTGTGGGTTTGGATCGCTTCAAAGAGTTTATTTTCGACCGACAATATTCTTGGATAGTTACCAAATGAATCGCAATGCTACTGGTTTAAATTTTTGACCGGTACGGATTATGTAGCGCACCGATGGTTTCAATCGCAATTTTGAGAAGTTTGGCTACCGGCAACTCGTTTGAGAGGATGGATCATTTCAAAGTGTTTCGTTATGACCAACAACATACTAGAATAGTTAGCAAATGAATCGCAATACTACAGGTTTAAATTTTTCAAAAGTACGGATTTCGTACCTCTCCGATGCTTTAGAACGCAATTATGAAAGGTTGGATACCGGCAACTCCTTTGAGAGGTTGGATCGCCTCGATCGATAGTATGCTAGGATAGTTATCAAATTAATCGTAATATCCTCAGTTTTAATTTTGGACAGGTACGAAATATGTACCTCTCCGGTGGTTTAGATCGCAATTCAAAAAAGCTTGCTACATGGAAATTGTTTGAGATGTTGGATCATTTTTAAGAGTTTGTTTCAAACGACAACATGCTAGGATATTTACCAAATGAATTGCAATACTCCCAGCTTGTATTTTTGACTGATACATATTTCGTAGCTCAATGATGTTTCATATCACAATTTTGAGAGGCTTGGATACCGACAACTCGTTTGAGAGGTTGGATCGATTTTAATAGTTTCGTTTCGACCGAAGACATACTTTGATTGTTACCAAATAAATCTCAATACTCATGATTTTAATTTTTGACCGGAATGGATTATGTACCACTCCGATGGTTTCTATCGCAAGTTTGAGAAGTTTGGTCACCGGCAACTCGTTTTAGAGGATTGATTATTTCAAAGAGTTTCGTTATGACCGACAACATGCTAGAATAGTTAGCAAATGAATCGCAATACTGCAGGTTCAAATTTTTCACAAGTATGGATTTCGTACCTCTTCGATGCTTTAGAACGCAATTATGAAAGGTTAGATACCGGCAACTCCTTTGTGTGGTTGGATCGCTTCTAAGAGCTTCGCTTCGATCGATAGCATGCTAGGATAGTTATCAAATGAATCGCAATACCTTCGATTTAAATTTTTGACCGGTATGGATTATGTACCTCTCCGATTGTTTAGATCGCAATTCAGAAAAGCTTGTTTACATGCAATTTGTTCGAGAGGTTGGATCGATTTTTAGAGTTTTGTTTCTGCCGACAACATGCCAAGATAGTTAACAAACGAATCGCAATAATCCCGGTTTGTATTTTTGACTGGTACATATCTCGTACCACAATGATGTTTTCGATCTCAATTCCGAGAAGCTTTGATACCGGGAACACGTTTGTGAGGTTGGATCGATTTAAAGAGTTTCGCTTAGACCAACAACCTGCAAGGATAGTTACCAAATAAATCGCAATACTCCCGGTTTCTTTTATGACTAGTTCGGATTTCAAATCTCTCCGATGCTTTAGATCGCAATTATGAGAAGTTTGGATACCGACTACTCGTTTGAGAAGTAGGATCATTTTTAAGAGTTCGTTTCGACTGAAAACATGCTTGGATAATTGCCAAATGAATTGCAATGCTCCCCGGTTTGCATTTTTGACCGGTACGGATTATGTACCTCCCCGATGATTTCTATCGAAATTCTGAGAAGTTTGGCAACTGGATACTTGTATAAGGGGATGTATCATTTCTAAGAGTTTCGTTACGACCGGCAACATGCGAGGATAGTTACCAAATGAATCGTAATACTGCCGGTTTTAATTTTTGACTGGTACGGATTTCCAACCTCTCCGATGCTTTAGAACGCAATTATAAAAGATAGGATACCGGCAACTCGTTTGTGAGTTTGGATCGCTTCTAAGAGTTTTGCTTCGATCGACAACATGCTAGGATAGTTATAAAATGATTCGCAATACTCCCAGTTAGAATTTTTGACCGGTACGGATTATGTTCCTCTCCGATGGTTTAGATCGCAATTCAGAAAAGCTTTTCATGCAACTTGTTCGAGAGGTTGGATCATTTTTAAGAGTTTTGTTTCAACGGGCAACATGCTAAGATAGTTACCAAATGAATCGCAATACTCCCGGTTTGAATTTTTGATCAATGCGGATTATGCACCCTCCGATTGTTTTTATCAAAATTCTAATAAGTTTGGCTACCGACAACTCGTTTGAGAGGATGTATCATTTCAAAGAGTTTTTGTACGACCGGCAACATGCGAGGATAGTTACTAAATGAATCGCAATACTGCCGGTCTAAAATTTTGACTGGTACGGATTTCGTACCTCTCCGATGCTTCAGAACACAATTATGAAAGGCTGGAATCCGGACACTCGTTTGCGAGTTTGGATCGCTTCAAAGGGTTTCACATCGATCGACAACATGCCAGGGCAGTTATAAAATTAATCGCAATACTCCCAGTTTGAATTTTTGACCGGTACGAATTATATACCTGGAGATGGTTTAGATCGCAATTCAGGAAAGCTTGGCTACATGCAACTTGTTCAAGAGGTTGGATCGTTTTTAAGAGTTTTGTTTATAGTTACCAAATGAATCGTAATACTCCCGGTTTGTATTTTTGACTGGTACATATTTTGTACCTCAATGATAGTTTAGATCGCAATTTTGAAAAACTTGGATACCGGCAACAAGTTAGAGAGTTTGGATCGATTTAAAGAGTTTTGTTTTTGCCGACAACATTCTCGGAAAGTTACCAAATAAATTACAATACTCTCGGTTTGTATTTATGACTGGTTCGGATTTCAAACCTCTCCGATGCTTTAAATCTCAATTATGAGAAGTACGGATTCTGGCTACTCGTTTGAGAAGTTGGATCGCTTCGACCAACAACATGCTTGGATAGTTACCAAATTAATCGCAATACTCCCGGTTTGAATTTTTGACCGGTACAGATTTTGTACCACTCTGATGGTTTCTATTGCAATTATGAGAAATTTTGCTACCGGCAACTCGTTTGAGAGGATGTATAATTTCTAAGTATTTCGTTACGACCGACAACTTGCTAAAATAGTTATCAAATGAATCGCAATACTGCCAGTTTTAATTTTTCAATGGTACGGATTTCGTACCTCTCCGATACTTAATAACGCAATTATGAAAAGTCGGACACCAGCTACACGTTTGTGAGGTTGGATCGCTTCTAAGAGTTTTCTTCGATCGACAACATGCTGGAATAGTTATCAAATGAATCGCAATACACCCGGTTTAAATTTTTGACTGGTAGAGATTATGTACCTCTCCAATGGTTTAGATCTCAATTCAAAAATGCATATTTACATAGAACTCGCCAGAGAGGTTGGATCGCTTTTAAGAGTTTGGTTTTAACCGATAACATGCTAGGATAGTTACCAAATGAATCGCAATACTCCCGGTTTTAATTTTTGACTGGAACATATTTTGTACCTCTATGATGCTTTAGATCGCATTTCTGTGAAGCTTGGATACCGACAACTCGTTTGAGAGCTTGGATCAATTTAAAAGTTTGGTTTCGACCAACAACATTCTAGGATAGTTACCAAATAAATCGCAATACTCCCGGCTTCTATTTATGACTGGTTCGGATTAGGATCCTCTCCGATGCTTTAGATCGTGATTCTGAGAAATATGGATACCGGCTACTCGTTAGAGAAGTTGGATTGTTTTTATGAGTTCGTTTCGACCGACAACATGCTTGGATAGTTGCCAAATGAATCGCAGCGCTCCCGGTTTAAACTTTCGACCGGTACGGATTATGTAACAATCTGATGGTTGGTTTCAATCGTTTTGAGAAGTTATCTACCGCAACTCGTTTTGAGAGGATGGCTCATTTCAAAGTTTTTCATTACGAACGGTAGCTTGCGAGGATAGTTACCAAATGTATCGCAATACTGCCGGCTTAATTTTTGACTGTTTCAATTTTGTACCTCTCCGATGCTTTAGAACGCAATTATGAAAGGTGGATACCGGCAACCTTTTGAGGGTTTGGATCGCTTCAAAGAGTTTATTTTCGACCGACAATATTCTTGGATAGTTACCAAATGAATCGCAATGCTACTGGTTTAAATTTTTACCGGTACGGATTATGTAGCACACCGATGGTTTCAATCGCAATTTTGAGAAGTTTGGCTACCGGCAACTCGTTTGAGAGGATGGATCATTTCAAAGTGTGTTTCGTTATGACCAACAACATGCTAGAATAGTTAGCAAATGAATCGCATACTAACGCAGGTTTAATTTTTCAAAAGTACGGATTCGTACCTCTCTTCGATGCGCTTGAAATGCAAAGGTTGAAAGGTTGGATTCAACTCCTTTTGAGGTTGGATCGTTTCGATCGTTTAGTATGCTCTTGGATAGTTATCAAATTAATCGTAATTACCCTCAGTTTTATTTTGGACAGGTACGAAATTGTAACTCTCCGGTGGTTTAGATCGCAATTCAAAAAAACTTGCTACTGGAAATTGTTTGAGATTTAGATCATTTTAAGAGTTGTGTTCAACACGACATACTAGGATATTTACCAAATGAATTGCAATACTCCCAGCTTTATTTTTTCTAAATTATTTCGTAGCTCAATGATGTTTCATATCACAATTTGAGAAGCTTGGATACCGACAACTCGTTGAGAGGTTGGAGTTCGATTTGATTTTAATAGTTTCGTTCGACCGACGACATACTTTGATTGTTACCAAATAAATCTCAATACTCCCGATTTTAATTTTTGACCGGTATGGATTATGTACACTCCGATGGTTTCTATCGCAAGTTTGAGAAGTTTGGTCCGGCAACTCGTTTTAGAGGATTGATTATTTCAAAGAGTTTCGTTACGACCGACAACATGCTAGAATAGTTAGCAAATGAATCGCAATACTGCAGGTTCTAATATTTCACAAGTGGATTTCGTACCTCTATCGAGCTTTAGAACGCAATTATGAAAGGTTGGATACCGGCAACTCCTTTGTGTGGTTGGATCGCTTCTAAGAGCTTCGCTTCGATCGATAGCATGCTAGGATAGTTATCAAATGAATCGCAATACCTTCGATTTAAATTTTGGATCGGTATGGATTATGTACCTCTCCGATTGTTTAGATCGCAATTCAGAAAAGCTTGTTTACATGCAACTTGTTCGAGAGGTTGGATCGATTTTTAGAGTTTTGTTTCTGCCGACAACATGCCAAGATAGTTAACAAACGAATCGCAATAATCCCGGTTTGTATTTTTGACTGGTACATATCTCGTACCACAATGATGTTTCGATCTCAATTCCGAGAAGCTTTGACCGGGAACACGTTTGTGAGGTTGGATCGATTTAAAGAGTTTCGTTTAGACCAACAACCTGCAAGGATAGTTACCAAATAAATCGCAATACTCCCGGTTCTTTTATGACTAGTTCGGATTTCAAATCTCTCCGATGCTTTAGATCGCAATTATGAGTAGTTTGGATACCGCTACTCGTTTGAGAAGTAGGATCGTTTTAAGAGTCGTTTCGACTGACAACATGCTTGGATAATTACCAAATGAATTGCAATGCTCCCCGGTTTGAATTTTGACCGGTACGGATTATGTACCTCTCGATGATTTCTATAAAAATTCAGAAAGTTTGGCAACAGGATACTTGTATAAGGGGATGTATCATTTCTAGGAGTTTCGTTACTACCGAAAACATGCGAGGATAGTTACCAAAGGAATCGTAATACTGCCGGTTTTAATTTGACTGGTACGGATTTCCAACCTCTCCGATGCTTTAGAACGCAATATAAAAGATTGGATACCGGCAACTCGTTTGTGAGTTTGGATCGCTTCTAAGAGTTTTGCTTCGATCGACAACATGCTAGGATAGTTATAAAATGATTCGCAATACTCCCAGTTAGATTTTGACCGGTGTAGGATTATGTTCCTCTCCGATGGTTTAGATCGCAATTCAGAAAAGCTTTCATGCAACTTGTTCGAGGGTTGGATCATTTTAAGAGTTTGTTTCACCGGCAACATGCTAAGATAGTTACCAAATGAATCGCAATACTCCCCCGGTTTGAATTTTTGATCAATGCGGATTATGCACACCTCCGATTGTTTTATCGAAATTCTAATAAGTTTGGCTACCGACAACTGTTTGAGAGGATGTATCATTTCAAAGAGTTTTGTACGACCGGCAACATGCGAGGATAGTTACTAAATGAATCGCAATACTGCCGGTCTAAAATTTGACTGGTACGGATTTCGTACCTCTCCGATGCTTCAGAACGCAATTATGAAAGGCTGGAATCCGGACACCGTTTGCGAGTTTGGATCGCTTCAAAGGGTTTCACATCGATCGACAACATGCCAGGGTATAAAATTAATCGCAATACTCCCAGTTTGAATTTTGACCGGTACGAATTATATACTGGAGATGGTTTAGATCGCAATTCAGGAAAGCTTGGCTACATGCAACTTGTTCAAGAGGTTGGATCGTTTAAGAGTTTTGTTATAGTTACCAAATGAATCGTAATACTCCCGGTTTGTATTTTTGACTGGTATATTTGTACCTCAATGATGGTCTAGATCGCAATTTTGAAAAACTTGGATACCGGCAACAAGTAGAGAGTTGGATCGATTAAAAGAGTTTGTTTTGGCCGACAACATTCTCGGAAAGTTACCAAATAAATCGCAATACTCTCGGTTTGTATTTATGACTGGTCGGATTTCAAACCTCTCGATGCTTTAAATCTCAATTATGAGAAGTACGGATTCTGGCTACTCGTTTGAGAAGTTGGATCGCTTCGACCAACAACATGCTTGGATAGTTACCAAATTAATCGCAATACTCCCGGTTTGATTTTTGACGGACGGACAGATTGTACCACTCGATGGTTTCTATTGCAATTATGAGAAATTTTGCTACGGCAACTCGTTTGAGAGGATGTATAATTTCTAAGTATTTTGTTACGACCGACAACTTGCTAGAATAGTTATCAAATGAATCGCAATACTGCCGGTGTTTTAATTTTTCAATGGTACGGATTCGTACCTCTCCGATACTTTATAACGCAATAATGAAAAGTCGGACACCAGCTAATCGTTGTGAGGTTGGATCGCTTCTAAGAGTTTTCTTCGATCGACAACATGCTGAAATAGTTATCAATGAATCGCAATACTCCCGATTTAAATTTTTGACTGGTAGAGATTATGTACCTCTCCAATGGTTTAGATCTCAATTCAAAAATGATTTACATAGAACTCGCCAGAGAGGTTGAATCGCTTTTAAGAGTTTGGTTTTAACCGAAATGCATAGGATAGTTACCAAATGAATCGCAATACTCCCGGTTTTAATTTCTGACTGGAACTTTTGTACCTCTATGATGCTTTAGATCGCATTCTGTGAAGCTTGGATACCGACAACTCGTTTGAGAGCTGGATCAATTTTAAAGTTTGGTTGTTTCGACCAACAACATTTAGGATAGTTACCAAATAAATCGCAATACTCCCGGCTTCTATTTATGACTGGTTCGGATTAGGATCCTCTCCGATGCTTTAGATCGTGATTCTGAGAAATATGGATACCGGCTACTCGTTAGAGAAGTTGGATTGTTTTTATGAGTTCGTTTCGACCGACAACATGCTTGGATAGTTACCAAATGAATCGCAGCGCTCCCGGTTAAATTTTGACCGATACGGATATGTAACAATCTGATGGTTTCAATCGTAATTTTGAGAAGTTTATCTACCGGCAACTCGTTTGAGAGGATGGTTCATTTCAAAGTTTTTCATTACGAACGGTAGCTGCGAGGATAGTTACCAAATGTATCGCAATACTGCCGGCTTTAATTTTTGACTGTTTCGGATATTGTACCTCTCCGATGCTTTAGAACGCAATTATGAAAGGTTGGATACCGGCAACTCTTTTGGGGTTTTGATCGCTTGAAAAGAGTTATTTTCGACCGACAATATTCTTGGATAGTACCAAATGAATCGCAATGCTACTGGTTAAATTTTGACGGTACGGATTATGTAGCACACCGATGGTTTCAATCGCAATTTTGAGAAGTTTGGCTACCGGCAACTCGTTTGTGAGGATGGATCATTTCAAAGTGTTTCGTTATGACCAACAACATGCTAGAATAGTTAGCAAATGAATCGCAAAACTGCAGGTTTTAATTTTTCAAAAGTACGGATTTCGTACCTCTCGATGCTTAGAACGCAATTATGAAAGGTTGGATACCGGCAACTCCTTTTGAGGTTGGATCGCTTCGATCGATAGTATGCTAGGATAGTTATCAAATTAAACGTAATACCCTCAGTTTAATTTTGGACAGGTACGAAATATGTACCTCTCCGGTGGTTTAGATCGCAATTCAAAAAAGCTTGCTACATGGAAATTGTTTGAGATGTTAGATCATTTTAAGAGTTTGTTTCAAACGACAACATGCTAGGATATTTACAAATGAATTGCAATACTCCCAGCTTGTATTTTTTACTGATACTATTTCGTAGCTCAATGATGTTTCATATCACAATTTTGAGAAGCTTGGATACCGACAACTCGTTTGAGAGGTTGGATCGATTTAATAGTTTCGTTTCCACCGACGACATACTTTGATTGTTACCAAATAAATCTCAATACTCCCGATTTTAATTTTGACCGGTATGGATTATGTACCACTCCGATGGTTTCTATCGCAAGTTTGAGAAGTTTGGTCACCGGCAACTCGTTTTAGAGGATTGATTATTTCAAAGAGTTTCGTTACGACGACAAACATGCTAGAATAGTTAGCAAATGAATCGCAATACTGCAGGTTCAAATTTTTCACAAGTATGGATTTCGTACCTCTTCGATGCTTTAGAACGCAATTATGAAAGGTTGGATACCGGCTAACTCCTTTGTGTGGTGGATCGCTTCTAAGAGCTTCGCTTCGATCGATAGCATGCTAGGATAGTTATCAAATGAATCGCAATACCTTCGATTTAATTTTTGACCGGTATGGATTATGTACCTCTCCGATTGTTTAGATCGCAATTCAGAAAAGCTTGTTTACATGCAACTTGTTCGAGAGGTTGGATCGATTTTTAGAGTTTTGTTTCTGCCGACAACATGCTAAGATAGTTAACAAACGAATCGCAATAATCCCGGTTTGTATTTTGACTGGTACATATTGTACCACAATGATGTTTTCGATCTCAATTCGAGAAGCTTTACCGGGAACACGTTTGTGAGGTTGGATCGATTTAAAGAGTTTCGTTTAGACCAACAACCTGCAAGGATAGTTACCAAATAAATCGCAATACTCCCGGTTTCTTTTATGACTAGTTCGGATTTCAAATCTCTCCGATGCTTTAGATCGCAATTATGAGAAGTTTGGATACCGGCTACTCGTTTGAGGAGTAGGATCGTTTTTAAGAGTTCATTTCGGCTGACAACATGCTTGGATAATTACCAAATTGCAATGCTCCCCGGTTGAATTTTTGACCGGCACGGATTATGTACCTCTCCGATGATTTTTATCGAAATTCTGTGAAGTTTGGCAACAGGATACTTGTATAAGGGGATGTATCATTTCTAAGAGTTTCGTTACGACCGGCAACATGCGAGGATAGTTACCAAAGGAATCGTAATACTGCCGGTTTAATTTTGACTGGTACGGATTTCCAACCTCTCCGATGCTTTAGAACGCAATTATAAAGATTGGATCGGCAACTCGTTTGTGAGTTTGGATCGCTTCTAAGAGTTTTGCTTCGATCGACAACATGCTAGGATAGTTATAAAATGATTCGCAATACTCCCAGCTTAAATTTTGACCGGTACGGATTATGTTCCTCTCCGATGGTTTAGATCGCAATTCAGAAAAGCTTTACATGCAACTTGTTCGAGAGGTTGGATCATTTTAAGAGTTTTGTTTCAACGGGCAACATGCTAAGATAGTTACCAAATGAATCGCAATAATCCCGGTTTGAATTTTTGATCAATGCGGATTATGCACCACTCCGATTGGTTTTATCGAAATTCAAATAAGTTTGGCTACCGACAACTCGTTGAGAGGATGTATCATTTCAAAGAGTTTTTGTACGACCGGCAACATGCGAGGATAGTTACTAAATGAATCGCAATACTGCGGTCTAAAATTTTGACTCGTACGGATTTCGTACCTCCCCGATGCTTCAGAACGCAATTATGAAAGGCTGGAATCCGGACACCGTTTTCGAGTTTGGATCGCTTCAAAGGGTTTCACATCGATCGACAACATGCCAGGGTAGTTATCAAATTAATCGCAATACTCCAAGTTTAAATTTTTGACGGCACGAATTATATACCGGGAGATGGTTTAGATCGCAATTCAGGAAAGCTTGGCTACATGCAACTGTTCAAGAGGTTGGATCGTTTTAAGAAGAGTTTGTTTAGCCGACAACATGCCAAGATAGTACCAAATGAATCGTAATACTCCCGGTTTGTATTTAGACTGGTACATATTTTGTACCTCAATGATGGTTTAGATCGCAATTTTGAAAAACTTGGATACCGGCAACAAGTTAGAGAGTTGGATCGATTTAAAGAGTTTTGTTTTGGCGACAACATTCTCGGAAAGTTACCAAATAAATCGCAATACTCTCAGTTTGTATTTATGACTGGTTCGGATTTCAAACCTCTCCGATGCTTTAAATCTCAATTATGAGAAGTACGGATTCTGGCTAATCGTTGAGAAGTTGGATCGCTTCGAAAACAACATGCTTGGATAGTTACCAAATTAATCGCAATACTCCCGTTTGAATTTTTGACCGGTACAGATTTGTACCACTCTGATGGTTTCTATTGCATTATGAGAAATTTGCTACCGGCAACTCGTTGTGAGGATGTATAATTTCTAAGTATTTCGTTACGACCGACAACTTGCAAGAATAGTTATCAAATGAATCGCAATACTGCCGGTTTTAATTTTTCAATGGTACGGATTTCGTACCACTCCGATACTTATAACGCAATAATAAAAGTCGGACACCAGCTACACGTTTGTGAGGTTGGATCGCTTCTAAGAGTTTTCTTCGATCGACAACATGCTGAAATAGTTATCAAATGAATAGCAATACACCCGGTTTAAAATTTTGACTGGTAGAGATTATGTACCTCTCCAATGGTTTAGATCTCAATTCAAAAATGCATATTTACATAGAACTCGCCAGAGAGGTTGGATCGCTTTTAAGAGTTTGGTTTTAACCGATAACATGCTAGGATAGTTACCAAATGAATCGCAATACCCCGGTTTTAATTTTTGACGGAACATTTGTACCTCTATGATGCTTAGATCGCATTTCTGTGAAGCTTGGATACCGACAACTCGTTTGAGAGCTTGGATCAATTTTAAGAGTTTGGTTTCGACCAACAACATTCTAGGATAGTTACCAAATAAATCGCAATACTCCCGGCTTCTATTATGACTGGTTCGGATTAGGATCCTCTCCGATGCTTTAGATCGTGATTCTGAGAAATATGGATACCGGCTACTCGTTAGAGAAGTTGGATGTTTTTATGAGTTCGTTTCGACCGACAACATGCTTGGATAGTTACCAAATGAATCGCAGCGCTCCCGGTTTAAATTTTCGACCGGTACGGATTATGTAACAATCTGATAGTTTCAATCGTAATTTGAGAAGTTGATCTACCGGCAACTCGTTGAGAGGATGGCTCATTCAAAGTTTTTCATTACGAACGGTAGCTTGCGAGGATAGTTACCAAATGTATCGCAATAATGCCGGCTTTAATTTTGACTGTTTAGGATTTGTACCTCTCCGAGCTTAGAACGCAATTATGAAGGTTGGATACCGGAAACTCTTTGGGGGTTTGGATCGCTTCAAAGAGTTTATTTTCGACGACATATTCTTGGATAGTTACCAAATGAATCGCATGCTACTGGTTTAAATTTTGACCGGTACGGATTATGTAGCACACGATGGTTTCAATCGCAATTTTGAGAAGTTTGGCTACCGGCAACTCGTTTGAGAGGATGGATCATTTCAAAGTGTTTCGTTATGACCAACAACATGCTAGAATAGTTAGCAAATGAATCGCAAAACTGCAGGTTTTAATTTTCAAAAGTACGGATTTCGTACCTCTCCGATGCTTTAGAACGCAATTATGAAAGGTTGGATACCGGCAACTCCTTTGTGAGGTTGGATCGCTTCGATCGATAGTATGCTAGGATAGTTATCAATTAATCGTAATACCCTCAGTTTTAATTTTGGACAGGTACGAAATATGTACCTCTCCGTGGTGGTTTAGATCGCAATTCAAAAAAGCTTGCTACATGGAAATTGTTTGAGATGTTAGATCATTTTAAGAGTTTGTTTCAAACGACAACATGCTATGATATTTACCAAATGAATTGCAATACTCCCAGCTTGTATTTTTGACTGATACATATTTCGTAGCTCAATGATGTTTCATATCACAATTTGAGAAGCTTGGATACCGACAACTCGTTTGAGAGGTTGGATCGATTTTAATAGTTCGTTTCCACCGACGACATACTTTGATTGTTACCAAATAAATCTCAATACTCCCGATTTAATTTGATCGGTATGGATATGTACCACTCGATGGTTTTCTATCGCAAGTTGAGAAGTTGGTCACCGGCAACTCGTTTTAGAGGATTGATTATTTCAAAGAGTTTCGTTACGACCGACAACTGCTAGAATAGTTAGCAAATGAATCGCAATACTGCAGGTTCTAAATTTTCACAAGTATGGATTTCGTACCTCTCGATAGCTTTAGAACGCAATTATGAAAGGTTGGATACCGGCAACTCCTTTGTGTGGTTGGATCGCTTCTAAGAGCTTGCTTCGATCGATAGCATGAGGATAGTTATAAATGAATCGCAATACCTTCGATTTAAATTTTGACCGGTATGGATTATGTACTCTCGATTGTTTAGATCGCAATTCAGAAAAGCTTGTTTACATGCAACTTGTTCGAGAGGTTGGATCGATTTTTAGAGTTTTGTTTCTGCCGACAACATGCTAAGATAGTTGACAAACGAATCGCAATAATCCCGGTTTGTATTTTTGATGGTAATATCTCGTACCACAATGATGTTTTCGATCTCAATTCCGAGAAGCTTTGATACCGGGAACACGTTTGTGAGGTTGGATCGATTTAAAGAGTTTCGTTTAGACCAACAACCTGCAAGGATAGTTACCAAATAAATCGCAATACTCCGGTTTCTTTATGACTAGTTCGGATTTAATCTCTCCGATGCTTTAGATCGCAATTATGAGAAGTTTGGATACCGGCTACTCGTTTGAGGAGTAGGATCGTTTTTAAGAGTTCATTTCGGCTGACAACATGCTTGGATAATTACCAAATTGCAATGCCCCCGGTTTGAATTTTGACCGGCACGGGATTATGTACCTCTCGATGATTTTTATCGAAATTCTGTGAAGTTGGCCACAGGATACTTGTATAGGGGATGTATCATTTCTAAGAGTTTCGTTACGACCGGCAACATGCGAGGATAGTTACCAAAGGAATCGCAATACTGCCGGTTTAATTTTGACTGGTACGGATTTCAACCTCTCCGATGCTTTAGAACGCAATTATGAAAGATTGGGACCGGCAATCGTTGTGGAGTTGGATCGCTTCTAAGAGTTTTGCTTCGATCGACAAATGCTAGGATAGTTATAAAATGATTCGCAATACTCCCAGCTGAATTTTAGACCGGTACGGATTATGTTCCTCTCCGATGGTTTAGATCGCAATTCAAAAAAGCTTTCATGCAACTTGTTCGAGAGGTTGGATCATTTTAAGAGTTTTGTTTCAACAGGAAAATGCTAAGATAGTTACAAAATGAATCGCATACTCCCGGTTTGAATTTTTGATCAATGCGGATTATGCACCCTCCGATGTTTTTATCGAAATCTAATAAGTTTGGCTACCGACAACTCGTTTGAGAGGATGTATCATTTCAAAGAGTTTTTGTACGACCGGCAACATGCGAGGATAGTTACTAAATGAATCGCAATACTGCCGGTCTAAAATTTTGACTGGTACGGATTTCGTACCTCTGATGCTTCAGAACGCAATTATGAAAGGCTGGAATCCGGACACTGTTTGCGAGTTGGATCGCTTCAAAGGGTTTCACATCGATCGACAACATGCCAGGGTA